>JAJOZX010004097.1:15000-90000 GCA_023014485.1 Bathynomus jamesi | reverse complement strand
TGCTGCAAGACCCCTTCTCCCTTTTTTTGTTGAAAGACCTCCTCCTATTTTGTTCAAAGACCCTTTCCCCCACTTGTTCCAACCCCACCCCCAAGTTGCCATAAAAAAGAAAAAAGGGAAGGAAGGGGGATTTCCCCGAGCTGCCACAAGCTGGGGGGAATCAACCTAACCTGAGAAAGAGAGAGAGAGAGAGAGAGAGAGAGAGAGAGAGAGAGAGAGTTACAAGGAGTTACAAGGAAAAGAAGTACCTCAAAAGGCCTTGCGGCCCATACCGAGGAGGTACCAATGGCAACGGGTGCCAGGGAAAATTTTGTACACACTCAAATAGTGTGCAAGATTTGGTCTAACCTTTTCTTGAACTGATCCACAGAGGAACTGTTCACAACTTCCGAAGGTAACCTGTTCCATGTGTCACAGATCTTATACGTAAAGTAATTCCCGCACACACTAGTCCTAAACCGTTTCAAATCCAACTTCCAACCATTGTTGCGAGTTGGGTTATCATTTAAACTAAACATACTTCCAAAATCGACATCGTTGAACCCGCGTAAGAGCTTGAAAACCTCGATCAGTTGACCGCGCAGCCTCCGAGTTTCAAGCGAAAACAAGTTCAGGGCGCGTAACCGTCGATTGTAGCCCATATGCCTAACGGAAGGGATTAACTTTGTGGCCCTCGCCTGCACTCGCTCCAGCCTCTCAATATCTTTCCTGAGGGTGGGCGACCAGAACTGCACAGCATACTCCAGGTGCGGCCGAACAAGGGAATTGTAGAGTGAGAGCACAATCTCCTTGTTCCGAAACTGAAATTGCCTCCTGATATAACCAATAGTTTCTGGGCTTTCTTTTCCACCTCTACACACTGTTTCGTAAACTTAAGGTCGCTGCTAATTAGCACACCCAAGTCCTTTTCTAAATCAGTCACCTCGATATTACTACCCAACATCGAGTAGTCCGACTTGGGATTGGCGTAGCCAATGTGCATCACTTTGCATTTACCCAAGTTAAACGGCATTTGCCATTTTTCGGACCACTCTCCTATCCTACCTAGGTCCGCACGCAGTTCCTCGATCGCTTCGGGCGTCCCAACATTGGCCCCAAGCTTGGTGTCATCAGCGAATTTGGCGATCCGACTGACGATGCCACCGTCGATATCATTTATGTAAATGATAAACAACAGTGGCCCCAAAACGGAACCCTGAGGAACCCCATTAGTGACCGAGGCCCAACCCGAATTAGCCCCTTTAATTACAACCCCCTGCCGCCTATTCCTCAGCCAGTTTTCAATCCACCTACCTATTTCCCCACCGATACCCAGCGCGCGCACTTTCGCCATTAGCCGGCGGTGAGGTACCTTAACAAAGGCTTTCTGAAAGTCGAGATAAAGTATATCAATCGCCCTACTCTTATCATACTCACTCAACATGACGTGAAAAAACTCGATCAAGTTGGTGAGACACGACCTATGCCGTCTAAACCCATGTTGGGAGTCCCAAAGCAGCTTGTAGGAATCCAAATGGTCAACGATCCTATCAGCTATTATCCCTTCTAATAATTTACCTACAATTGAAGTGAGACTAATGGGACGATAGTTCCCTGGACTTTCGTGATCCCCTTTCTTAAAGATAGGGGTCACGTTGGCTTCCCTCCAGTCACCAGGCACCTGGCCCATCTCCAACGATTTGTTGAAGACTGTAGCCAGGTGGGGAGCCACCTGGTCGCGCACTTCTCGCAACACTCTGGGGAGAAACTGGTCTGGCCCAGGAGCCTTAAACGCGCTCAGTTTGTCTATTCTATCGGCAACGACTATCGCGGTACATCTAACACTATCCAGGCCAGCACCTTCGTGCCTCACGCCTGGCTCGGGGATGACGCGGGTATCCTCCCTGGTGAACACTAACGCAAAGTACTCATTAAGCACATTAGCGATGTCCGCGTCGGAGGTCCGGAGAACGCCGCTTCCGTCCTTTAACGGACCTATCATGCTTCTAATGGGCTTTCTACTATTAACATAACTGAAGAACTCCTTAGGGTTCCCCTTGCAGAGGCTTGCCACCCGTAGTTCTTCGTTACGTTTCGCTAGCCTAACCTTCGCCTTCACTTCCCTACACAGGCGGACATACGCTTCAGTGTTCTCGTGGGAACGATTGTCCTTCGCCCTCCTATACGCTACTTTCCTATTTCGGATAGCCGAAGCGATGTAACGATTGAACCACTTAGGCTGCGTTGAAGCAGGGGTGACCGGTTTTGAGGGTATGACAGCAGACTGCAGCACCATAAACTCGTCCCGGAATGCACTCCACACTCCCTCAACATCGCCGCCAACCTCTAACCCCATCTCTCCTACGCTATCCCTGAGGCTAACAAAGTTCGCCCGCAGGAGATCGAGCTTACTGCCTCTCGAGTTACTACGCTTCACCCGAGGGACGCACACACGGAACCTAATAAGACCGTGATCACTCCCGCCCAATGATTCGTCAACGGTGAGGCCAGTGACGAGGTTGTCTTCGGTCGTGAATACTAAGTCTAGAACGCTTTCGCCTCGTGTAGGCTCGTTGACCCACTGAGTGAGGAAGTTCTCATCCGCAAAGTCAACTAGCCTCCTCCCTTCAGCATCGGCAGTCCTGTTTTCCCACTTTATGCCGCGACAGTTGAAGTCTCCTAAAACTACACACACCCTATTCCCTAGCAGGCTACTGAGTTCGATGTACAGGGCAATATCCTCCTCGAGGAGGAGATGCGGAGGTCTGTACACCAAGATTAACCTGTAGTTCGTCCCTCCCACGTTCAGATCGACGCCAAGCAGCTCCCGTTCCGACCGGAACTGGCAGTCAACCGGACTCAACGTGTCTCTGACGTATATTAGTACCCCACCCCCCTCCCCACGGGTGCGGTCTTTGCGAAACATTCTATACCCGGGAATTTCGAACTCCCCAACGTAGTCCCTACGATCAGTATGAATCCAGGACTCGGTGATAGCAACGATATCCTGGTATTCTGATGCTAAGAGCGCCCGTAGCTCGCCAAACTTGTTCCTGATCGACCTAGCATTAAAATGCATTGCACGGAGGGAGCCTCCCCTATTCTGACCGCCCCCTAGCACGACCCGTTTCCCGAACAGCAAGGGCTGTCGGGAGTTGAAGAGCCCCTCACTAACGAGGGGACAATCTCCGCAGGAGCTTCAGCCCCCTCCAACGTGGAAGGAGAGTCACCCACCTGTACCTGGATGCACCCTCAGTTGAAGGTACGTCCGCCACCGGCTCATCATCATCCCTCCCCAGTGGGGGCCCATCATCTCTCCCCGGACTCGACCTCACCATACGGTATAGGTGCCTGTCAAGCATCGTGCCTAGCACACCTTTACCCCTGACATTGAGGTGGACACCATCCCTCTGATACAGGTCCCACCTACCCAAAAACGCGTCGAACGGGTCAACAAACCTCACGCCCAGTGGGACGCACAAGTCTTGCACCCTCTCGTTGATGCCAATGACCTTACTGAGCGCGTGGTCACTGGCATTCATCCGCGGTAAAATACCCATCAACATTCCCCTGTCTGTCTGAAGTTTCAGATCATCCGCAAGAGACATGATCTCGGTGATGATCCCTTCCGTTGAACCTACCCTACCGCCTTTGAGGAACAAGTCGTTGCCACCAGCATGGACAACGATCGCAGTCCTCTGACTAGCCACGCGCACCTTATCTAATTCCTTTCTTATGTGCGCCGTTCCCCGACCGGGTAAGCACCTTACCTTCCTCCTGTCTCGGTTTGCAGAAGCAAAGTACTTCTCCTGGCCCCTAATTTGCGAGTCCCCAATTAAAACGGTGTCTTCCTCCTTCGCGCACAGGAGACTGAAGCGGTTGGAGGTCCTGACAGGGGGCAACTGGGGTCTCGGGCTTGGGCTTCGCAGCCTTCTTGCCCGAGACCTTTCGAAACCTGTCGCCACCCATAAACTCGGCCGCACTTACACCACTTACACCACCCGACCCACCCCGACCGGCAGCTACATCCTTCCGCTTCTTTGGGTCATCACTAGGCCCCTTCCCACCCTTTTTCTTTATCGGCCCCTTCCCACCCTTCTCTATCGGAGAGAGAGAGAGAGAGAGAGAGAGGAGAGAGAGAGAGAGAGAGAGAGAGAGAGAGAGAGCATCCTTCGCTTGGCTCCGCCAGATGCATAATACAGCGCTTGGACTTAGCACTTGGCTTGTCCAGATGTATATTATTAGTTTTCATTTGCCAGATTGTGCTAATTATTTAATTAATGGCTATGTTCTTGATAGTTGGCTTAGAAATCCGCCAGTCGGCTTAAAAGGCGTAACCAGCAATTTGGTACAAGACGATATCGTTTATATCATATATACACCCAAAAGAGTTTGGTAAAACACCATTACATGTCTGTTTATTTAGACGAATTATTGGAATTATTTTCATGAAATAAATATATACAGTATACACAATAAAAATAAAAATAGTTCATTTTATACACAGTTTAAACGAGGAATATATATATATATATATATATACAATGAAAATAATAATAATATAAGAAATACACACTTTAAACGAGGAATGTATATAATAAAAATTTAACAAATAAATATACTACAAAACTGTCAAAAAACATACACTTTATGTTCTACTTCGTTTAACTAAAATACTAAATTCGCACGTGATCGAGTCTATAGTACATAACATTATTATTGCTTTGCACTTTGCAATAAATACGATTTCACATTATTTTAACGCTAAAGTTATAGTGGTGCCTATACACAAGTCCTTTGTGCCAAAGTTCATGATATTTCGAAGAGTCTAAACCGTTTAAATAAGCATCCAGTTCCAGACCATTCTCGCCTTGTTCATTACTGCACTCGGTAAACCCGTCAAGTCCTTTGTGCCAAAGTACATACACTTTATGTTTTACTTCGTTTAACTAAAATACTAAACTCGTACGTGATCGAGTCTATAGTAACATCATTATTGCTTTGCAATTCGCAATGAATACGACTTAACATTATTTCAAAGTTAAAGTTATAGTGGTGCCTATACTCGATGTGAACGGCCTTCAATTCGTTTAATACTATTTTTGTGCCCACTTTACATTCGGTAGGCAAGTTATCTTTAAATACGGACAGAATTCATTCAAAAGCACGCACAAAAGCAAGCCACAACATCATTATTAAATTCAAGTTTATAAACACAGTAAAACTCTTCTTCACAATGCATATCGACAGTTGAAATAATCTTCTTCGTAACGACAGCTGCTCATTATATAAAGAAACAGTTCTTCAGGTTGAACGGTGTAGGTGAGCTCAGCCTTGTACTGCTCAAGTCCTTTGTGCTAAAGTTCATGATATTTCGAAGAGTCTAAACCGTTTAAATAAGCATCCAGTTCCAGACCATTCTCGCCTTGTTCATTACTGCACTCGCTAAACCCGTCGAGCAGAGCGGTGTATGCGTATTCAAGAACCCTATCAACATAAACCATATCCGTAACACGTGCGTCTAATATAGGCTTTAGCTTGCGGAAACTGACGATTTCAAACATTCTGTCGAGGATGAATCGGTTTCGCGTGTGGAAAAGAACGTTATTATCAGACGCATTCTTCAACATCAGTTGTATATCAATGCATGGCTGATCGCTATTTATACACAACATACAAACAATGGCATATGAGGGAGTATCACTAATCTGTTCTCTTCTTGTACTTACACCTGCAAGTATTTTATAACGATCCTCGCTCCACTTCTCAACTACCACGAAGACTATTCATCTCCTCAACAATTAATAGAGAACATTCCCTTTACCAGAGTTTGTTTGTCTAAAAGTCGTTTTAAGTATATAGTTAATGGCACGGGTTTTACGCCTGAACACGCGCAATGACTTCGTCACGGACACACCGTACGCGGCATTGAGAATGCTACTCAAAGGAAGCTCCATTATATTCTATTGTGAGGAGTTCACATCCAGTCGGTTCAAGCTCTGAGATGACTATGAGCCACAGGTGGGCAGATCGGCTCAACGGGAGGTGTGGCGAAGTGAGTCACACCATAAGTTGATGAATCGCGTACGGTGTTGTTTCAACGTGAAATCATGTAAATGGTTGTATCCCATTATACCAGGCAATCGTTTAGAGAATTTTTCCGACACATGAAGTATGTAATATCGTTTTTAATGTTTTACCACTCCCACTCCCCAGAATGCGCACCAGACATTTTCGTTCAGGGGGATTTTCACGAACTAAACCTATTTTATTCACACTCCGGCTCACTATTTGAGAGAAACATGTTCCCATATTTATACTTTTGCTTAGCAAGCGATACTCGTTTCTAAATTCTATTAAAAACTCAGGCAGGCCTTTAACCACAACCTCACTGCAAACCTCGTCATAAGATATATTAATGTAGTGGTAAAACTATTTGAAATTATCTATTATGACAAGATTTATATTCTCAGCCGCAGAATACGAGTACTCGGTATGATACAGCATGACATAATACCGCTTGTTACACCACTCTTCAACAAGACTCACTAACCATAACCGTTACTTCTCTTCTGCACATGTTGTTTCTTCCACTTTACGGTATATATAAGCTTTTATGCAGTTTATTCCCACAACATTGTCCATTACATAGTTTGTACCACGAAATCCTGCATTTCTGTCGCCAGAATAACCGGAGAGTATTTGAACCTCAGTATCCACCACATCTTCACACTTTATCGAATACCACTTCATAAACGTCGAGCACGCAATATTAAAGGCATCCATCACTATTTTTCTTCTACTGTAAGTGAGATTTCTTCAATGGCACATCTGAGATCCAGGGCTTGCAGAGGTCAACTGAGCACGCAGGTGTAGAGATATGCCCAGGTAGTAGCAGGAGTCACGTGACCACTAATCGATCATAAAGGGGCGGAGATTAGAACTTTTGCTGTACACACACACACACACACACACACACTCACACACACAAAGGAGAAAATGAAACGCTAATTGAAACACGATTTATTTAATAAACATATGAAAGAATTACTCAAGGTATTTATATTTACAAATACGTGTAATAAAGTAAAAATATCGTTAACAAGTAAATAGACACAAATATATATATATATATATATATATATATACACTGGGTGGCGTAGTATCGCGATACATTTTCTGTATCTTGTATCGGATTGTGATACATTTTTTATTATTTGTATCGTATCGAAAGATCCGATACAAATAAATGTCAGTTTCGCGATACTTTATCATGGACTCAGTCAGAGAACTTAGCCCAGAATGTCTGATGAATTGTTTGAGGTCATGTTTGAAAAATTCAATAAAAATAGAAAGTAATTCAGTTGTTCCATAATATGTCATATATGATGTATATATATATATACATTTTAACTGCAAAGAACATGCAGTATAATTAACGTAAAGAACGACGCTTGTATAGGAGAACATTCTGCGCAAGATGAGGAGGGAGAACGAACAAATGAAAAAATGAGGTAACCACCCGGGAATCGAACCCGGGATCTTCCGATTGCCAGTCAGATATGATAACCACTACACCATGGTCCTCACTCGATCAGAAGTCGTAATTCTCCTACATACGGGCAGAAACCAATGCCCCGAGGGGGGCACCTCCCGCATGCCGCACCTTATATACATTTTAACTGCAAAGAACACGCAGTATAATTAACGTAAAGAACGACGCTTGTATAGGAGAACATTCCGCGTAAGATGAGGAGGGAGAACGAACAAATGAAAAAATGAGGTAACCACCCGGGAATCGAACCCGGGATCTTCCGATTGCCGGTCAGATATGATAACCACTACACCATGGTCCTCACTCGATCAGAAGTCGTAATTCTCCTACATACGCGCAGAAACCAATGCCCCGAAGGGGGCACCTCCCGCATGTAGGAGAATTACGACTTCTGATCGAGTGAGGACCATGGTGTAGTGGTTATCATATCTGACCGGCAATCGGAAGATCCCGGGTTCGATTCCCGGGTGGTTACCTCATTTTTTCATTTGTTCGTTCTCCCTCCTCATCTTGCGCGGAATGTTCTCCTATACCAGCGTCGTTCTTTACGATATATATATATATATATATATATATATATATACTGTATATATATATATGTATGTATCGTATGGTATCGCGATACATATATTATTCATATATCTAGTATCGTAACGCGATACATTTTTGCCAATGTGTCGAGTATCGTATCGCGTTACTTTGTTTGGCCCCGATACACCAACCTGTATATATAGAACAAGCAAGGATTATGGTATTCAACGGGTACGGCATCATAGGTACTAGGCACCTGGTAATGTTTCCTATAGGTATTACGGCACACCTTCGTACCCCTAAGTAAGTTGCTTCACGTCCCTCAGCTTTTGCGTCCGAAAATTGTGGGTCCCCACAGTCGGTTGGGGCGGCTGGTTGCTCTCATCTACCAAGCACACAAGATACTTCAACGAGTCAAAGTCAACGACCCGTCGGTTCGCCAGCTTAAGCGTGATGCCCTTAGCCTTCACGATATATTTCATATTCACCCCCGCCCTCACCCGTACTCAATAAGTTTTTGGACCTGTTGAGACAAAAGAGTCGGCGTATGCGTTGTCTCCATGCTCATCGTTGATCTCATCAGTCAACACACACAGAGGAATTCACAAATATTAACCCTCCCTCGCTGTGAATATCACCCTATCTGTGTCGGCGTACAGAACCCTCTGCCTAAAAGAATGCAATAGATCCCAAAGTTTGATGCGTGCGTATGCCGTTGTGAAGTTGGCTACAAATATGTTTGTAACACTCGATGTGTCTGTGGCCAATTCGGTAATGTATTTTATTATGTACATATTACCTACATGCACGATCTCCATGACCTCCTTATTGGGAGCATTGGCATAATCCCACACCTCGTTATAACTATGGACTAGGTGAACGTTCCCCTTGCCTGTATCTATTTAGATACAACTTTGCGCAAAAGCGCTTGTCTGGGTTCTTTATAATTTGGGAACGGTCAAGTTGTATCCTTTCACGGTCACGGTAACCTTGAATTTTAGCCGACTTTTCATCTTCGGTGTCAACTCCTTGCGGATACCCTGAAGCTCCCACCTTATCCTTCAAAAAAGTGTTTATATATGGCATGAAAAGGTTGGGTAGCTTCTGAAACCTCCACACCTCATATATCTTCAATATTCTGTAGGCATGGCGAACGGCTAGAGAAAGTTCAGGGCTTGTATACACGTCTCTGATCTTACGCTAGTTCGTTGTGTGATTACAAGTCCCATTGTTCTCTTTACCGCACTTCAAGCACAGGGGAAACATGAGCTTGTCATCTATAACGACGGGTAAGATCGGTATATAAAAATCGCGGGGGGGGGGAGCACGTCTACGAAAGAAAGACCGAAATAGTTCTTGTTCAAATTTGCTGAGAACTCCTCGATGGTGGGCAGGTCTGGTGCAAGACTGTCGGCAGGAGATCTACCGTGGGTATCTCCTACCATCCCACACTCAGGACGGGGCCAGCCGTGCCACCAACGGCCTGGCACAGTTTTCGCTTAGACCATCAACCCGAAAAACACGACCATTAACCTTAATGAGTACTTCCCCCGTGTTGCGGGGGCCTGGAAACATACTCTAAGCATGCGCACATCATTCACGCAATAACGCTCACATTCATCAGCTATATTTTAAGGATTATCTTCATCAGAACTGTTGTAACAGCGGTCAAAAACTTCACGTTCACCTTTACTCGTACATCATAGTTAAAGTAATGTTTGGGTGGAGGTAGTCCTCCATAATTTAAAGTATCGCTATTCAGGAAATTGTAAGGGAAATACCCTTTTGAAACTTCGGCGGCTACGCCCATTACCTTGGGTTGCATGGCTAATTTACAAGATGTGAATAATAAAGTGTCTTTAAACTGTACATTACCTCTTATTTGCATCAGTATAAGTTTGTTTCCTCTTTTCAAGTGATCACATGTAAATATCTCAGATGACTCGTGCTCAGCAGCTCCTTATAAAGGAACTGTGTGTCAAATTTTGCCCCGTTATGGGCAGGAATATACACAGTCATATGTTTTAACTTCTCCGCTAATTGAGAATATAGGGCACAAAGAGTTTCATGGGACAGTCGTGTGCAATCGTTTTAAAAACGTATGTCCGTTTACCACATTTGTGAAACTCATCACACTCAGCGTCCATGCACTCATCGAAGATAGTCTGGCTTACAAGTAGATGTGGGATAACTTTAATTTCATCAACCGTATATGTTTCTATATCGTAGTACACATTTATACAAGGTCTATTTTTAGGCTTAGTGTCTTTCATGTCGCATACATGCTTTACTCTATCCTCCTTATATTTCTCATGGCACGTAGGACAGTGAATTTCATCACATCTATGCTTGAATTTCCCCCAATTATCCAAAACATGAAACATACCACATTCACAGATTTTCATTTTCCTGCACGTGCCAATTGACTTACGGAGCTCAAAGCAATTATTATTGAAAAATATGCGTCTACACACACGACAGTCCCTCTTCTCAGCTTCAACTACACGGCTTTCACATTTGGAGCTTTTACACTACTTACATACCATGTAACACTCCTTACAATGTTTCACTACATCATCCGCAAACTCGTGACACCCCTTACACAAATCATGATGCCTTCTATATTTTCGACTGTTATCATAACTCGCGTAAAGAGCCTTTATATTACGGATGGGAAGGTACGTTGTCCCTGAGAGCCCTAAAATAAGTAAGGGTCTTGTACGATCTCTCACATTGCTTTTAAAAATATACACGGTCCTACGACGATCATCCATTCAAAATACAACTACATAAACATTCATTTCCTGCTCTACCCTTCTCAGCTCCTCTGGACCCATATTACATTCAAACTCAAGCTTGCAATCTGAAGCCAATTTGAGGGCACTCTGCACAACCGTAGGCAACCACATTTTTTGCATCCGTGTATTTAGTACAGTAAACATACGAGCCAAAACTAGTGCTATAAAGCCACATCCGCGATCGGCGTTTATATGCCTCCTGTAAATAGCCTGAGAATTGAAGTTAAGAGTATAAGGTGTGGCACCATGACCCGCAACACGGAATACACGGTCAGTATCTACCGTGAAGTTGTCCATACTGATGGCTGTACTACTTTGAGAGGCCTGCATTATACGACCCAAGATATACTCTATATCTGCAGCTGCTTAGCGTCTGAATGGTATTACTATTCAAAAATCATCTACATCCCCGTCATCTGACCCGAACCCAAAGGACAGCGGTGTCCTGACTTCACGTTCGTCGCGGTTCAACTACACAGCGCAGACAGTGTTCAACATCATTGCTATACATGGATCCAGGTCAACCCTGAATAGATACTGATTTCTAGTCAAGCCAGGGGTGGGGGTGGCGGTGCGCACCAACTCGAATGTTATACCTTCCTCTACAGCACGTGAAGCTGATGCTGCTGTTGTGGAGGATGTGTCCGAAATTGAACAGAATAAGGGGACGTATTTTTGTTTGAGGAGGGAATTAGTGTGGGGTTTGTGTCCTACGACGTAGAGGGTTGGGGCTCTATTATTGGGGGTTTAACAACCGGTGCACTCCTGGCACGCTTTATACCTGACGTGGAAGGAGATTCGTCATGCCTCCACTTTAAACTGTCGCGTGTTTGTGGAACAGGGTTCGCTGGTGTGGGCTCGTCAGCGGGTATGGAGTCTGTGACCACAACTACACTGTCATCGGGGTCGTCTGTAATATCGATGATGGGGACATAATGCTATACCTCGTCGTCATTCACGGTTCTGTGGAAGAAAAGGAAAAACAAGACTGTAGAATATAAGAAACAACACCTAAATTTTTATTATATTTTGTAAATATTCCACTTAGGAGTGTGACGTGTTAAAGATGGATACTGTAGAAAACTTCAGGTTCACGAGCCCGTCGACGTGTATTATATCTGGCCCCTACAGCATGCGGTCAAACTGTGTTTATACTTAAAATCATTAAAGATACGATATTCTCAAAATTTGTGCATAAAGTTATATGGTGCTATTCGACGTACCATTCAGTATTCAACGAGTACCAAGATGATATTTTGTTCCACAAAGGCGTATACTGTATGATGATAATTCGTTAAAGGGAAATGAACATACAGTCATTGTAATTGATAATCTCATGTTAGAAATGGATAAAACGTTTGCCAAGACATTTACAGTGTTCTCCCACATCTTAACATAAGCATATTCTTCATCAATCAGAATCTATTTTTCAAAAATAGATACATGCGCGATGTATCGTTAAATAAACAATATCTAGTCTTATTCGCGCAAAGTAGAGATGTGTCACAAATTGAGGTATTAGCCAATCAAATGTTCCCGAATCAGTGTAAGGAGTTTTTGGAAGTTTATAAAGAAGCTACAATTCAACGTTACGAATATTTGCTTTGTGACCTTCACCCGCGAATCACGTTTAGGGTGCTTCTAAGAACGAATATATTCCGAAACGAGCCTGGAACGGTGAATATTCCAAAATGACAAAAAGACTAAAGAAATATCGTGACTTAATACAAATCTATCATCGACGGCCCCGGGCAATGCAACAGATGTTTGTTAAAAATATCGATTCGGACTTTTTAAAATTCACTTGTGAAATCTGTCTTAACGTTATTAATTGCAATGTATCAATGAAACCCCCTCAGAAGGCTCGTTACAAGAACATAATACGTTCACTCGCTCGTAAAAATCAAACTGTGGGGAAGAAAAAACGAATTATTGTACAAAGACGGGGGTCGTTCCTTCCCATCTTATTTTCAGTTTTGGAGCCATTACTGACTAGATTAATATAATGAAGAAAGTGTTAGTGATTCTACATGAGGTGTATGCTTCACTGCAAAGTTCAAAGAGTCCACACACGATTCTAGAACCACGTAAAAGCAGGCTTAAAGGAATGGAAAGCGAATTGTTAGCCCTATTAAACAGTGAAAAATCACCTAATGGGAAAAGAATCTTATACCAAGAAGCTCTGCAGAAATTTCTTCACGAGTACGAAAATTATAAGAACCCGACAGAGATCCCCGTGGTTGTGAGGCACAGCAGGAAAACGATGAGCATGACGCCATAGGAACTGGGACCGACGTTAGAGCAGACCAGTCAAAGAATAACGGCCGGCCTCACAACATATCGAGCATGTATTAAAAAGCAGCCTCGCACATACATTGAGGAATAAAGGTTTAAGTCTTTATAATCTATAGAATGAGGATCTCAACATAGAGTGGACCAATACAGGTGAGATCATTGTGGAAGGAACAAAGGTACAGGGCTCGAATATCGTTGACATCGTCCATGATCTGGTGAGAAAGTGGGATAGGCCCTCACCATCAGGATGGAAGCATTTTAAAGCAAGACTACAACAAATAAATGTCCCCAAAACAATGATAGGAAATCTGAACAAGTTAAAAGACTTGGAGCATGCATTTTTGAAGAGGAGAAAGAAGAGACCAAATAACAACGACCAACCTTCTCCACGTGCCTCTAAAATACGCAAATGGCTAACATATTAAGAAAACGTTATTATGACATTTCTAGCCCAGCTACCTACGGAGGCATTGATAGACTGTACAGAAGTGTTTACAATGATGGAATAGGTAAAAAAGATGTTGAGAAGTTTTTGCGGGGGCAGGACGCTTATACATTTCATAAGCTGGTGAGAAAAAAGTTTGAAACAGCCAAGACAACCGTGGCAACGAGTAACTCTATTTGGCAAGTGGATTTAACAGATATGCAAGGATACTCAGTTTATAATGATGGCTACCGCAACATCAATGTAAAAGTGAATTGAATTTTAGCACATTTATTATGTCTGTCATTTTTTCTTCTGAATATATTGTTGTAATTGATTAATCTTCCTAATACTGTACATTATTAAATAAAATATACGTTAATAAAGATTTATGTCATCAAAAAACCTGAATGTAGAGTAAGTCTCGTATAAATGGAATATTCTTCAACATAGGTCAAAAAGTTAAAAATTGTGCCAGGGGTAGGAGGCTTTAAACAGCCAAAATAATTTATGAGGGGGTTCATGTGTTCCATTCAAACCCCTCACAATATGTACCTTTTCAATATAAAATTGCGACCCCGGCTTAATATATATATTATATATATATATATTAATATATATATATAATATATAATATATATATATATATATATATATATATATACGTAAAGAACGACGCTTTGTATAGGAGAATTATCCGCACAAGATGAGAGCGAAAGAACGAAACAAATGAAAAAATGAGGTAACCACCCGGAATCGAACCCGGGATCTTCCGATTGCCGGTCAGATATGATAACCATTACACCACGGCCTCACTCAGTCAAATGTCGTAATTCCTCTACATGCGCGCAGAAACCAATGCCCCAAAGGGGCACCTCCCGCATGCCGTAACATTATATACATTATAACTGCAAACACGCAGTATAATTAACGTAAAGAACGACGCTTTGTATAGGAGAATTATCCGCACAAGATGAGACCGAAAGAACGAAACAAAGCGTCGTTCTTTACGTTAATTATACTGCGTGTTTGCAGTTATAATGTATATAATGTTACGGCATGCGGAAGGTGCCCCTTTGGGCATTGGTTTCTGCGCGCATGTAGAGGAATTACGACATTTGACTGAGTGAGGCCCGTGGTGTAATGGTTATCATATCTGACCGGCAATCGGAAGATCCCGGGTTCGATTCCCGGGTGGTTACCTCATTTTCTCATTTGTTTCGTTCTTTCGCTCTCATCTTGTGCGGATAATTCTCCTATACAAAGCGTCGTTCTTTACGTTAATTATACTGCGTGTTGGCAGTTATAATGTATATATATATATATATATATATATATATATATTGTATATATATATATATATTATATATATATACTTATTTATATATATTATTTATATATATATACACACACACGAATGTATATATATATAAAATATATATATATAATATATATATATATATATATATATATATATATATATATATATATATAAATATATATATATATATATGATACACACAGACCGTGCATGGAAGAAGGAACTCTTCTGGGATAATTAAATCCACTATAGTCCGAATAAGTAATGGTAAATGACAAATACCATAGTTTTTCTTTTTCATGATGCAAGCCCGACGTGGGCAATGGGTCTCTCGCAAAGAGGTCCCATAAATATAGCTTCCCTCACCAGCTATCTGCAAAGCAGACAGGATCCAGCTTTGGGACATGGATCTAGGGTTTCAAGCAGCCTAGCCCCACTACATTTAGAACCTCAATATAAGTAAAAGACTCGTTGCATTCACGTCGGATTGAATAAATCAAAGAAAAAGGGGTAACTATTATATTTTTAGACAAAACCAAAACTTAATCCTCAACTGGCAGAATTGAGCGTCCACTTTTCAAGGCACATAACATGTCCGTTTCATGATGGGAATGAACTCAGAATGGTTCCCTGAGTTTTTTATGATAGACACAGACCGTGCATGGAACAAGGAACTCTTCTGGGATAATTAAATCCACTATAGTCCGAATAAGTAATGGTAAATGACAAATACCATAGTTTTTCTTTTTCATGATGCAAGCCCGACGTGGGCAACGGGTCTCTCGCAAAGAGGTCCCATAAATATAGCTTCCCTCACCAGCTATCTGCAAAGCAGACAGGATCCAGCTTTGGGACATGGATCTAGGGTTTAAAGCAGCCTAGCCCCACTCTAGTCCTTGAAAAGTGGACGCTCAATTCTGCCAGTTGAGGTTTAAGTTTTGGTTTTGTCTAAAAATATAATAGTTACCCCTTTTTCTTTGATTTATTCAATCCGACGTGAATTCAACGAGTCTTTTACTTATATTGAGGTTTTAAATGTAGTGGGGCTAGGCTGCTTTAAACCCTAGATCCATGTCCCAAAGCTGGATCCTGTCTGCTTTGCAGATAGCTGGTGAGGGAAGCTATATTTATGGGACCTCTTTGCGAGAGACCCGTTGCCCACGTCGGGCTTGCATCATGAAAAAGAAAAACTATGGTATTTGTCATTTACCATTACTTATTCGGACTATAGTTGATTTAATTATCCCAGAAGAGTTCCTTGTTCCATGCACGGTCTGTGTGTATCATAAAAAACTCAGGGAACCATTCTGAGTTCATTCCCGTATATATATATGTTAAACACTCGGTCCATGGCCTTGGTCAGTTCGAAGGTCTACAGATCTACAGAAACTAAGGCTAACAAAGACCCTAAGTTCCACTCGAAGGTTAGCCCGAGAGAAAGAAGAGAGTAGGGGGTTAAAAGAAGAGAATAAAGGGTTACGTTAGTAGCAAAACCTATCGTTCGTGGGTTAACATTCATTTAAAAAAAGAGAAAGAAAGACTCACCATCATCATCCGCCGGCCACTGCCGACAAGTCGGAAAAATAGTCGAGGGAAGAGGAAGGGAGTGAAAGATGAAAAGAAGTAAAGATCTTTTCGGTTTGACGGCCTGTAATATTTTTTAGCATTACTTGTTTTTTATTGTCCAGTTTTAATCGAGGATTTCAAAAATAACATTCTTGTTTTAGAGAAACAAATAGTGAGGCAGTTATACATTCAGTTATACATTTTAGTTTTGAGAATATCATATACGCTTTAAGATTCCAAAATCCCTGAAAGTTTTAGGTCAAATGTACGCTCATGACGGTTGGTTAGGTTAAGTCATGATATTTTTGTTTGTTTTGACAGTAAACTTACGAAAATATCATGACTTAACCTAACCAATCGTCAAAGGCGTAGAGTTGACCTAACCGGGCATTCTGTTAACCTAATTGCGCATTCAATTAACCTTACCAGTTGGTATAGTCTAGAATTTGACTGTCCCGTAGCCAGGACTCGTTTTTTTCCGTCGGCCGCCAAACCAAAAGATCCCAATACTACGGTTTAAAAATATATATTTTAAATTTGTTAAAATGCATATAACTGCCCCACTATTTGTTTCTCTAAAACATGAATGTTAATTTTTAAATCCTCGATTAAAACTGGACAATAAAAAACAAGTAATGTTAAAAAATATTACAGGCCGTCAAACCGGAAAGATCCAGAAGTAAAATAAGAACGCTTACAAACCATGCAAACAACCTTAAATCTAACACTGTCATAATATGCAAACTTCAGACATTCGAGTAAAGAGACGATAAGAAAAGAAAAAAAAAATATGAAGAGTATAACAAAAAGTGGGTTAGTTTACGCTACGCGTTACATCTAAGTTCGTGTTAGTCTAATTTTTTTTCTTTTTAATATAATTTTATTTCTGGCATATCACACGCTGGTATGTCACAAGCTGGCATTAATCGTCAGCAGACTCATCCTCGACCATTACCCCCAGAGCTCCTTTTGCTAATTGTTTTATTATTCTAAACGATGTTAAAGTTTTTAAAATGCATATCTAAACAGTTTTCAAACATATTAACGTGGTAGAGTTCACGACGGACGCGGAAAGATTATTCCATTTATCAATTACTTTAAACGTAAACACGTTTTTAGCGATGTTAATAATGAAACGTCTGCCAAGTAATTTAAATCTGTTATTAGGAGTATTGCTATTATCGAAAGTGAACAGTTTGTCAAAATTTACTCCTAGCTTCAAGTAAATGCAAGTCTAACTCGTTAATCCCATCTTCGTAAGACTTGTTGCCTAGTGACGGAATTATTGTCGTGGTACATCGCTGAACCCTTTCCAAATTATCAATATCCTCACGCAAAAACGGGCACCAAAACTGAACGCCATATTCTAAGTGAGGCCTGACTAGGGACATGTAAAAGGGCAATATAATACTTTTCGATTTAAATTCGAAATTACGCGCTATGAAGCCTAACATCCTATTAGCTTTTGCGCAAGACTCCAGGCACCGGTTCCTAACTTTTAAATTCGTAGATACGCGTACGCCCAAATCTACTTCCTCGTCAACGCTCGCTAACTGTCTATCATCCATCGTGTACGTGTAATTGTTGTTACGAGAACCTATATGCAAATCTTTACATTTGTCTACGTTAAATTGCATCTGCCACTTATCCGCCCACTCCATAATCCTATTTACATCGTCTTGGAGCCTATTTCTATCGTCTACGTTTGCAACTTTACCGTCTATTTTAGTATCGTCCGCGAATTTTGACACGTTACTGGTATCTATGTCGTTAATGTACAGGGTGTCCCATAAGTCCGAGAAATTCATATTTTTCTATTTCTACAAACCATAATTCATATTTTTCTCTTTCTACAGGCCATAATGTCTGTGAGCAAGGAAGAACGAATCCAGATAATTCTACTCATAGGAAATCGGAGTCAAAGAGAGGCCGCTGCTGAATTTAACAGACTGCATCCAGACCGCGAGCCAATAACACAGAGTTGTGTTAGCAGACTTGTTGCAAAGTTTAAGGAAACAGGATCCATAGAAGATAAACCACGCAGTGGACCTTCAAGGAGGTCCACTGACGATGATACAGCGACTGCTATCCTGGCTCATTTTAACAGAAGTCCCAATAAGTCTCTTCGGCGATTGTCCGCCGAGACAGGAGTGTCGAAAAGTAGCATCCATCGCATTCTTCAGGCTCACAAATGGCATCCATATAAACTTCAGATCCTACAGAAATTAAGCGATGATGATCCCGACCGACGGATGGAATTTTGTGAATGGGCTACGGAACAATATGCTCGGGATGCCAATTTCCCGTCCACCATTCTGTTCAGTGACGAGGCTGTTTTTTATGGAAATGGTGAAGTAAATCGACAGAACACCCGCTACTGGTCTCAAAACAACCCTCACTGGTATACCTCTTCAAAGGAACAAGGTGCATCTCGGGTGATGGTATGGTGTGGCATTTGGGAGGATCACATCATAGGCCCCCTTTTTTTCGATGAACATGTCACTGGAGGCACCTACCTACGTATGCTCAAGGAAGAAGCATTTCCCAGTGTCTTGAACGAAGAAGGAAATTTCCCAACATGGTTCCAGCAAGACGGCGCTCCTGCACATTACAGCACCCAAGTAAGGGAATACCTGTACCAACAATTCCCTGGTCATTGGATAGGACGTCGAGGGCCTGTGGAATGGCCAGCTAGAAGCCCGGATCTCACGCCACTAGATTTTCATCTCTGGGGCCACTTGAAAGCGCTGGTATACGCAGAGAAAATTAGGAGTGTTGAACATTTGCGGCAGCGCATTATTGGGGCATGTAACACCATTACTCCTGACATCATTCACCGTGTGCTTGCTGACTGGGTATTACGTCTGAATTTGTGTATTGAAAACAATGGTGGACATATTGAGCACGTTCTGTAAATAAAAGCTTTTTTTTGCCTTCTTTTATTATTTTTCCTATGATGCCGGGCTTATGGGACACCCTGTAGATTATGAATAGCAATGGGCCTAACACTGAACCCTGTGGGACACCGCTACCTACATCCAACCACTCCGATTCCCTACCATTAACAACGACCCTCTATTTCCTGGCACGAAGCCATTCCTCTAACCATTTAGCTTCCTGACCGCGTATACCGTGCACTTTAACCTTCGCAATTAATCTGCTAAGCGGAACTGTATCGAACGCCTTTTTAAAGTCTAAATAAACAATGTCAGCCGCTCTATGCCTATCGTATTCGCGCACTCTTTCGTTATAAAACTCTTACAAATTAGTTAAACAGGATTTATGGCATCGAAACCAATGCTGACTACTATTAATCAAATCTCTACTTTCTAAGTGATCGACGACACGATCCCTAACTACGGATTCCAAAAGTTTACCGACAATTGACGTTAAGCTAATAGGCCTATAATTGCTAGCTACTGTGCGATCGCCTTTTTTAAAAATGAGCGTAACGTTAGCTAATTTGAAGTCTTCAGGAATAATCTCCACTTCCAGTGACTTATTAAAAATTTTTGTTAGGGCCAACGATAACGTCTTTCAGTTCTTTCAAATGTCTAGGATAAAGCGCGTCAGGGCCTGGAACTTGCTAAGTTTTAGCTTATCGATATAATGCGCAATCTCACCCTCGTAAACAGTTATTTCATTCAAAATAGTCTCGCTACTAAATGGAACGATATCGTCCACGTCGGGGACTATTTAGTGTTTTATGGTAAAAACTGTCGCAAAAAAGGTGTTAAAAATAATCGCCATCGCCTGAGTGTCGGAAGCCAAAGCACCATTAGCGTCCACTTGAGGGCCTATGTTATCTTTTATCGGCTTACAAAAATTGATTTAGTCATAAAACTTTTTCGGATTATATTTACTATTCACAGCTACAAGTATCTCAAAATTACGCTTAGCATTCCTAACAGATCTTTTAACCTCGATATATCTATTAAAGTTTGCTACCGTGCCATTGCGCTTATTAAATCTATACGCTCTGTTACGCTCGTTTATGAACTCGCCTATTTTCCCCTTCCACCACATGGGCCTAACATGATTTCTAGCGCCCTTGGGCCTACGCGGAATAAACTCCCTTTCGATATTCAGAAAAAATTTATTTAAAACCCTCCCAATGAAAATTTGTGTCATTACCCATAAATAAATTATCCCAGTAGGGTGTCAATTTTGTCAACTTTTTCCAAATCAATTTTGGTAGTGAAAATATAGTCTTTTCATTTCAAAACTTGAAATTGGCCAACCAAAATGAAATAAAATAACCCTTACCTACATCAATTTTACCTTAAAGTTTCAGAAATTGACTCTTTTACTAAATAATAGGACAAAAATTGATTAACTATTCATCTGTCACAGAATTAGCCCACTGATCGAATATGGAGTGTTTTCAAGGTCATATAGTTGTTGTACAATGTACAAGTCACAACATGAATAGAACTGTCCCTCACTCTCAGTCCTCAGTTGCCTCTTAGATGTCATAGACGGTGGTTTGCTGTTATTGCTCTTGTACCTACTTCATAGTTATTCTACTAGACGAATACTACAGTTTAACTGTAAGTATGGATTATTGATTATTACAATTATTTATTATTATCATATTCTTCTGTCTAATTATGTTGTAATCCCATGAAATATTTTTTTACTGAATTTTAGGACATCGAATGACTAAACTTTGAAACATCGTAATTGATATAAAATACTTAAATGTTTTTCTTTCTTTTCAGATATTCCTAAGATGCCAAAATTGAAGACAAGAGGTCAGTCGTCATGCCACTTGAGCCTGTTACTCGGTACAGGGAAGGAGCTTCCCGTATCAGAACTACCAACAGTGCGAGACATGCTGAGACTAGGGTTACTCCTTCGTGAACAAAATACAAAGGATAGAAGGAACTACACAGAGAAATAGCTCATAAGGGACATGATTCCCCCTCTTCTGCATCAGTGGAAAAAAGCTAATGTATTATTCAAACCACCTGTATTCAATCAGTATAGAACTATTGAGGTAAAATTAACAAAGCTGTGGCACAAAGCAGTTGAGACATCACTTGGTAAAGGAGAACTAGCAAAGAAAAATAAATTTCTGCACACACTTGATACTCTTCTTGACATTTTTAACTACCAGTGTCCCATAGAGTTGTGTTCTGAAGCCAATGGTTCTCCCTCATGCAGAAGAGAACCTCACCCTCACATTGATTGTCGCTGTCCTCGTGAGAAGAAGATCCCTGTTTTGGAGCTGGCTTTCATAAAGGCGCAGAGAACAAAGGCAGGAGGCCAAGGAAGTATGCAGATTGGTTCGGCAGATTATTCAGAAACCAAAAAACAGATTGTTATTGTTAAGAAAAAAGAGAAAATCCGAGCGAGGGAAGAAAGGAAGAAAAAGAAGAGCGAAGAAGCCACCCAAAGAGATGAAGAGCTCTATCAAGAGGTTTCTCACTTCTTTGAAAGCTCTTCAGATGAACAGAAAGAAGCAACATCAGATGATAGCTCCAAAATGCCATCTGAACCTTCGCCGAAGAGAATGAAATACAACACTAAAGACATCTCAAACATTGCCCTTGCCAGTATTCGCCACCATACGGGGCTACGAGAGACTGCAGAGATTGCCACTGCCGCTTGGATAGATGCAGGCCTCATCAGCCGAGAGGATACATCCGTAGTGATAGATCATAATAAGATAGATAAGAAGAGCACAAGAAAAAATAATGAAGGAAATATCTGATCAGCATGAAAAAGATTTGAAGGAGGAAGGTCTCTCTTGCCTTTTGTTTGATGGAAGAAGAGATGACACAAAAGTTCTTCTAGAGGTAGAGGGAATGGACAGAAAGTTTCTCGGTCTCACTAAAGAAGAACACTACTGTGTGTGTTCCGAACCTGGTGGCCGCTATTTGTTTCACTTTGTTCCTGAAGCAGAAGTAGAAGGCAAGAAGCATGCAGAGGCAATTGCTGATCAAATAATATGTTGGCTTCAAGAAAGAAGACTTGACAGTTCACTGCAGGCCGTTGGTGGAGACTCAACTGCGGTGAACACTGGATGGCAGGGCGGTGTTATGACGCATTTAGAGAAAAAACTTGGAAGAAGACTTGTTTGGATTGTATGTGATTTGCAGACAGGGGAACTACCTCTTCTTCGTCTCATCCAGGAACTTGATGGTCCTACAAAGAGCAACAAGTGGTCAGGCCCCCTTGGCAACATGCTAGATGAAGCAACGGAATTAGAAATAAATACAAAATTTCCAAAGTTCGAAGTAGGCCCTCCCCTTCCAGTGTTGCCTGAAGAAGTTATCAAAGACCTCAGCACGGATCAATCTTATGCTTATCGTATTGTTCAAGCAATCAGATCAGGAGAGTTGCCTCAAAATCTGGCTCTCTTGGAGTTGGACCCGTAAGTCACAGTCGTTGGTTAACTACAGCGATTCGTTTCTGCAGGATTTGGGTTTTCAAACATGCACTGAAGGGCAAAATGCTACAGAATTTGATGTTGATTGTTGAATTTATTATTGGGTTTTATCTTCCTCACTGGTTCAATGTAAAACTTAATCCAATGTGGATGGAGGGGCCCAACCACATCTTGTTTCAATTACAGCTACTGAGAACCCAAAGGAAAGTAGTGGTGGACATCGTATTACCTGTGGTGAGAAGGTCCGCTTGGTATGCTAGGCCAGAGGCAGTTTTGCAGGCAATACTCTGCAGCCAATGTACCAAAGAGAGAACTGAGGCTGTGGAAATCATTCTAAAGCTTAGAGGAACATCACTAGATGATGACCAGCTGGGAGACTGCTCTGTTCTGACAAGGAAGGTACCTCCGATAAACGTCAATGCCACGAAATTGTCAGAATTAGTTAACTTGAGTTCGTAAGTTTTGGAGCCACCACTGACAACATGTATAACAAACAAAGACTTAACACAACTTAAAGAGGCCCCAATGCAAGTGCCAAAGTGGCCTTCTCACACTCAGAGTGTGGAGAGATGTGTGAAAATGGTCACAGAAGCAGCTAGTCAAGTTTACAGTCACGAGAGGCGAGAAGGCTACATCAAAGCGCAAGTAGCAAGCCGAATGCTGATGTCAAATAACCGCAGCAAAAAGGACATGACTGCATTGGTTACTTTCAAATAAAGACTCTGAATGATATCTTATTGCCACTTTAAATGTTGATAGGATGTTTGCGCACATTTGTTATTTTGTTTCAAATTTATGGAAAAATGGAATTTTTGAATTAAAATTGAAGTAGGTGGGAGTTATTTTTTATTGTTTTTGAAGCAAGGATATTATTTTGTATGCCAAATGATTACATTAAATTACTACCAAATCACATGATTTTAAATTTAGTCATTTCACCCCCAAAATTGACACACCCTATTATCCCAGTCCAGTACTCTCATCCTGTCCGCAAAACTATCAAAATTAGCCCTACGAAAATCAGGGAATTCTATTACGATACTATCCTTACTGTTTTCTATCAATAGCTTAAACCTAATAATTTGGTGATCACTATATCCCAAACTCTCACCTTCTTCCAAACCTTCGACTATATTTTCGTCGTTCGTCATCACCACGTCTAAAATATTGTCACCGCGCGTTGGTTCGGTAACTATCCGTCGTAAAAAATTATCTCCCATGAACTCAATCAGTCTCAAACCCTCATCATTACCAGTAAAAGTCTCATAATTAACGTTAGGGCAGTTAAAGTCTCCAACAACTATACTATCCCAATTATTAATAAAGTTACCAAGGAGTGTGTAAAATCTAGTATCGGTATCGAGGGGTTGAACGAGAGGTCTATAAACAACAACGAAATTAAAGCTAATACTACGCGCCCTAACTTCAACGCATATCGCATTAATTGCTGCTGGAAAATCTATCTTAACCGCGATAGCCCTAAGGGAATTATGAATTTATAACAAAACACCGCCACCAATTCTATGTAACCTATCATTAGCAAAATGTTTAAAATCCGCTTTATCAAGTTCCCCCAACAAATCCCGAGTTACGGTATTTAACCACGTTTCGGTTATAGCAACTATATTGTAGTTTCCAGAATAAAATATCGCCTTAAATTCGTTGAATTTATTTCTAATGCCACACGTGTTACAATAAAAGACCTTTAAATTATCTTTTACCAAGGATCGGCGTTTTAAACTTTTTCACGTCGGGCCGCCATTTCCAGGACCCACAACGTTTAAAGAGGGCTTCGACCTATACAGCTTTCGAACGTTCTCATCGATTAACCTACCAAGCCTAGTAGGCCAGTGAAACTGATGATGATGATGATGATGAGTTAATCGATTGCCCTCCCCACGTTAGTTCACATGAACCCAGTCCCTAAATGATGGCGTTCAGAACCCAACGTTGCGGTTCCGAAACACTCACGCCCACCAATTATAAAAAAAAATCCATGGATGCTAGTCGCAGTGTGGAAATTTCAGGTAATCCGTTTAAACATACACGCCCCATTTGTGTTGCACCTTCATCGAAGGAGTCTTCTTCTTCAGCAAGTACTCATGCGACAGAAAACCCTCAAACTTCAACATCCTGCACAACAACACCAGTAACTTCGAATAAATCTGATTCCAGTTGTTCTTCTTCCATACCCCATGCTACTGATGAAGATGGTGATGTTACTACTCCTGCTGTACCCTCCACATCATCAGCAATACCTCAACCTGCAGACAGTGGTATATCACTCGTGCTGATGCGCAATGTTGCATCCATACCCGCGCTGGTGAGAAACCAGTACTCCGTCAGCATTGATCCAAGAGTCTTGTATTAAGAGGGTGTTGAACATGGACAACGCCGTGGAGTTGAACGTATCGTAGGGTACGCCATTCAGAGCAATGAGAAGCTCTAGTCCAGGGTAAGACTGGATCTTAAAAGGGCATATATATATATATATATATATATATATATATATATATATATATATATATAATACACGGGGGCTCCAATAAACCTTAGCTCCCCCGCCCATGGCCTAAACCATTAGAGATACAGTAAAACTAAACATACCTTACAAAAGATAATTTAATCCTGCATTTAATGAGAAACAATTAAAACTTGGTGTTCCCGCCATTGGCTTCCAAGACAGCCTGAATTCGCTTTGGGTAGCTTGCCAAAAGTGACGTGAATAGATCTTGATCGTTACGCAAATTTGCTAAAACAGTTTCAATGTGTTGCGTCATTGTATCCTTCGAAAATCGATTTGCTGCAGGTTCTTGAAACAAGAGACATTCAACCTTGTCCTTTATAACTGATCCAATGTGTTCACAGACGTTCAGGTCAGGAGAATTTCCTGGCCATTCTTCATTTCCAAAGAAATCGATCTCATGGTTCCGCAACAACTGTTGAGTGGCTAATGCCTTAAAGCAGTGGGCCTTATCGTGCAGAAGTGTGACCTGATCGACATCCATAACATTGTTTGGGTTTCTTAGAAAAGGAATGATATGCTGGGATAGAATAATATCACGAAAATACTGTCCATCCCAACTCTGACCATTTGGCTTCAGCACCCACATGAGCTTCTTTGCAGTGAACAAAACAAACACACCAACACAGTCTGGACTTTTTAATAATTCGCGATAATGTTCAGTGTCACCGATTTCATCTGGTGCTGTGGCCCACACTCGATCATTTTGGTAGTTAGGCCGACGTGTTACGTAAACGAAAAATTCATCGGAGACAGCTAAATTCATGAAATCATCCACATCCCAATCTTCAAGATAATGGGCAAACCACATTCTGTCATCGATGTTAAGTTGAGTTTTTCTTGGCATTGGAAGTTCATGCCAAGGCTTTAAAACTTGCCTATGATGGTACAGTCGAATGATCTCACCACTAACGATCTTTCCTCTCAGCACTTCGATCTCTCTAGAAAGTTTAGCACAGCTGTTTTTTCGCTTACGCGTACCGCTTTCAATGATGTCCTTTGTTTCCTGAGAGAGTGGCAAATTTGAGCGCCCAGATTTGGTTGTATCCATTTCACATTCATCCAAAGTTTTATTCCAATTTCTTTTGACGAAGTCCTCACTTCTTCGCAACTTTTTGGCAACCCATGAACGTGTTATAAAGGTGGCTCCAGCATCACGAGCTTCCCGAAATGTTAATGCTCGTATGTGATCTATCACACGTTGCCTCTCCGAATCACCAATTAATTGAGAAGCCATTATATTATCACTTTATCAGCTAGAGTAATTTTAATACATGCAAAAAATAAAGAATTTTATAATTTTTATAATCACTAAAAACTATTTCGATATAAATAAACATGTAAGCTGCAGATGGGGGGTCTAAGGCTCCTTAGAACCCTTATATATATATATATATATAATATATATATATATATATATATATATATATATATATATATATATATATACTGTATATAAATATATAATTAGCTATGATAATATTTGCTGTTCATGATATGTTACCTGTGTAATTTATTACCAATAATTGGAAGCAATAATAATAATATTACAGTTCATATAAATAGCAGATCATTAAATTTTTTAAATTGCGTTGCCTTAGCGCTTAGTGAGAAAATTCTTTTAACACACATTTTTATAACGAAATTTGATGTGCAGTAAATTACACTAGGCAACAAATTTCAACTTTTTTTTTGTTACAGACACGTGAACTACTGATTCCTACTAAAGCGGTGATGCTGATTTCAGATCTGATATCAAAATTTCTCTATCACGTCCAGATTTTGTGTAACCGAAAACCCCTATTTTTCATTTTTTTTTTCTCACCCGCTTCTATTACGAAAGCCGTCTAAGCTACTTTTCCGTGCCACGTTTTATGTTAAGCATACTTAAATAATTAGTGAACAGGGATGTCTTTCCTCCTTTATTCTGGCTTAAGACAGACAGCGGAATTCCGCTGGCGGAGTTACCACCCCTGCGCCCAACCATCCACCCAAAGCGCGTTAGTATTTTGTTGTTACTACTGAAAGGCAAATTCCTCTGTTCTTAAGTGAAACTTTGGTGTGTGTCCTCTTCCTTTGTCGCTTGTAGGATGACGAGCTCTCCTTCTGCAGGAACCAACAATAATCTCCCATCATATTTGGGTTGAAATTACCTTGGTATCTGTTTTCCATAACTGAGATCTGTTGGTGGAAGCGCTCACCATGCTCGTCACTTACAGCCCCAAGGTTGGCCGGGAAGAAGTCAAGATGAGAATGTAAAAAATGAATTTTCAAAGACATTCTGCATCCCATTATTTCATAAGATTTAAGCATGTTTTCTACGAGTTTACGGTGGTTTTCAGCTTTGTGGTTTCCAAGAAAATTTTTGACAACTTCAACGAAAGATGTCCATGCTCCTAGTTCATTCTCATTTAGGTTAGATGGAAACGATGAGTCGTGGATGACACTGCGGATCTGTGGTCCAGTGAAAACTCCAGCTTCTAGCTTAGCATCTGTCAATATTTTGAATTTATCCTTTAAATATTGGAAACCACTACCTTGATGATCCATACCCTTCACGAAATTTTTCATAAGGCCAAGTTTAATGTGAAGTGGTGGAAGATGTACTTTCTGAGGGTCAATAAGTGCTGGGTGTTTCACATTGTATTTACCAACAACATGTTCAGTTCTATATGGCCAATCATGTTTTTTGTAGTGGTTCTTGTCATCTCTGCTGTTCCATAGACACAAAAAGCACACATGCTTTGTGTAGCCCAACTGTAACCCAAGAAGTAATGATACAACTTTAAGGTCGCCACAAATATTCCATGTGTGGTCCTTATATTTGACGAGTCTTAGCAGCAGTTTCATCGATTCATAAGTCTCATTAAGGCCAGTGGCATGTGCTACAGGTATTGAAGGTTTTTCATTGCCGTTGTGCAGTAATACAGCTTTAAGGCTAGCTTTACTAGAGTCAATGAACAGTCTCCATTCTTTTGGATCATAGCGACAGCCAATCCCTTGCATCAGACCACTGATATCGTGGCAGAAACAAACGTTTTCTTCCTGTAAGTAAAATGATGAAAACTGCAAATGGCGATGGCGGAAATGGGAAACTTTGGTGTTTGGTTGGAGAAGATTAAATTCTTGAAGTCTTGAACCAAGCAACTCTGCCTTTTCTTTTGGTAATTCCAAATCGCGCACTAAGTCATTTAACTCCGCTTGACTTAACAAATGTGGGGAAATATTTGCATCTGGAACATATATGCCATCTTTCCCTGTTTCTATATCACTAGCAGAATCTTCAGATGAACTGCTGTCTGTTATCGTTGCTGGTGGAACTGGTGGTGGATTTGTTTCATCATGTGGTACTGGTTTCATTGCTGATTCGCAGTTTGGGTACGTGATCTTTGATTTGTTTTTCTTTGTGAAACCAGCAATCTTTGTCAAACAAAAATAACAATCATTGAAGTGATTTTTCGGCTCACGCCAAACCATGGGGACTGAGAACGGCATAGCTTTTCTTTTACCATTCATCCAAGCTATTAACATTGCATTGCACTGTGCACAGCAAATATGTGGTGCCCAGTCCCTCTGTTGGTCTCCTAACTTAGTCAAAATAACACTTGTAGGCAAGTTTAATCTTTGTTGTTATGTTTCTACGTTGTGGCTTAGGTGTATATTGTCCACAGACAAAGCAGAAGTTGTCTGGGTGATTTACACAAGCACGTCTATTTGATGCCATTTTGAATTACCATACAATATCTGAAAAAACGTAGAAAGTAATTATTACGATGTGCAAAATAAAAAGAAATACACACCGTAGTACAAAACAAATGCTATAAAAACACACAAGTCACCACAACCTGTCACTTGCTCATCAGCAGAGAGCTTCAACAACCGTTCTGCTTGACTGTCACGTAGCGACTGACCGTTGGGCCGTTGCCCGTTACTATGCTCTTGACTCAGTGTTGCCAACTCGGGATAAATTTTATTTATCAAAATTGTTCGAATTTGTATATAGTTGGCAAAAAAAATTGCTTTAACCTTGAAAAGCAAGTTTCATATTACTGGCATTAAGCCGATTAAAACCAAAATCTGGACGTGGTAGAAAATTTTACTAAAAGTGATTTGCATTTTACACAAAATCTAGACGTGATAGAAAAAATCTAATTATAGATTTGAAATCAGCATACCGAAATTAGCTAGGAGCACCTATTTGGTCTTCTGTAACAAAATCTTTGTTGCCTAGTGTTATTAGTTCACATACCAGAAGATATTTATATATCGATGTATCATAAATAACAAAACTACATACTTAAAATTAAATAAACAATTCAGCATGTGTTATGAATATATAAAAAGTTCTTGTATTTTAGCTTTAGAGCGGATGAAAATAAATCAGTTTCCCTTAAAAAAAAGAGAGAAATTAATTTAAATTAAAATAATAAATCTTCATTTTACTTTTCATAATACAGATATTGTTTTTTGTGATATTCGCATTATTAGTTAACATAAGAAAACGGAATTATACTCGAAGAAATAATGTGGTATTTGAATATAATAATATGCTATGAGAATACAACGCAACCTGTTGTGTGTTTTGAGGTGAATGCATAATTTCGTTAGGTTTATTAAACCCTTTTTCAGATATTTATTTTAAGTTTTTATTTCTATTGTTTAAGAGTATAAGGTTCAAAATTGAATGTCAAGCGCTGATACAGAATAACAATCTGATGTGTGAGAATGTTTCTCCCCCTGCAGCTAAAACTAGCGGGGCCACGAACACGACGATACGCTGGCAGAACGTGCCGGAACAAAAAGTACTCGAATGTTTGTTTGTCTGTTTTTGTTTGTTTTGGTCTGGTTTTGTCTCATGAAAGACTATGAAAGAGCACCACAGGATTTTTTTTCCCTAAGGAGGAGGCGGCCCCGCAATGGGCAAATGTCCTTCACTAAGACCTGTGAGGCTCGATAAATGGGTTAGGAACTTAACGAAGGGGGGCCCATTATCACACGCCAACTTCCTCTCCCTAAACGCGGGGATACTACTGAGGATCACAAAGCTTAAATTTAATTAGTCTTAAATTTAATTAGTCTTTTATCACCATCATTGCTGAGTATTGCGAGTCGGTACGCCTAAATAATGATAGTTTGAAGAAGGTTTAAGGGAAGTTTATCCCTTATCGTTTCTGTGGCTACTGTACTAAAATTTTCGTTTTGGCTCCCCTTTGGGATCCCTGCTCTCGCAAGGAAGGTTATAAAAGTCAATAAATAATAATAAAACTGAATCAATATATTTAAAATAGTGTTCCTTTCCCACTTGCATTTATTGATTCAATATATTTGTTATTGTTTATTGACTTTTGTAATCAAATAAAAAAATTTGGTAAAACAAAGGTGTCTATTTATTTATGTCAACCCACTGTACGAAAGCCAGAGTTTAAGGCAGTTGCGTTGTTCATAGAGAAGACGAAGGAAACTCGACACTCTCTTCGCTGCGAAGAAGGATCTACTCCGGATCCTTAAGGGAAAGAAAGGAACAACGTCAGTTGAAGAAGGAGGATGGAAAATGAAAAATAAAAGAGCGAAGAGGCTAGAGGCCAAAGGGATGAACTTCACTGAACCCAGACAACTAATCCCCCAAGAGCTCACGACTTGGGAACGTAGGATTGTCGCATTCCGTCTACAAAGACCTTTAATCCTACCCATGAACCTGCAGGCTTTATATCAATTGTGGTAATAACAACATTTAAATTTTTTTTTAGTTTATTTTCATATTACAACATTTATATGATTCATGTACGGAGAAATGTAAATAGTTCCAATAGTTATTATAATTCAAATTAAGCGTTCATTTTCTATTTCAAACGTTAATAGCATTACTTTAAAACGACCTGTCCTTAAAAGTTTAAATTATAAATGAGAAAAAGACTGAGATGATAATTGGTGAGATAGACTGCTATTACTGTGCTGTACATGCAGTTATATTTTTACGTTACAAACTCTCTTTCACATTCTTATATATATATATATATATATATATATATATATATATAATATATATATATATATATATATATTATATATACATTCGTGTATATATATATATATAAATAATATATATATATTAATTATATATATATATATATATATATATATACAATATATATATATATATAATATATATATATATATATTAAGCCGGGTCGCAATTTTATATTGAAAAGGTACATATTGTGAGGGGTTTGAATGGAACACATGAACCCCCTCATAAATTATTTTGGCTGTTTAAAGCCTCCTACCCCTGGCACAATTTTTAACTTTTTGACCTATGTTGAAGAATATTCCATTTATACGAGACTTACTCTACATTCAGGTTTTTTGATGACATAAATCTTTATTAACGTATATTTTATTTAATAATGTACAGTATTAGGAAGATTAATCAATTACAACAATATATTCAGAAGAAAAAATGACAGACATAATAAATGTGCTAAAATTCAATTCACTTTTACATTGATGTTGCGGTAGCCATCATTATAAACTGAGTATCCTTGCATATCTGTTAAATCCACTTGCCAAATAGAGTTACTCGTTGCCGCGGTTGTCTTGGCTGTTTCAAACTTTTTTTTCACCAGCTTATGAAATGTATAAGCGTCCTGCACCCGCAAAAACTTCTCAACATCTTTTTTACCTATTCCATCATTGTAAACACTTCTGTACAGTCTATCAATGCCTCCGTAGGTAGCTGGGCTAGAAATGTCATAATAACGTTTTCTTAATATGTTAGCCATTTGCGTATTTTAGAGGCACGTGGAGAAGGTTGGTCGTTGTTGTTTGGTCTCTTCTTTCTCCTCTTCAAAAATGCATGCTACAAATCTTTTAACTTGTTCAGATTTCCTCATTGTTTTGGGGACATTTATTTGTTGTAGTCTTGCTTTAAAATATGCTTCCATCCGGATGGTGAGGGCCTATCCCACTTTCTCACCAGATCATGGACGATGTCAACGATATTCGAGCCCTGTACCTTTGTTCCTTCCACAATAGGGTGGATCGATTTTACATTTTTTTCGATTTCCATATTCTAATAGAGACAAAAACTTGCGCATGCATGAGAAAATAGCCTCTGCAAAATCTTAGCTTAATAGGTAATCATCTTCTGCCCCCGGCAGAGCGATGAAAATCATATTTTAGTAGTCAAAAACGTATTTTTCTTATAATTTTTAAAATATTTCAATATGCATCAAAATTATTCCTAATAACTATAAAGTCGATGAAAAAGACCTCATATGATCGTTTTTCCAAGCGCGTTGTCCTACGTTAATATCTTTTGCCCCCGGCAACAACGTCAAATGTTGAAAAAATAGGTAATTTATATACATATTTTCAGATCGGCTCTTTGTCTTAAATAATGCATTTATATATTTCCCATAGCATTTATATCGTTGCTTAGGCATGAAATAACACACACGCAAAATTTTATGACTCTAGGCTAGGGTTTAAAGGTCATCTCTTGTGAGTGCTGCCAGCAGCAGCAGCAGACTAACAATATTAGCACGAACGACATTGTGGCTATCTGCTGTGATGGTACCGCAGTGAACACGGGTCGAAAGCGTGGAGCCATTCGTATGATTGAAATGAAACTACAAAGGCCAGTTTAGTGGATCATATGCCTATTACACGGTAATGAATTATCACTGCGACACCTCATTCAAGACTTGGACGGCAAAACAACTGGGCCAATGGGCTTTACTGGACCAGTTGGAAAACAACTGAACGACTGCGAAAAACTTCCAATTACAGAATTCGATGCCATTCCATCTCCCGACATTGACATAGATGATGCCGAGTTGAGCACTGACCAAAAATATTTGTTAGGCATCTACAGAGCAGTGTCGAGCGGTAGCTGCTCTTCAGCTCTCGCGGCTCGAAATCCAGGTAAGATGGCGCATTCCAGGTGGCTGACAACAGCAAATAGATTTCTGCGCCTCTATGTTTCAACCAGTGAACCCTCCAGCACCTTCAACGAAATTGTGCGATTCATTATGACAGTTTACGCACCAATTTGGTTTAAGATAAAGAAAAACTCCAGTTTCACTGAGGGCGCAAAACATTTTTTCGAAATGATGCTCTCTCTCAGACCATGCCTCAAAGATCTAAGACAATCGCCAACAAAGTCCTCCGTAGAAATTCTTTCTTTGCTCACCCAGAAAATATTTTGATCTCCATGCTACATGCCGATGAGCAACACATAAGAGAATTGGGATGGAGAAGAATATTAAAAGCACGATCAAAACAATCACCAGCGGGGGAAATTCGAGCCTTCGCCATGCCTGAGCTGCTCTACGATAGTCAAAACTATTACGAAATGATCAACTGGCAAACGGCTGAGGTGACCGAACCCCCCGTTACAAAAACAATACCTGATACCCGAATAAAAGAGTTTGTTGAGACGGGAGACCAGCCTGATGGACTGATCCCACTATTCCCTTGTCATACTCAAGCGGTCGAGAGACTCATCAAATTAGTAACCGAAGCCTCTGCCACTGTAAGTGGAATAGAAGAGGGGGACGGATTCATCCGCTCCCATCTTCACTCCCGAACAAAAATTCCACGATTTGATTCTAAGAAAGATTACCGTATGTAAATCGACATGCAGCCAAAGGAAGGGTGGTTGGGGCTGGACAGGGTGGAACTCGACGTACAGCCACCTCCTCGTGGTGAGTTCTGGGTTGCTAATTTTATAAAATTAGCAAGCGAGGAGCTGTACTTAGTACTTATCGTACTTATAACATCGCATTAACGTAATTATAAACCACATTTAGACTTTTCTCGGGGACAGAAGATATTACTCTAGTCATAAAATTTTGCGTGTGTGTTATTTCATGCCTAAGCAACTGTATAAATGCTATGGGAAATATATAAATGCATTATTTAAGACAAAGAGCCGATCTGAAAATATGTATATAAATTACCTATTTTTTCAACATTTGACGTTGTTGCCGGGGGCAAAAGATATTAACGTAGGACAACGCGCTTGGAAAAACGATCATATGAGGTCTTTTTCATCGACTTTATAGTTATTAGGAATAATTTTGATGCATATTGAAATATTTTAAAAATTATAAGAAAAATACGTTTTTGACTACTAAAATATGATTTACATCGCTCTGCCGGGGGCAGAAGATGATTATCTATTAAGCTAAGATTTTGCAGAGGCTATTTTCTCATGCATGCGCAAGTTTTTGTCTCTATTAGAATATGGAAATCGAAAAAAATGTAAAATCGATCCACCCTATTCCACAATGATCTCACCTGTATTGGTCCACTCTATGTTGAGATCCTCATTCTATAGATTATAATGACTTAAACCTTTATTCCTCAATGTATGTGCGAGGCTACTTTTTAATACATGCTCGATATGTTGTGAGGCCGGCCGTTATTCTTTGACTGGTCTGCTCTAACGTCGGTCCCAGTTCCTATGGCGTCATGCTCATCGTTTTCCTGCTGTGCCTCACAACCACGGGGATCTCTGTCGGGTTCTTATAATTTTCGTACTCGTGAAGAAATTTCTGCAGAGCTTCTTGGTATAAGATTCTTTTCCCCTTAGGTGATTTTTCACTGTTTAATAGGGCTAACAATTCGGTGTAAAAATACGGTGTCATTTGGAAGTACACAGACATTAATGATAACATAATACAGACAATATAGTATAATATAATAATATACATAACATCTTAATGTTATAAATTTGTAGCAGAAGCAAGAGAGGAGATTTTCGAATTCAGATGCTTGGTTTTGGCGACGACATCGGAATTCGAACACTCAGTCAGCATTAACGAGTACCTTGCGAGAGGTGAAATAATTAAAAGAAAAAGTATAAGGCATACACGTGGACGTGTTTACATGTACGTAACCATGATCGTCAATGGATATGTACGACTGTACAAAGTCGTGTACACAGTCGTCACACAATAAGTTGTGTGCGTAATCTAGACACGAGCAAACATAGACTGATAAGTTGATAGGGCATAAGTAGACAATAGGTAGATGAATGAATAAGTAATAAAATTAATAAAGGATAGCGGTCAAGAAAGAACATGGATGTATGAATGAGCATGGTTAAATAATGAGTATAGTTGAATAATATTTATATTGCATAACACCAGACAGGACACAATATATAAATAATGACTTATAGAGAGTGACGTTTTTATTATTATTAAAGAATTTACCATACATTGAATACGAAAGATATCCACATACTAAACACGTGATTCAGTATTCAAGATATGGAAGGAAATTAAGTTACTTTATGACGTCAGAGTGATTTACTCTGTACGTACGGTATAAGTCATTATTTGGGAGAAATCAAAGGAGACGAATTAGAGAGGCACAGCTAAGGGAGGGACATTCGCTGTTTACAGCGAACTTCTAATGGCACAAACACGGATACTGTTCAACCATAGAAATGTGGTAAATAGTATGGTTGTGATATATATATATATATATATATATTTATATATAGAGCATGGTTGTGATATATATATATATACATTTAGAACCTCAATATAAGTTTTAAATGTAGTGGGGCTAGGCTGCTTTAAACCCTAGATCCATGTCCCAAAGCTGGATCCTGTCTGCTTTGCGAGAGACCCGTTGCCCACGTCGGGCTTGCATCATGAAAAAGAAAAACTATGGTATTTGTCATTTACCATTACTTATTCGGACTATAGTGGATTTAATTATCCCAGAAGAGTTCCTTGTTCCATGCACGGTCTGTGTGTATCATAAAAAACTCAGGGAACCATTCTGAGTTCATTCCCATCATGAAACGGACATGTTATGTGCCTTGAAAAGTGGACGCTCAATTCTGCCAGTTGAGGTTTAAGTTTTGGTTTTGTCTAAAAATATAATAGTTATAGTTGTGGGAAATAAATGCGATCAGTCATAATCCTGATATATATACCCATAACTTACATTTTTATTTAGTTGAACCCGGTTAGGTTCCTTTTTTTATTTTTTTTCAATTTAAATCTTTTTCAGTAATTTTAGTGAAAATTTATGTTATCGTTATTATACTGTAACCCTTTTTTCTAGTGTGATTTTGACCGAATTTCGACCCTTGCCAACAAGACTTCAGCGTTGGGAGATTCGAAAATTACTCGTCGATTGCTGCATCCGGAGTAAATGCAGAGTTGCCCATTTTGTTCTACGTTATCTCGTAACTATATGAAAAAATTTGTTTCATTGTTTATCTCGTTTTTTTCAATTTTATTCAAAATACTTAGACTTTGTTCCATTTATTTTTTTTTATTGCTTGTCTCTTACATGGTTATTTTTGTTTTACACACACACACTTCCGTGACAACGACACGTGTTATGATTAACGATGTCCAAACCATTACCCCCCTGACATGCACTACTGTTAACCTTATAACTCCCTCTTCCGTACTGAAACGTACAATTGATGTCCCTCATTTTCGCGGTCGCGTTAATAATAGATTTGTAGAACCCTCCTTTAAGGATTGGTTCGGTAAAATTGATGATTCGTTTAGAGGTTGCCTGACTACAGATGCAGATAAAATCGGTTTTGCTTTTGACACTTGTGACCCAAATTTCGGTGACGCCGCGCGCGTCAGTACCTTTCTTATCGATTGGTCTAATGGACAAATATATCAATTGTCTTGGGTAGAATTTAAACGTTTTGGGTATGATATATATAAAGGTCTGCATAAACTCACAGAATATTGTGACATGCAGGGATCCGTCAAATGGGACGTTGACGTTAAAGGTTTAAACAGCAGAACACGAACACACCAGTTCCGGATTTTCCTTCAGTCTCTTGCTCATGAGTCGTGTAACCATCCTTCAGCGTTGCGCGAAAACGCATCTCCCGATAATGTTGTTTCGGTAGAGAATCGGAGTGATTCCGCTGACCCTTCTGGTCTGGGTAGAAAGGCGTTGAATGTACCTTATTCTGACCCAACTTTCTTCTCTGACTCAGTTGTCTCTGAACCGTTTGTTTCAGCTTGTTCTTCAAATGAATTTCCTTCGAGGCTAGAACTCACAGCCTCTCCTGATGATGATTTTTGTGATGCATCTTGTGACAGTGTTTGTGATGCTAATGTTGAAAACAGTAACGACAACAATGAAATTGTTGATTTATGTAATTATAAAGGTACTTCTGTTGAAAGTCTTTATGATGAAACTTCCGTTGAAAGTTTTTATGATGAAAGTTTTCTTGAAAATAAGTGTAATACCTACATTAATAATTGTTGTAATGTAAATGGAGATGTGACCAATTCTTTATTAGATGTGAATTCAGACTACTTGAATGATTGCTGTGTAACTGATGTGGAAAATCAGAATTTACTTCATTCTCACCCTGGTCAGGACAACCATGTTGTGTCCCGATGGCCATGACTTGTACGATGATTTAGACACTGCTCCTCAAATTGTTAGTAATTTTTGTCATTCGGACATTGACTCAACTGATTCAGTTAGTTCAGTTGATATAGTTCATTCAGTGATCTTTGGTCAAGCAGACCATGTTTTTGATTTAGATGGATCAGATATCCATACATGTCCCAGAAAGGACGTGAATTCTGTTACTGATGTTGTTTATGATTCAGATGGATCAGATATCCATGTATGTCCTAAGGAAGACGTGAATCTTATTACTAACATTGTTTTAGATGGTCAGGATGACCATGTTTTGGATAACTTTTCTCCACAGGACCCAAATTGTTTTGAGTTTACTTCGGCCAACGGCCAATCGGCCATGCCGTCTCGTTTAAGTGGTCATAAAGATGACCCTGTTTTTTATTTTTTTGGTCATGATGACCGTCATCTTGCTTCAGATGATGCTTTTTCTGCTGTAGTAGCAGCTGGGGAGAATGCCCCACAAGGTCCTGTAGGTGAGTCAGTTTTTATGAATTTTGATAATCATTGTGATGTTTATGATAACAGTAACAGTCTAGTAACTAATCGATCATGTCCCAACGACTTCTTGTTAAACTCCGTTAATTTGTGTTTTGAGCAGTGTGACCAGCAATCTCTTCCTAAAGGGCAAAGTGCTCACGTAAAGACGTATTGTCAATTGCAGACATCGTGTCTCTCCAGTTGGTCACCCAATTCCCCTGATTGCAATATTCCAAATTTTGTCTTTTCTTCCAATACCCGAACCCCGCGCGAAACCATCGATGGCGCAAACGAAGCATGTCGACATGTTTCGGAGACGCTTTCTTGGGCCCATGTAATGGAGCTTGTTGACGAGTTCTTGGGCGAGGGCATTGAAGAACGCCCACAAATTTTCATGAAAACTTCTATTAACAACCAAGCAGTTTTGGCTCTTGTTGAAACTGGCTGTCAGACGAATTACATTCAACAACACGTATACAAGAAGTTACTCAAGGTGGCTACGGAAAAATTCGATTTGCATTCTCGTTTGACCTGCATTGATGATGATTGGGAAGAATACAGTACCGCAGAAATTATCCTTCTTATTGAGTTTGATTCAGTCTCTTATCTGACCCCATTTGTGGTCGTATCTGAATTGAATTGGGATGGAGACTTACTCCTGGGGATGAATTTCCTTATTACGCACGATTTTTATTGGGCCGATAGAGAAGCAGGCCTAATTCGAGGAGAAAACCCACCTTTCGAGTATGTTTGTCACCCCTATTCTTCGGTCTTTTCAGCTGAGGGTGAAAGACTCGTTTCAGAGAGCCCGACGGACTCCCTGGAACCAGTTCAAAATAAAAAGGAACTGCTACCAGATGGGGAAGATTCTTCATCAATTGTCAATTGTTTCCAGTCTAGTTCCGCCGAACGAGGGACTAGAAAGCCAACATACTTTTGGTAATTTTGAGTATGAAGACTCGAATGTCTTCACAGTAGACCCCTGTGACTCCATCGAGAGCGAGTCACCCCCTTCAGTGACAGTTAGGCCGGAACTTGAAGTTCCCAGCGTTCTGGCTATTCCAAATAAATTTGAAAACTCATCTCCCTTAAGTTCCGATTTGGTCATTTCGCTTAAATCCCTATTTAAGGAAGATGACTTGATTCTGTTTTCAAAGGTAGAGGAATTTCCACCTAATTCCGAGGCTAAGCCCGTGCCGGGAGCGAACCCGAACCTACTCCTCCGTCGGAAGTTGTACGCGCGGAAGGGCAAGCGCGGAATATTCCTCACTCCCATAATATGATCGTTCCATCGATCATTTTCATTTTTCTTCCGCGAATTCATGTTTTCGCCCTTCTTGCCTTCTACTTTGCAAATGTTACTCTTTGGCTCTTCCTGGATCCTCTTCTGAAACCAGTTAAAGCCATTCTTCTTAATCCCGATACACCACCTCCTTTTGAGTGAGCAAGGCTCGTATGGTCAGTCCATTGCTTCCCGGCATGTTGCGAAACCCTTTGACCGAATGACCCACATGCCCGATCGCAAGACAACCTAACCATGCGGTTGATTTATCTGGCTCCGTATGTTCGTGAAATTCACCCGTATGACCGAACATACCCTCAATTTAGGTTAAGTTGTTTTTTCTGTTTCATTTTTTAAAAATTATTCTTAATTATACGGAACTTATAACCTATAATTATTCAGTTCAGTATGGTCTATAATTGAGTTCTAGTTCCAACTTTTTATTCTTGATTTTTATTTTATTCAATTATCTTGAGTAATTGTCATTAAATTGTTAGTCTACCATTTGTTAAAGGTATCAACCAAAATTATAGCCAATTTTGACACACTATACCAGGATGCCATTCTCTTTCCCCTTCTAATAATTCTGTTACACCATGTCAATATTGCTAATTACATAACTGTGCCCCTACCATGAATTCCACTAAAACCTGTTATTATCTATGCCCCATCAACTCGTCAAATAAAATTCAATTGCCGTACTGATACTTCTGGTCAATATTAATGGTGAGATACTGCTAATATACGGTGGTGGGCACCGTTAACCAAAAAGTTAACTTCGATAACGATAATCCGTTAACCCCAATTTTTAACTCCGATAACGATAATCCGATAATTTTACTACAAAGTTAACGGAAGTTAACGATAATCCGTTAACGATAACTATTTCTTTACTAACATTTTAAAAAATCAAGGAAAAAAGCTTTAAAACCCATAGAAAATGTTTATTTATGCAAAATCCAACAATAAATAGGTATTTAACTGTATTTTTATCAAGTTTTGCAACTTTCTTGCTTAATAACTTTTTTTTTATTTTTAATAAAAAATGTACTGATTACATGTTTTGAAACCCTTGTAACCACTAACCATTAACTACATTTTAATTTACCAGAGAATTATTATGACGGGAACTGAAAGGTAAAATTAAATTTTAGGCACATTTATTAAAGACTATGACACAATGTGCTGGTTGCCCTTCAGAAAGACCAACTTCTCAAAGTTAGGCCCAACTGCCAGTCTTGACCTCTTGGGCCTCAGGATGTCCTTGCCGAGAGAGAAGAGCCGTTCCATTGCGGCAGAGGACGGAATTGGCAGACTGAAGTTATGGCGGTTTGAATTCATTCGCGGAGCGGTGATCTTCCGTGAATGACTCCTCGCAGTTAACGTGTTAACGGACTTTAACAGACTAAATATCGAGTTATCGGAAGTTAACTGGTCCGATAACGATAAATGGAAATTAACTTCCGTTAAAAGTCCGCTAAAAAAAGTTAACTTCGTTAATTAACTGTTATCGGATTAACGCTTTAGTGCCCAACACTGCTAATATAACGCTATGAAGGTTACAAGTCGAATTTAATTCTGTGCCTAAATTCAGTTTTCAATACCACTTAATTTACTCTAAGTATTTAAAGTTCTTTTAAGTGCGTATTTATTTTAATTGCCTTAATACGTGCAACCGATTTATTACGTAAAATCTATAATCCCGATTGAATTTTATTACTTTTGACACCTACTCGAATTCACTTTCCTACTGATTACACTTTCACCCACTTACGCTTACCCACACTCTGAAACACACTTGAAATCATTGGCGTACTTATTGGAAAGGAAATTCACTACTCATATCTTATTTTTATCATATAAATCTTATTCTAAAATCATTGGCTATCACGATAAATTATATTTAATTGCAGGAAACTGTTTGAAGTTTACTCTAGATTATTTGAATTTATTTAAACTTAATTGCTGCTTACAATATATAATCTTGCCTGTTGCTTTATTAAGTTAATTTGAACCAACCTCTAAGCTAGACCGTTCTTCAAAATTTCATGATTTACCATTGACCACTAAGGATTCAGTTCTTCCCGGGATGAACCAATTACGTTCATATTCTACACACAACTGTACATACCCACTCAGCTCGACACGCGTATTACCCATATTTTTTCATACGTATACGCAATCACGTATAACTTCAACTATAAATTCCTTTTCCCCATTTTTGGGTAAACCACCTACCACTTGCACTCTGCACCTAATGCACATAAATACACACGTGACCCAAGGTCTATACATCGTCTATTACGAAATTCTATCTTCCTTCTCCCTGGATATTCTTAATGGATAACAATATCCAAGTATCTAAAACGGTAACTAGATAAATTTTCATGTTTTCACTGAATTCATTTTACTTTTCTTTAAATCAATTTTAATATTTTACCAACTTATTGGGACTTGCAATAAGTTTACATTCTGCAACCGTGCTCCCACCGCTGAAGACTTCGTCCACCAATAAAATTTAATTCGATTTTTACCTACCATAGTGAATAAGATTAGTGTATTAACTGTACAATGATGATAACTTCGGAAACTCTTACCTCTGTCAGTACTGACGGATTAAATTCCATTTTAAATAGTCATATGAATTAAAATTCCTGGACCTTAAAAATTGAATTTTCCTTTTAACCATTACTTACTATGTATGTATCTTTTTCCCTAAAATTATCTTAACCCAGGAAATCTTTCCGAATTTATCACGGTTCAGTAGGTAATCTTGTTACTATAATGTTGGACAAACTAAAAATTTAACTTAACTTAGATTCAATCCTGTAATTGGAACTTTAACTGAAATAATTAGGTCGAAATTCCAGAAATAACTTAGATGGTTCATTAGTTTATAAGATTGTTTATGTAGTATGATTGCCACAATTAATCATACTTATAATTTTTTTTTTAAAGGTGACAACTTCGGACCTTATCATACCTTGTTGATCTAGAATTTCCACTACAATTCTAGTAATCAGACCTCAACCTTGTTAATTTATTTGTTGTAATTTTAAAATTTTCCCCTTGATTTCTTTTTTTTTTTAATTAATATAATTATCATTCTTCCCACCCAATTGCCTTGATAATCCAACCCGAAATTGTCGCTGTTTCATTTTTTTAATATATTCTAAATAAACTTTCACCCCACCATTACATCCTTTTTCACAGGGAAGAGCAGTGTCACAACCATGCGATTTACAATTTCTATGGTTGAACAGTATCCATGTTTGTGCCATTAGAAGTTCGCTGTAAACAGCGAATGTCCCTCCCGTAGCTGTGCCTCTCTAATTCGTCTCCTTTGATTTCTCCCAAATAATGACTTATACCGTACGTACAGAGTAAATCACTCTGACGTCATAAAGTAACTTAATTTCCTTCCATACCTTGAATACTGAATCACGTGTTTAGTATGTGGATATCTTTCGTATTCAATGTATGATAAATTCTTTAATAATAATAAAAACTTCACTCTCTATAAGTCATTATTTATATATTGTGTCCTGTCTGGTGTTATGCAATATAAATATTATTCAACTATACTCATTATTCAACCATGCTCATTCATACATCCATGTTCTTTCTTGACCGCTATCCTTTATTAATTTTATTACTTATTCATTCATCTACCTATTGTCTACTTATGCCCTATCAACTTATCAGTCTATGTTTGCTCGTGTCTAGATTACGCACACAACTTATTGTGTGACGACTGTGTACACTACTTTGTGCAGTCGTACATGTCCATTGACGATCATGATTACGTACATGTAAACTCGTCCATGTGTATGCTTTATACTTTTTCTTTTAATTATTTCACCTCTCGCAAGGTACTCGTTAATGCTGACTGAGTGTTCGAATTTCGATGTCGTCGCCAAAACCAAGCATCTGAATTCGAAAATCTCCTCTCTTGCTTCTGCTACAAATTTATAACATTAAGATGTTATGTATATTATTATATTATACTATATTGTCTGTATTATGTTATCATTAATGTCTGTGTACTTCCAAATGAAAAGTACACCGTATTTTTCTCCGTTTTCATCATCGCTAGCTTTTAGGCTTTCAAATCATGATAACCAACCATTCTTCTAATAATATTAGACATAATTTGGCGTAATTATTTTTAACTATAAATATAGTATAACATTGTTGTTAATCCCTGTAAATTATAGAACAACGGAGAACTCTCCTTCATTATTTAAATTGTATTACCTATTCAGATTACTTCAGTATTAGATATGTCAATTAACAAATTGCTAAAATTGTAATTAACGGTAATTAATGTACTTAATATAATGTAATTTATGTACTTAATGTACTCGGTACATTTCGACCCCCGACATTATGTTGCCATCCAAAAAAGTGTATACCTTACAAAAATTAGTATTTTTTTTTGTTAACTTTTTGCTTAAATTATGCTTAACGTCAGAATTCTTCAGCTCTCCAGCTAAAGTGGGAGCTTAACCTTCAACTGCATTCCCCCAAAATTGAGGCTTATTTATTTCTTGTATTGTAAATTAATTCATTCCTGCCTGAGCCTTTACCCGAGGAGGCCGAGCCCCCCTCGCCTTAAATTCCTGCCTGGCCCCTTGTTACCAGAGGTTGCACCTCCCTCATTTTAGATTCCTGCCTGGGTCATTGTTACAAGAAGTTGCACCTCGCCCCCTTTAAATTCCTGCCTGAGGCTTAGACCAAGGAGGCCAAGCCTCCTCATTTTAAATTCCTGCCGTAACTCTTACTCGAGGAGGACAAGCCTCCTCGCTTTCAATTCCTACCTTAACTATTGTCAAACGGGGTCGAACCTCTACCCCTGTAAATTCCTGCTTGAGCTGTTGTATGAGGTAAAACCTCTCCCCCTGTAAACTTCTGATTATCAGTGCCTCGTTCTGTATATACTTTGTGAATAAAAATTTATGAGTGAACTAAAACTCCAATTTTTGAAGTGAAGTGTTTCCATTCACCCCTTCGGGAAAAAACCTGGTAGAAACTGTTCATTGGTACTCGGATGCTCTCGGCGAACCGAGCTTACCCAACAAGGACCACCTTCGTTGGATTGTCGAAAGTGCATTAACCCTAAAAAGTCGCAAGCGGGCAGAGGCTCGCACAACCTATGCGTGACATATACATATATATATATGCAGTCTCTGACAAAATTATAAATTATTAGGAGCACCTGCCTAATTGCTGAGATCCTAAATTTTAAGCTGTTTCCATAATAAATTATGGTCCATAGAGGGCAAGAAATGGCTATAAAATTGTTTTCTGATTACACTGGCCAACAAGATTTTCGTCACAGAGATATTTTTACTTGACCTATATGTAATTTTTTACGTTGATTACGGAAATGAAAACAGAATTTTTCTATCACCCGCAGTTTTCGAGTGACACACGAATTTACATTACTTAGGATTTTAGTCAGAATAGGAAGGGGACGGGGTCTGCCCGTTGCTCCTCCTCTGCTTATACATTGCTGTAGGTCAATGATGACTTTCATTTGCCAGTTACTCACTTGATTTCGCTCAGTGAACATTTTAGGTGAGTTCAATATGCATTTTCTACTTTAATATTGCTATTACGTCTATAAATTAGTCCAAATTTCATTTTGGATTCACTCAACATTGGTGGGTGATAGACAAATTTTGAGGTAATTTTTTAATTCAGCGGTAAAAACCTATAAGATCCACCCATTTTTATTCAAGTGACAAAAAAATTTCTTTTTCGTTGAACAGTGTTATCTGGGGTTAAGAAAATACATTTGGGGAATGGTATGCAGTGGTGCCATTGTAAAAGGTGGTAGTGGGTAGGTCCCTCCAAAAATATAAAAAATTAAAAAAATTAAAAAATTAAAATGTGACTTCACACTATGAACTTTAGCGACCACCATTTTAATAGTACAATTTTCGCAAGGGTTATAAGGCATAAGGGGCTCTTGATGCAGCACACTGATGCAATGCTAATATAATGTTTATGAGTCACCGGTAACACTGTCTTACGTATACTACTACTACTACTAATAATAATATTAATAATATTAATAATAATAATAATAATATGAACTCTCGGGCCCACCATCTCAGTGGTAAAATTTTCAAAGGCTAGAAGGTGAAGGAGCAACTGGTGACACAATGACATAATAAAAATATAAATATAATATATAGGGCCACCATCAACACTGTCTTAGACACGGAATAATAGTAAGACTACAACAATAACAGTAACAACAACAATAATAACAACAATAACAATAACAACAACAATAACAATAATAACAATAATAACAACAACAACAACAACAACCATAATAATAATAATTATTATTATTATTATTACAAATATAGAGTATAGATACCAACGGCAACAATGACTCAGCCATACCACATACCACTATCGCCTACTCAACATGGATTCAGACCTCACCACTCAACCACGATATTACTCGCTCACCTCACGCAGCACATCATGGATGGCATCAACTCCAAATGACCAGCTCAACGTACACTATTAGCAACAATAGACATTAGTAAAGCATTTGATGTTATCCCACGCTTCCCTCTCATAAACAAAATACTCAACACAAACATGCACAATAACACCAAGAGGTGGCTGAGCAACTATCTTTCACATTTAATGTCACATTTATATATATATATATATATATATATATATATATATATACATTATGCACACACTCACACACCCAAGCCAGCAAAAATGAAAAACTGATTCCGAGGCCTTTCGTGTGTTCAACAGTTCACCTCTTCAGGGTGATGAGGTGTGCTGTTGAATACACGAAACGCCTTTATTTCAAGTGTTTACATTGCTTTTTTGCAGAGGACAATCCAATTAAAATGAAAGTTATTAAAGTTTATCAAAGTTTATTTACAGCAAGTGTTCAAAATGGTTTCCCTGCATCAGAGTACATGTTTCAACGCGTCGTTGAAAATTTTGCCGCATACGCCTCCGGACCTAAATGCAATTGACTTTTTCTTGTGGGGGATTATTGAAAAAATCTTGTTTATGCAAGAGAAGTTAATAACAGATGAATTGTGGTAACTTGTTCAAGATTGTTCAGAAACAATACGCAACCATGTAGTGTTTTCGGACGTATGTGGCAAAATTTTCAACGACGCAGGGAGACCATTTTGAGCACTTGCTGTAAATAAACTTTGGTAAACTTTAATGATTATTTTAGTTGGATCGTCCTCGGCAAAAAAGCAATGTATCTTGGAAACGAAGCGATTGCGAATTTATGTTCATAGGAACTTTTTGTTCACTTTGACGTCCTGAATATGTATACTAATTTATGAAACATAATTTGATAACACCCTGTGTGTGTGTGTGTATATATATATATATATATATATATATATATATATTATATATATATATATATATATATGAGACAGTGCGAAAGAGAGTTTGTAACGTAAAAAAATAACTTGCATGTAGTGCTTACAAGAAGTCTCACGCTTCTGTCTCGTCCCAAGCTAGTCTGTTAGGTATAAAATGGGCGGTCCTTATGGCAGCGGAGTGTGTTCGGATTGGTGCACATAACTGCTCTAACCCAATCAATGACGTCCATTATTACGTCACGTCTGCTACATTTTAGTATTTAAAATACAAGTGATTAAGAAGCAGAATGGAGCAAGTTTCGGGATGTTGGGATGGTTATGGAGCAATCCTAGTCATCGTAATATTAGCTGGGCATTACATTATACCGTCTCAATATATACTGTAGACTTAGAGAACGATTAATTCGGCAAATATCCCAAATCATGGTATGATACCTAAGTTATTTTGACGCAGGTCTAAATTATTTGCTCCAATGCAATTATTGATATCAAATAATTGTTGGGAATTGTTGTCAATATTGTTGTTTGTGATATATATCCTACGTGAAGAATCTAATGACCAAATTCCTCAGTGAACCTCTCACGCGCTCGCATTTCGAGGAAGTCACGGTCTTCTCACTAATAGATAGTTTATCCATTGTTTTAAGTGGTAACCTATTAAACGAACTATGTTAAACCTATTCCATCTTATGAAAGTCATTAGTCTAAAGCAAGACTGGTGGGCCGTGAATCAGAGAAATTTGCATTTGATTTGTTCACCGTAATTATTACGTAATACAGTATACTGTATATAGTACTATATAAGAGTTTATTGGTAGCATATCATATGACAATTCCCATAAACATGTGATGAACTCGGTGTTGCCAGTTTTTATTTTTTTCCTGAAACTATTACCTTCTCATAGTTTGTTTCAACAATGCATATATTATCATCTCCACGAGCGTAGACATTGTAAGAAAAGATTCTAACTAAAGATAAGTAAAGTTCTTTCATGGTCACAATATATACTTTTATAGATGTCAAACATAAAAATATAATAAAATTCTATATTAACATAAATATATATTCGATACACATTTACGTCATGGCTTTAACATCAGTATTTCGTATAGCTTCCTCCAGCATCAATAATTTCTTGCAATCGTTGCGGCATACAAGAGGCCAGATTGTAGGGAATGTTTGGTGCTCGGCGTAAGCTCTCCCAACTATTCCTCGTGTGAGCTAAAAGTGCTTCAAATGTTCTTTCATTGCGTTGCTCCCATTCGTTAATCATTATTGCCCAAAGGTTTTCAATCGGATTCAAATCAGGAGAACGTGGTGGCAGAATTAGATTAATATTCTCTGGGTGATCTTTGTACCACGCTCTCACAACGTTACTCCTATGAATGGGACTGTTATCTTCCATTAAGTAAAATGGTTCCGGTGCTGGAACCAGATACGCACGAACACTGGGTAGCAGCACCTCTTCCAGTATCTGGCAATATTGCTGTCCAGTAAAGCGTCCATCTACTTGAGTCAATTCTCCGACACCATAGCCAGACATCCAGCCCCACACACCGAGATTGATGTGACCACTACGTTTGCTCGGGAAAACATTTCCTTCTTCATAGCGTTTTCCGCGCTGCCTCCAACAATGCAGGGAACCATGACTATCTGTTGAAAATGTTTTTTCGTCACAGTACACAACTTTTCTCCAGAATTCTTCTTCTGCGGCAAGTATTGCAAGGCAAATCCCATCCGCGCCTCTTTATGCTCAATCGTCAATGCAGGTTTTATAGCTGGACGGCGAGAAAAATACCCTGCCTCGTGAAGTCTGTTGTTCACTGTATTTGCGCTGCAACGAAGGTTCAGGTGTCTGTAAATATGCGTCGCTGGAACAAACGGATGCTCTCTGGCATGATTAACAATCGCAGCATCTTCCTCTTGAGATGTTGAACGCGGAGGACCAGACCTCTGCAAAGTAGCGATTGAGTTTTCTGCTTCATACCGATGAATCCACCGTTCCACAGTGCTTCGATGAACGTCTATTCTTCTTGATATTTCTCTTATTGGCACACCATATTCATGCAATGTCACCATTGCTCCTCGCATTGCCTGGGTCGTCTCGTGGTGCACAGACGGCCTTTCCATCTTTGTGTAAATGGATTATGTGAAGTGTGCTGGGACGATAAAGGAAATGAGGATACCATGCACCCCTTCTGAAATTGATTTCGGTTGTGAAGTGTACCAACCCTCCGAATGGTAATAATAATCAGCCAATTTCCTATTTTGTTGAACATATACATAAAAAATTCGTCTTAAAAGCCAAGGATCCAAAGATTGTCAGCAATAGTTTATATCCCAACTGAATATAGTCAGCCATCAACAGTATAATCATATTTTATTTCCATAACTACTCATGACTACTCTGTCATAGTAAATAACCTTATTATGACTTAGGTAGTAGTGGTAATTCTGAGTGGCGGCCTCTAGCCACATACGTTAAACCTATCAGTGCATCTAAGACCAGACTCTTCTGTTTCTGTCAATTCATTGTTAGTTTAAGGTATTTTTCTCTTTGTCTTTCTAGGTCTAGGGCATTAAAATAAATATTTGAGTTTGTGTTTAGCATTTCCTCCTCCCTTCGTAATTCCCCACCCAACCTTGTTTCCTTCGACATAGCAACGCTTACCTCCATCCTCATTCCACTTCCTTCATTAAACCTATTGTCGCTTTTACTGTCCCTTCCTTTCATCCTTCAATGCCAGCGTTCTTAAACCTAGCACATAAATTATATAATATGGAATCTAACACCTTAGATCTCTACGCATTCATATTACTTGAAGACGCCTGTGTCTTAGGGGAATGTAAGTGTTGAGAGTGGGCTTGAGGGGTAGTCTCTAGATTATTACAGATGACCTTGAACGCTCCAACTATTTAAAAATGATTATTTATTACGCACATCATATGGCATAATACACACATGAATTTAAGTATCTCTTACACTAGAGGAATGGAATTGAATCCTACCAGAGTTAAAAAGTCGCAAAATATGATAGATTAGTTTGTATTAAGAGGTCACTAAGAGAAAAGGATTTGGAGTAGAGCGGAAGGCAGAGAGTATAACGGGTGCGGCAAAAATAACGCCCTTTTTAGTTGATTCTCTTTTATTGAAGGAAATAAATCAATTACAGCATTTTAAGAAAACTAATAAGGTTTTTAAGAAAAATACAGCATTTTAAGAAAAATAATAAGTACTTTCTCAGTAAAAACTAAAAAATAACAAAATGATACAATATAAAACTAAAAAATTATACTGTATAAAACTATAAAGATACAATTATTAAAAGGGCGTTACTTTTGCCGCACCCGTTATTTTCTCGAGTTTCGGTTATTATTAACGTTATATGGATACATTGCCACGCGGTGTGATCAGAGAGAGAGAGAGAGAGAGAGAGAGAGAGAGAGAGAGAGAGAGACAGACAGAGAGACAGAGAGACAGAGAGAGAAAGCTTTTAAATCACACCTTTTAAATGGTTTGTGGGTAAGGGCTTCACGTATGTTATTTTAGTCCAGGGTAGTTTATGTGGAGGTGTTAACGTAACTTGCACTTCGGACTGTTAATTGTAAGACAACTACCATAGCTGGGACTGAGACATGTTATCCCCTGCATACTCTCTATATATCTATATACAGTATGTCTCTATATATAAATAGATAGAGTGATCAACACAATGATAATGTGGACGTCATTGATGGGGTTTGAGCAATTATGTGCACCACTCTGAACACACCTCCGCTGCCATAAGGACCGCCCATTTTATACCTAACAGACTAGCTTGGGACGAGACAGAGGCGCGAAACTTCTTGTAAGCACTGTACAGCACAGTAATAGCAGTCTACATCACCAATTATCATCTCGGTCTTTTTCTCATTTATAATTTAAACTTTTAAGGACAGGTCGTTTTAAAGTAATGCCATTAACGTTTGAAATAGAAAATGAACGCTTAATTTGAATTATAATAACTACTAGAACTATTTACATTTCTCAGTACATGAATCACATAAATGTTGTAATATGAAAATAAACTAAAAAAAAAATTTCAAATGTTATTTATTTCCGCAATTGATATAAATCCTGCAGGTTCATGGGTAGGATTAAAGGTCTTTGTAGACGGAATGCGACAATCCTACGTTCTCAAGTCGTGAGCTCTTGGGAGATTAGTTGTCTGGGTTCAGTAAAGTTCATTCCTTTGGCCTCTAGCCTCTTCGCTCTTTTATTTTTAATTTTCCATCCTCCTTCTTGAACTGACGTTGTTCCATTCTTTCCCTTAAGAATCCGGATTAAATCCTTCTTCGCAGCGAAGAGAGTGTCGAGTTCCTTTCGTCTTCTCTATGAACAACGCAACTGCCTTAAATTCCGGCTTTCATACAGTGGGTTGACATAAATAAATAGACACCTTTGGTTTACCAAATTTTTTTGATTTGATTATAAAAGTCAATAAACAATAACAAATATATTGAATCAATAAATACAAGTGGGAAAGGAACACGATTTAAAAAATATTGATTGTTTTATTATTATTTATTGACTTTTATAACCTTCCTTGCGAGAGCAGGGATCCCAAAGGGGAACCAAAACGAAAATTGTAGTACAGTAGCCACAGAAGTGATAAGGGATAAACTTCGCTTAAACCTTCTTCAAAATATCATTATCCAGGCGTATCGACTCGCAAGACTCAGCAATGATGATGATAAAGGACTAATTAAATTTAAGCTTTATGAGCCTAAGTAGTATCCCCGCGTTTCGGAGAGGAAGTTGGGGTGTTCTGAAATCCGGCCCCTGGAGGCCTTCGCCTTAGGGGAATGTATAATATAAACAATGTATAATATAAACACACACACACACAAAAAAAATAATATATATACATATATATGTTAACCCCTCTTCTATATCCATGGTTGGTTCGAAGTCGACAGGGGTTCTGGTTAGGAGGCAGCAACGGATTTGTTACTCACAATAGCTTTCTTCTATAATACTCTCCGAGTTCTTCTGTAGTGGTACGGAGGATTCCGTGAAAACTTACTAAATTCTCTGAAGGTTCCCTGATACTTCTTATAATGTATCGGGAACTTATGTTTCTCTATTTAAGACTAAGTTCTCTGAAGAGAGCAAAACTCGAAGGGGAAAGATAAAGACTTTTTCTTACTGTAATTTACTATAAAATGTAGAGGCAATGTTCAGCCTCTAAGTTTAATTTACAGGGAGAGGGGTTCGCCTCTTTCGACCATGGCTCAGGCCGGAATTTAAAAGTGAGGAGGACTCCAACCTCCTCGCTGAAAGGCTGCTAAGACAGGAGTGATGTCTTATTTTACAAATACAAGCATCATATAAGTCTAAATGTTGGGGGAGTGCAGTTGAAGGTTAAGTTCCCCCCGTTTAATGGAGATCTACGTTAAGCCTAATTTTAAACACATTATCAGAATTTTGAAAGATTCCAAAATAAAACGAAAAATAAATACAAAATTAATAACCGTAATATCGCCGAGTATACACTCCTAAATGGCGACAATTTCGGAGTAGTACATTGAGTACAATCTAAGTATATTATTAACAACATTGTAATTTTGGTTTACTACAACTACGATTATAATTACGAATAAATTCACATTCGCTTATTATCGTTAATTACAGTTTCATTAAAGTACATTAATTACATCATATTAAATTATTATCGTTAATTATAGTTTTCATTAAAGTACATCAATTACATTATATTAATGTATTACAGTTAATTACAATTAAACAGTTAACTATAGTTTTTTTACAGTTTCATATTTATAGGCAATTAGGGTGTTAGGAGTATAACATAAAGTACATGGGCACATACGGTGTATATATATATATATATATATATATATATATATATATATATATATATATATATAGTATATATGACTTCTTACTTATGTCTGTGCTTGATTTCTACCCATTCTTCAACAGAATCTACACCATTTATCTGTTGCAATTTAGAAGTTGGGAGGAGGAGGAAACTATTATTATTATTATTATTTGTAGTAGTAGTAGTAGTAGTAATAGCAATAGTAGTAGTTGTAGTAGCAGTATTAACAGTAGTTTAAAACTTTTCTTCATTTCTATATACCTGTCTAGGTAAGCATTCACCACATCGAGGTTGGTATGTAATACGTAAACCTGAAACAACCAAATGTACCCAAAGGTTGTCTGATGTATGAGCGTGCAAACATGATTACTCTTTAATAAACACCAAAGTAGCTCGGACAACGTGTACAGGTCTGCAAATATTAATCAACCACGATATTACCATCATTACGACTAAATTACTCTAAAACAATCAGTGTATCAAATGAAAATTTTCACTTAAAACATATTATTAACTCTCATCCAATAACCTTATTTCATATATCTACCTAACCATCGATAAACAGTTAGAGAGGTAAGCACCCAAACGTTATAGCTATTTAGGGCATGATTCTGATTAATCAGTTAATCATTGTTTCGAATTTAATCATTAATTAATCAAATATATATTTAGTAAATAATGGAAATGATTAATTTTCCTCATAATTTCAGCATCATTCTATCTTCAATTTTCTAATGTATCATTTGAATTTGGTACCATTTTGCATGTATAAATTGTCTAATCCGCCCATGCCTGATTTCTTGAACTATAAAACAAACTAAATGTTTGAGTAAAATGTTTTCTTCAGTCTTATCGCACGCAACAGAAACAATAAAGCTCTTTCTTACTCTTTCCAGAAGCATTTAATTTTTATTCATATTTAATCAGTTAATCATTGATTAATTAGAAAATCTCATCACTCATCACTTTTTCCTAAAAATGATTAATTTTCCATGCCCTACTATAGATACAAACAAATTGGAATGCTGATTCGTTAAAAATTCAGATTTCAGAAATGAAAAATCTGATCATGTGAGGTCTGAGAGTTCAGACTTCTGTGAACCTACATTATATATATATATATATATATATATATATATATATATTAAGCAAAGAACCGCAGGGAAAAGGAAAAGGAAACGCGAAGTTCAGGCGCTTTCGTGATATATTCACCTCTTCAGGGAGAAGAAAGAAATAGACAGAATTTACAAAGTAAATGAGTTAAATACACAAGCGAAAAAATTCCCAATAGGCAACTCAATCTAAAAACAATAAAACACTAAAACTTCCCCAATAGATAACTTAATCTAAAGGCTACTAAATTATCGAATACATAAAAAACTATATAAAGGAAATTAGACAGTTATTAGAAATAGTATTTAATTAAAACAGGCAATTAAGTGGCAAGAATGCAGTAGTCTAAGGAAACAAAAGACATGGCGCAATCGTCGGCACGTGCTACTTCCAGAATATTCCGTTACCTATTGGGGAAGCGAATAATTCCCCAATAGGCAACCCAATCTAAAAACAATCTAAAAATTTTTCCAATAGATACTTGCTCTAAAGTCTACTGAACTATCGAGTACATAAAGACTATATAAAAGAAATAATACAATTAAAATGTATACATAAAAATTATAGCAATTATTAAAATAATATTTATTTGATTAAAGCAAAGAATTAAGTGGCAAGAATGCGGTCAAAATAATCCACCACCTTTCTGACAATGTAAGAGTCTAATTTGTAAAGCCTAGGGCTAATATTAAAAACAAAATCAGCATTATTCTTGATCACACTCGAGTCAATTATATTTCTACTAACAATAGATTTACTAAAACTTAATTTGGAGGCATTTTTCCAGTCAATGGGCTGATTAGTATCTCTTACGTGAATGAAAATGGCGTTAGATTTCAGGCCAGTTCTTATACTCTATTTATGCTGCTTAATATGTAACTCTAGCGCCTTGCCAGTTTGACCAATGTAAAATTTGTTACATATTGTGCATGGAATTTTATATACACAAACCTGTTCACTTAAAGGGGAGTTTTTAATCAATGAATTCTTAATTACATCTAAATTTCTGAACGCGATATTTACGTTAAAAGTCCTCAGCAGTTTCTGCAGATCAAGGAAATTTTCTTTAAATGGTAATGCTAAGACGTTTTTTGTGGTATAAGGAGTCTTGTCTTTTACCTCGTAGAAGGTTTTCTTTACCAATTTTAAAGATTTATCTATGCAGTTCTTTGGATATTTTGAATCAAACGCAATTTTATATATTTTACTAATTTCATCATCAATGAAGTCTGGGCTACAAATTCGTAAGCATCTTTGGAAGAAAGTAGAAAAAAATGGTCGTGATATTTTCGTTAAAACTAACGAAAATATTGACTCAACCTAACCAATCGTCAAGGGCGTACAGTTGACCTAACCGGGCATTCAATTGACCTAACCGGGCATTCAATTGACCTAACCGGGCATTCAGTTGACCTAACCTGGCATTCAATTGACCGGGCAACATTAATAACAACAAAAATTACTGTTTATGCGAGTTCGTATGCAGAAGCTGGCACTATTCCTGCAAACAAACGCCAATAAAATGTTAAATATTTATTTCAGCCAAAAATGAGTTGCATATTTAGAATCAGCATAAAAAACTGTACTAGTGACAAAATTTTCGAAAAGATTTGACACAGTCCAAAGTTTTAATAAGATCCAATTCTATAAACGTAATCACAGGTAATGGCAATTTTTCTTTCGGAAGAATTGGTTAAGCATAATTTAATAGATCCTCCACCGGACTCTTGTAAATAAAGAGGTAACATCAAAGCTTACCAATCTAAAATTGTAATTGACATTGATACTATTTAATTTTTCTACAGAGTCTACATTATTATTTGTGTGATTGTGAAATTGTACCCAGGAGAGGATTAAGGATGGATACAAGCCATTTGGCTTTATATATATATATATATATATATAAAAAATCAAATCTGAAGGTGTTTAACTTTAATTGGCAGCTCTTTATCTTTCACATAAGTATTGCTTGATGTTAAATTTCTAGTTATGGGGGAGAACACACTATAAATTTATCTTTCCACGTCTTTGTCTCTCATCTTGTAATTTTCCTTCCTGCTGGAAGTTCGCGTACATTCAGCCTGTCTCAAAGAAGAGGATTGCTCTCAACCCTCCATCGAATGACCAAATGCTTTGATTTCTTGCCCTTCCAAATTTTTTATCTATCCTTAATAGGAACATTCTTAAACACCTCTCTTCACACAATCTTCTTCCAGATCGTCAGTATAGATTCCACAGGGGACGCACTACTGGTGATCTTCTTGCATATCTCTCTAACTGTTGGTCATCCTCCTTTCGGGGTCTCGCCGAAACTTTCGCTATTGCATTAGACATATCAAAAGCTATCGATAGATTCCACCACAAATCTTTAATTGTCAAAATGTCCCTCCCACGGCTTCTACCCTACTACCTGTACCTTCATCTCTAATTTCCTTTCTGGCCGAACTATAGCTGCAGTTGTAGTTGGTTACTGTTCTTCTCCTAAAGCTATTAACAGAGGTGTTTCTCAGTTTTCACCGCTCAACCACTCTCTTCGTTTTATTTATTATTGATCTTTTAATTCATACTTCCTGTCCTATACGTTCCTACATTACAAAAGCCATCCTGTAATAAAAATTTTTACAAAAAAGTATCTACAGTATATATTTCTACCAAAGTGGAGGGTTTGCTAGTTTAAACTGATTCACTTCCTTCAACAAAACTTATTAAGCCCTTTTACCTAACCTGGTAACATATATATATATATATATATATATATATATCGCAATTATCAAATTTTAAAATCTGAACTAAAAGAGGCAAATCTAACTTTACTGTATACAAAGTTAATATTTTTATTTTTTCCTCTTCGCAATTCACATAATAAATTATGTTGTCTTTACATTTTCTCAGTCGCTTCGTCGGCTTAACATTATCAGATGTTCTAGTATTCTATCATTACAGACTTTTACAATCAAGAGTGCAAAACAACTCTTTAATAGACACATGCAGGCTGAGGAGTACTTTAATTGTACAAAGCCGCATGAAGATCTTTAAATTTTCGACCTTTTTTTTTCAAGCTCAAATACGCATGAGACTACTAATCGAACGCTCACTACAGGTAATGGGGCGGGCATCACTATAATTAACTCTGCTTATGTGATCACAGAGGAGATAAGAGATTACTAGCCAGGTGTCAGTGATTCAATGTATGTAACTACACCACGTAGAATCAACTGCTCAAGGGTACCCGTGAGTACAAAGATGGTACTGAAGAGGTTACACTCTATTTCTACTACAAACGTCCATCCCTTTGCATCCTTGAGAAGCAACTGTTTACACTGGACATACATTTTGCAGTCTGCATGGTTAAACCTGTCAGTTATGGGCATTATAATGAGATCGAGAGCTTCGTAATCTAACTTTCTGTAAAGATCTTCAGGAGCTTGGTGGTCTTCCGATGGAACACAACCCTCTTCTAGCCTAGCTGGAATTCTTCTAAATCGAGGAAGTGAAGGCATATCTACTGCCAGGAAGTACCTAATGACTACTTTCTTCCAGAAAAAGATAGACCCTTCATCATTACACATATTTCATGGAGTTTTAACAGTCATACCAGCATTAGTCTCTCTCTCTCTCTCTCTCTACATATATATATATATATATATATATATATAAAGGGCTGATTTAACTATTCTCTGAACAAATTACGTCGAGTTGTATATTTGATAGATAGATAAATATACAATATAAAAACACAAAAGCGTGTGCAGCAGACACACGTACCTTATCACTCTAGCGATTAAGTTGACAATAAATTTGAATTCGGCAAACATGCTTTGAGAAAGATCACTAGTTCAGGCACCACAACCCTAGAACAAATGAAAGTATATATTTCATAAAAAGTTTTACCAGTAAAATAGCGGAACCCAGGAACAAACCGTATGGCTTAGTTGAATATTGGTCAGTCCAAAGTCTGACTGCCTCCGAAGATCTTGTCATAGTTGACCGTCCTCTGTTGACAGTAGCTTAATAGTGAATTACTTCTAGGGTTCATTTCAATATAGCACCTGGGAAATCATTAACTAACTAACTAACTAACTAACTAACTAACTAACTAACTAACTAACTAACTAACTAACTCTCCAGTTACAAAGAGAATCTATGGTCTGAATCATAGGTTAGGTTCAGGTGCCAGCATGCTGGAGCGAACCAAAGTATCACCACCAGAGTCTGCACAATTTAATAAAATGAAATGATGTTTCTTTTTTTTTTTTTCAAATTTTCCCTTTCCGATCTTATCGAAAGAAATTTATATACAAAAGGAGTTTATATTAAAATTATAAATATTTTTATATTTTTTTAAAATTTTGCTGTGACTCTTTACAACCAACTCAGAAAATGAGTTCCAATATACTTATGAATATTATATCCATATAGAATAAACAAGGCTTTCTTTCTGTGTGTGTGTGTGTGTGCCGTCCTCACTTTCTATTCCTGAACTAACTAAAACTAAAAAGCTAACTAAAAAACTAACTAAAACTTTAAAAAAAAAAAAAATTAAAAAACTAAATAAAACTAAAAAACTAACTAAAATTAAAAAACTAACTAAAACTAAAAAACTAACTAAAACTAACTAAAACTAACTCAAAAACTTAAAAACTAAAACACTAAAAAAATAAAAAATAAAACACTAAAACACTAAACCTAACTAACTCACTCACTCACTCACTCACTCACTCACTCACTCTGTATGTATATATATATTAGAATTTAAAATTGAGTTTTTACTTGATAGTAATAATAATGACTGGAACAATACTTGGTGCGAGCGGTGAAGGAAACGGGTTTTTGGGGTGAATTTGGGTCAACCGCAGCCTCGGGCAATCAGGTGCCGAGTGTTATACATTTTTGTCCAGAGATGCTTTCAAAGAAAGGATTGGTAAAAGTAAATATACACTTTCGGAGATTTTAGTTAAAATGTTTATTGGTTTTTTGGTTTTCTTTTATATATATATATATATATATATATATATATATATTAAAAGTGTGTATTCATATTTTTGGCTTATATTTTCTGTCATTTGTTTTTTTCATTCATTTCCGTTTAATTGTATTTCTTTATTGTTAATATTGGTATTCGTTTAAATGTGTTTTAATTAGCTCGAGCAAATTTAAGGACTTTGATTTCGCGGAATTTTCTTTATTGATTTTTATTTAAACCCCAAATTAATTATATTATTTTTTATAATCTATGTTTTTTACTCCACCTTAGACCTACAGTATAACATGGAAACTGAAACATGGTACGGAATCCACCACAGTTGTAATTTAATATATATATATAATATATATACAGCGTTTAAAGTGTGTATTGTTATTTTGCATGCATTTTTCTTTTATTGTTAATTAATTATACTAGCGTGAAAGTACGAATTAATTTTAATTGAAATTAGTTTGAAAATAAATGAATAAAGGATTCCTCTTCTTTGATTCCGCGGAATTTTCTTTATTTACTTTTGACAATCCTTTCTATATACCTTCTATATTTTTTTATAGACACTTTCGGTTTGGCTTTAGAGTCAATGAAAGCGATTCAGGTCTCTGGAATTATAGGTAAATTAAATATTATTCTTATAGAATATGTTATTCGAATAATGTACAATATAAAGAGTCCTGTGTATTTCTTTTATTATTAATATTGGTGTTTTATTTATTTCTTTTGCTAAGCCATAGATTAATTGTGAAGTGTATTTCTTTTATTGATGTTTTATTTAATTCTTTTGCTAAGCCATGGATTAATATAAAGAGTCAAGTGTATTTCTTTTATTGATAATATTGGTGATCGTTTAAATGTATTGAACTAATTCGAGCAAATTAAGGAGAATCTCTCTTGCCTTTATTAAATAATATAATTAAATTAAATAGTGCTGTCTGGTAACCCTGCCTATATAAATAATTAGATAGTGGCCTCTGGAAACTCATCTGTATATAAATCATTAAAATGGTGGTATCTGGCAACTCTCCTTATAAAAATAAATAGAATATACAGTGCTCTCTGGTAACCCCTCTATAAAATAAAAATAGGTATCTGGCAACTCCAGACCCTCTATATAACAGCTGCGGATCCTATGGAAGCTCATTATGCGACGGACTCCGGTGGAATAAATAGCTCTCTCTCCTTCTTAGGTTAAGGTTTACGTTAGGGTTTCCCTTTGGGGGATGAGGACATCCCACCTTCTCCCCCAAAGACCCTCCTCCTTTCTCTCCCTCTCTTAGGTTAACCCTCAGCAGGTACCATGGTGTCAATATTACCCAAGGTATTTCAAGTGACATTTTTTATTAAAAATCCGCCACGATGGTTATCGTGCTCACATGTATTCGTTTATTAATGAGTGAATGTATTGCTCACAATTTTTTGTTGTCATATAACGAGTAATTACAGTAGGTAGATAAGGGTATTTTTTTGACGATGGGGTCAATATGACCCCATGGTACTGAATGTGTAACATAACAAATTTTTTCTTCTTTTTTTTCAGATTATTTTATAAATTTCTAAAGTATTATTATTTCTAAAGTATTATTTCTAAAGTATTATTATTTCTAAAGTATTATTTCTAAAGTATTATTAGTCCCTCTTTACAAAAATGTCAAATAAAAGATTATTTAGCGAAACTGAAATGATAAAAATCTTAGATCTCCCGAAGATGCATTCAACTTATTCATAAGGGATGATATGTTAGACGTTATTACTCTGCAAAAAATAAAGATGAGATAACTGGAAAGGAAGAAATAAATATTTATTACAACCGAAACAAAGGAGGCGTCGATAGCCATGATCAGAAATGCACTGTTTCTAGTACAGCTAAGAAGACAAATCGCTGGCCAATGTGAGTATTCTATGGATTTTTGGATAGCTCTTTAGTAAATGCTAATTTTGTAGTTTGAAATTAATTTGTTACTGATTTGATTGTAAAATGTGAAAAATAAACATGTTCTTTTCTGTTGGTATCATAATAAACATAAAAAAGCAATAAAAACTATTTTTTATAAATTTTTTAAAATGGGGTCATATTGACCCCATGGTTCTAAATGCGTAAGTATTTTGATGGTCCCTGCTGAGGGTTAAAGTTACCCCTTTGGTGGGAGGTCATCCTCCTTTCTCCCCCCAAAGCTCCCTCCCCCCTTCATTACAGCTTGGGGGATAACCCCCTCCCCCTCTGTTGCACAACCCCTTGCAACATTCCCCCTCTCCCCTTTGTTGCATTGATCAACATTTGCGACATTGCATTGCACTCGTCTATTTTGCGCCCATTCTACTGAGGGGGTTCATTCCTTCCCATCTTATTTTCATTTTTGGGGGCCTTTATTGCCTAGTTTAATATAATGAAGAAAGTAGTCGTGATTCCACACGAGGTGTATGCTTAACTAGAAAACACAAAGAGTCAAGATTCGGTTCTAGAATCCAGTAAAAACAGGCTTAAAAGAATGGAAAGCGAATTGGTGAACCTAAGAAACAGTGAAAGGCCTCCTGACGAAAAAAGGATCTTATGAAGAAATATCTGAAGAGCTTCTTGGTATGAGTACGAAAATTGTAAGAAACCGGTGGAGTTCCGCGTAGTTGTCAAACATGGGCGCGAAACTGATCATGATGAACCTATACGCGAACAAGCAAAGAACAGCGATGCGAGTCCGCAACACCTCAAGCATGTATTAAAAAATAGTCTCCCTCATACATTGAGGGATAAAGGACTGTCTATAATCTCTTGAGTGAGGATCCCATTATACAATGGTCCGAGACAGGTGATTTTTTGTAGAAGGGTCAAAGGTACAGGGTTCGAACATCATTGATATCGTACATGATTTGGTGAGAAAGTGGGATAGGCCATCACCAGCAGGATGGAAACATATTAAAGCGACACTACAGCAAATAAACATTCCAAAAACGCTAATAGGCAACCTGAACAGGTTAAAAGACTTGGGGCAAGCAATGCATGTACCACAGCAGAGCACGCCTTCGGCTACGGTGGTAACGTCTCTGAAGAGGAAGAAGAAGAGGCCAAGCAGCAACGCACAACCCTAACCGCGCACATCTAAAATACGCAAATGGCTAACATATTAAGAGCGTGAAGTTATCCATGTCAAAATCGGTGCCTATTACGTATCCGTGCCTTTTAAGATATTTCTATTCCAGCTTCTTACGGGGGTGTTAGTAGATTGTACAGAGGTATCTATAGTGAGGGCTTATAGAAAAAAGATGTCGAAAGGTTTATGCGTGAGCAAGACGCTTATACACTTCATAAACCGACAAAAAGAAGGTTTAAAACTGCTAAGACAGTAGCCGCATCGATTGACTCTATTTGGCAGGCCATCGATACATACTATTTATAAAAGATGTATTTTCCATAATAGAACAACAGAGATATTTGTTTACATGGTGTAAAGACCAAATAAAACACACAGTCACGGGAATAAAGCCCCCTAAAATAGTTCCATTTAGCATAAAAACTAAAACTTGAAAGTTTGACACAAATTGGTTCATATTTAGGGGTCGCCCCCGGCTAATAAAAATGGTGACCATGGCATAATAGCTCCTGACATATGATTATCCTCATTATACACATAATTCCTTCCTTCTTTTTTAGTTTGATTCGTTTTTATAAGTTAGTTATTCGTTTTTATAAGTATAGGCCTTCTTATTTATCATTGATCCTTTTCTAACCTATCCTTGATGTTGTTATAATCCATCCTTTGGTCCTCAATCCTTCTTTATCCCAATCCTTTTTCTCCTATCCAAAATCCTTCCTGGCTCTTTTTTTATATACAATCAGCAATGAAGCATTGCTACAAAAAAAAACCATTAGTTTATTATATAGAGATAAATTCAAAATGCCAGTGCTATTTACATACTTTATTACTTTAATTAGCATTATTTCCTTATACAACATTTATTTAATATACAATGATTATACAATATGGTGTATTTTAAGGTGCGACCTCATTGATGGTTATTTTTTGAGAAGAACAGTTTTTGATGGAACTGGGTGACTCTGGCGGTGTTTTGCAACAATTTGGAGCAGGAACTGGAGCTGCTCTTCCCCCACTGTCAATTTCTTATTCAGCTCTTGAACTAAAGCTACTGCACGTTCTGCCCGGTCATTTACAACAGATAGAGCTGCAACAATAGCTCTGGCCCTTAAATATTCACAGTTGGATGTCCAAGTGCTGGGTGCCTTGTTCAGAAATCCTTCTGGCAAATTCAGCTTAGTAAAGAATTCTCTAGTATTTCTTGTAACAAGTTGGTGTAGTCCTTCACCAGAGCAGAAGGTCGATTCAGGAATCCGAGGACGCTTGGGTGGTCTATCAGTGGACTCATCTTCTAATGCCTTTACCATGCGTTTCTTTACATCTGTAGTAATTCGCTCATCAAAGAAAGCAAGACCAACTGCTTCTTCAGACAGGTACCATAAGTGGTTAGAGAGCTTTTTTTTAGTTGCATCAGAAATCTTTTTGTTAGGATAATTAATCAATGACCTCATAAGGAGCCAGTCATTAAATGGGGTTTCAATAGGGAGTGAGGATGTTGTCCAAGCCTTCATATAGATGAGAACAGAAAAAAGGGAAAGATCTCGAATTCCTCGTTCTTCAGTCTTAGTCATCTTGAACTGGTTTCGAAAAAGCCACATCTTGATAGAATAGAGCGCTTTGGACATCCAGCGAGCTCGATGCATGGCACCTGGTGCACGAAACTTGATGCCTTTATTGGGGACACCTCCAAGAAAGATGATGGACAGATCCAAAAGTTCTTGATAGTCATCCCGTAGCATAGGTGCCTGGGATCTAGCAAACTGAATTAGTTCAGTTTTAGACTGGATAATTGCTTCTTTAGTAATCGTGTCTGTCTCACCTGTTTGGAACTGGCTTTGATCAACAGAAGTCCAATTGTCACGAAAACGCTTAAAGATCAATATCTCTGGACCAGTTGATGTAGATCCCAATGTTGCTTCAAATGCAGCTCCCAACAATAAATCTAAAACATGGTGTCTACAAGGCAAGTACAAAACATCATGTCCCAATTTTGCTTCGATGAGAGCACAGGCTCCACTATATTGACCCGTGTTTGAAGCTGTTGTATCGAAACAAATTGCTTTTACTCTCTCTGTAATTCCCCATTCATTCAGGCAGTTAAAGACGGCTTCAGCTTGTGCTTCTCCAGTTGAGTTTGGGATTTTGGGGACACCAAGCAGCTGTTCAACACCAGGTCCTGACACAAGTACTGGGAGACGATCAATGTGCTTGTGCGAGGTGAGGTCCTCCATCATCTTGCCATCCCAGTGGACTGTCATAGAACATTCTCCATGGAAATGCTCCTTAAGTTCTTTAGCATGACGAGCTCGGTTCTTATTTCGAAGGCGATGGATAGAATGTTGGTTTATGTTGTAATCTGAAGCGTCCAAACCAAAGCTTTTAGCTGCCTCTGCGAGGATAAATGTTGCCTTTCTAGAGGAAATTTGTGTACGATCCAGGGCAGCAGACATCTGAATAGTCATGATGTTTTTCATGCCTCGTTTTTTTAGATTTTGGTAAAGCACAAGCTCCTTTGGGCTCCTCCTCCTCATTCTCACTTTCATCAGTGTTGCTGGAAGATGTGGAAGAAGCCAGTACAACTTGACTAGTAGACGCCTCCATCAAAGATTCTGACTTTCTTTTTCTCTCTGCCTCAGCTTCCAACCGTTTGACTGCATTTTTTGTGCGGTGAAGATGTACAGTGTCCACACCACCGATTGAGCCAGGACGACCTTTTTGTCTTTGCAGTTGAAGGAACTCCCAGTCCTCACGATTCTTGATCAGCTTCTCAGCGTCTCCATGGGCGATGTCAAAGAGATCTTCCAATCGCTCTACAAAATCAGCCTCCTTGGTTTTATGGCTCTGGCTTGTTCTGGAAGCATGCTTCTTTAAGCAAGTCCATTCGTTAAAGAAATTCTCTAACTTCTTCATGGCACGAGGTTCCTGCTGAGTAGGAATATTGGCCTTATCCCAGATAACTATTGTGGCTCGAATAGATTGACGCAGAGCATCGCGGATTGTCATGTTTTTCTCTCTGTGGAGGTGCATAAAATAACCAAAAGCTTGCCTATATGGGGGCAGCTTTGAGCCTTTAATATCATCTACTGTAGATCCGAGCAAATAGAATGGTCTTCTTGTATTCATCTGCAAAATAAGAAAACAAAATATTAATGTAGTGTTATGGTTTTGTAGAGCAGGGCTAAATCACTGTTTTGACTTTTTTAAATTACAAAAAAAAAAAAATTTGGTAGACATAAGTTAATTTGGTCTATTTTATAAATCTAACGTATTTTTCTCAATTATTATTCCTATTATTTTTTAATCTAAGAAACAAGGAATAAATATTTTTGTAGTAGAAATTTATATTTTGCTATTTTATTGGAAATAGAAACAGTGGCGTCACTAGGGTTGGTGTCACCCAGTGCGGTAACTCATGGTGTCACCCCCCCCCCATGGACCTCCTCCCGTACCAGACCATACAGAATCCTTAGTAATGTTTTTTGTACTAATGTTACTCGTAAATCGTAATTCCCGTATATCACTGAATGTAATGGCAATAGTAGTGACATAAACAACTAGCAAAATTAAAATTACTCCTTTAAATTACAATATCATACGCACAGCCTAAATGTATTTACATTTACATAGTTTCATGTGGTTAAAGTGAAAATTCGGTAAGAAAACAATAGAATTCGAAGTAAAAACGTTTAAGAACTACATCAAAATTATGTTCATTTTAACGTTAAACTTTACCGTTACATGAGATACATTAATGGATTAGGTTTGCATAATCAATAACGGCCCAAATAATGTAGAAGTTGTAGACAAATGCATATGGAAATATACTCATAAATTTGAGGCTGCAACATCATAAAGACAGAGGCTGCAACAACTGAGCGGAAGCCTTTTTTTATTTTTCTCCTTCTTTTCCTTTAATTACTACTTCATTCTCAAAAAAGTTATTGATATAGGTTCACAAATACTAATTACCACAATATTGTAGCTAAAACAACAGAAAATTTGACAAAATCAGCGACTATAAAAACACCAGCAGCAACGAAAACAACAGCGCGTGCTTGTAGAGCGTGCAGACGAAACCACGTGATTCGAAGCGTCATTGTAATTGGGTAATAATGACAGCTCTGACCGGAGCGCATTAGAAGGTTCAAAAAGTAAATTAGCATAGAGTTTTAGCCTTGTAGGTATATTGATACATGTAAGCTGGGCTTACGAAAAATGTTTTTGTTGTTATAACTAACTACAGGGATATTTTTATAAAAAATAATAAATTTCTGCTCAAACACTGCACAAAAACCCCCCGCACCCTCTAGTGACGCCACTGATAGAAACACAGATCATGAAACACATGTCAGGTAAAATTTCCATTGAACTAAATTAAATTCTTTGTGACAAATAGCAACATTGTTTAAAACTTCATAATATGTGTATAAGAGCATAAATTCTAATTTTTTCATTAAATTCATTAAATTTTTTTCAAACACTAATAACAAAATCAGTATAAATAATTGTGAAAAATATAAATAACATAGTTTATTATCTGATAATAGCAAAAAAGAAGTATAGTGATACACAGTTACACACCTTTTACTTATGACAGCAGAACACTGAATGATGACAAATAAACAATTGCAACATAATCTGGAGCATTCTTGATGAAACATGTTTAAACAGGTTGATCTTGTCTTATCAAGCAATATTTTCAGCTACAAACTTGACAATTATCTCTAATATATTCATTTAATTGAATTCATCATAAATATGATGATTAATTAATTAAAAACATATGTTTAGTATACTTGACAACTGCTAGTAATTTCAAATATTAATTGCATAAATAATAGCTATATTTTATGAACTTTAATAAGCGGGGGCGACCTCTAAAAATTGTTCAATCCAAAAAATTTTATATGTGATGTTTTTTCAACCAATGGAACTGGTTGAGGGGGCGCAACCTAAAAAATCAACACTTCGAAAATAAGAGACACCCTAAATATATATATATATATATATATATATATACAGGGCGTCCCAAAAAAATGTATACACACTTTAAATAATTATAAAGGCAGTGTTTATTAAAATACATTTCATTTTCAAAATGTATAGAATCTACAGACATTATTTAATTGTTTTGTCAACGCCTGTTTTCAAACTGACGTCCGTTCTGGTCCAGGCACTGCTGATAACGCGAAGCAATGGAATCGCAAACATCACGAAACATTTCGTTTGGTATTTGTGTGCATTCTCGTTCAATGGCTGCTCTCAATTCAGCGACTGTTGCAGGTTTTATATATATATATATATACTGTATATACTATATATGTATATATATATACTCTATATATATATATATACTATATATATATATATACTATATATATATATATATACTATATATATATATATATACTATATATATATATATACTATATATATATATATATACTATATATATATATACTATATATATATATATATACTATATATATATATCTCTATATATATATATATACTATATATATATATATACTATATATATACTATATACTATATATATATATACTATATATATATATATACTATATATATATATATAAACTATATATATATATATATATATATATATATATATATATACATATATATATTATATATATATCTATATATATACTATAATATCTATATCTATATATATATATATATATATATATATATATATATATGGCCCTGGGGTGGTTCGGATAGACGGGGGTTCTAGTTAGGAGGCAAGCAACGGATATTTCTTCTATAACATTCTAATTCTTTTCGGTCGCCTCTTGTTAAACTCTTGGCTACAGACTCGCCAGACTGTTATGCCAATATCTTCTATGGTGCTTGGGTTGTCTCTTAATTTGGGCAAAGGGTCGCCAATTTTTAATTCTTCTCCTTCTATAATACTCTGATACTTTCTCTGATACTAAAATTATCGACTTTACTGACTAACTTATCGACTTAACTAAGTTCTTCTGAAGAGAGCACGGCTCGAAGGGAAAAATAAAAAGTTTCTCTTGCTGTAATTTACCTCTAAAAAATTTACAGGTAGTGCTCTGAATTTACAGGGGTAGAGGTTCGACCTCTTTCGACCATGGCTCAGGCCGGAATCTAAAAAAAGTTAAGGAGGCAAGGGGCCTCTGCCCCCTCCTCGCAGCGAGGCTGCTAACAAAGGAGTCCTAATGAAGTGCTATAATGAAGTGGCTTGATGAAGAAATTTAATGAAGAAGTGCTGTAATTTTACAAGTACATGTATAATATAAACCTAAATGTTGGGGGACGACAGTTGTAGGTTAAGTTTCCCCCCTTTTAAACACATGATCAGATGGTTTGAAGAATTTCAACTAAAAATAAAAAAATAAAAAATAAAAACTAATCGTATATTTTTGCCGAATCTTCATTTCTGAAGGCGATATCATTTCGTAATAGTACACATAAGTACAAATTAAGTACACGACTGAGTACGTATTAATTTTGGTTCATTACAACTACGATTACAATTATGGATTACTTCACATTCGCTTATGATTGTCCATTACAGTTCTATTAAAGTACATTCTTTCATTATAAATTAAATCATTACATTTAATTACAGTTTCAATGAAGTACATTACAAGTTATTATTAATTACAGTTTCAATGAAGTACATTACAAGTTATTATTAATTACAGTTTCATTAAAGTACATTACGTTATATTAAATTAAAGTATTACAGTTAATTACAATTAAACAGTTACTATAACTTTGTTTCGTTTTTTTACAGTGTTTCATATTAATAGACAATTTAGATGTTAGAAATATAATACAAAGTACATGTCACATACGAGATAATTTATTTACGAAATAATATGCTATAATATGTTATGAATTTGAAATCAGAGCGAACGGAGATATTTATCTTTGAGGCGCTCGAATCTGTCGTAGTGAGCGGAATTCGATCTTACTAAGCATCTATGAATATCTTGCGAGGGGTGAACGCACTTGAAAGTAAAAAAATAAAAAATGAAAAAAATAATACGAGAACGTATTTTTGCGTTTTCGAACGAAGGCCCAAAGTTTGGCGCTTCACAAATTGACACGAGTAAAAAATGAATATTTAATAAAATTTATATAGGACAATGATCAAGGGAAATCAATGACGGGAAAACGTGACGTATGGATGAATATGGTTGAATAATAATGCTCATACTACACAACACCACAACATTATTATTAAAGAATTTATCATACATTGCACAAGGAAGACGTCCACATACCAAGCGCGCGACTTAGTGTACAAGGCATGGGAAACGCAAAGAGAACAAAGTTATTTTATGACGTCATAGTGTATAAGTCATTATTAGAAAAGATGAATTAGGGAAATACAGCAATGAATAAAGAAGTATAAATCGAAATTCTATCCAAAACTCGCTTAGGCGATTTTGGTTTCTTATGTAAAAATGGACATTCGAACATAAAAACTATACGAACATAAGTACTGCATGAAGACAATGAATCCATATAATGATGGTATAGGAATTGTTCATTGTTCACTTTTTAAAGTGTTTCCCCCTCCAAAATGGTATTAATACAATAATATAATACAATTAATACAATATAATACAATTGAGAAAATAACATCGTAAGTAATTCAAGTTAGATGACGACATTCTTTTTTACAATACAAGTTTTATACAGAACGAGTTCGGGTAGTTGAGTACAATGCAGAGTATCAAATCTTTGAAATGACACTTGCTTACAAAATATAAAAAAAATTCAAAGATTAGAACTTTAATTTTAGACAAACAATTAAGTTAGACAAAGAACGATATTGTTAAAATTTTTTACCAAATTTTATTTTTTTTTCTGTGGGATAAATTATGTACATAATGAATAGAGTAGATAAAAGGGAAAAATGTAAATCGTACAATCTATAAGCTAATTTTTATTGACTAGTGTAGGTAAAAATAGAATTACGTAATCGATGATGTATAGACCTGTGGTCTAGTGTGTATTTGGGTGTATTAGGTGCAAAGTGTGTATTTTACAATTTCGAGGGACAGATTAGCTGATAGGATTGTTCAAGTAACTGAATATTCAATGATTTTAGCATAAGGTTTGTTTGTATATAGTATATAATTATAGTGTGCATACATGCATTTTTATTGACTGTTGTAGGTACAAATCGAATTACGTAGTGGATGATGTATAGACCTGTGGTGAAATGTGTATTTATGTTTATTGGGTACAAAGTGTGTATCTGATAATTTCGAGAGACAGATTAGCTGAGAGGATTGTTAAATTAACTGAATAAATGCATGAGCGAGAATTTATATATAGTAAGCAATAATTATGATGTATTATAATGATGATGTTTGCATACGAGTTTTAATGCAAAAGTGACTTGAAGTGCGGAAACAAAATGAATTCGAATATGTATGAAAAGTAATAGAATTCAATTAGGATTATCGATTTTACATAATTAATCAGTTACACGTATAAGGTAATTAAAAAAAAACTTAGAGGACCTTATAATTAATGAAAGTAAATCCCACGGTTTTAAAATTGAATTTTGACACAATTAATTTCGACTACTAAAATTCATAGCCATGTACTGTAGCAGTATGTCAATTTGACTATAATTTTCGTTTGATACCTTACAAATGGTACAATAACAATTTAAGGAGAGTTACTCACGATTAATTGAACAAAAGAAAATTACAAATACAAATTAAAAATAGAGATCAATTATGCATTTTAATGAGCTAACATAATTTTATAATATTTTAAAAAAATAAAAGTAAATCGAACCATAGATGAATTTCGACCAAGAATAAAAAAGTTATTGAAATGGAAGGAAAGCATTTCGAACAATCTTTTCTTTTAATAATTTCAGGTAAATTTTTCATTTAAAATTATTTTTATATAATAAAAAAAATATTAGAAAGGTTTAATAATTTTTGCATGTTAAGTAGAAAAATTATACTCTTTCGTTAAATGTTGATAGAATTTTGAATTATTTGATATTTTAGTCTGAAAACATGTTTGCATATGATAAATACATATGTTTTATTGTGTAGAAGTTTTATTAAAATTAAATGACAAAAAAGAACAAACAACTGAAATTTAGGGTATGTGCGATCATACGGGGGAATTGAGTGACTAAGCAGGGGGTATAAGTTTGAAATTGACAATACGTCTTTCGTGAGCACTTTGCTCTTTTTAAAAGATTGCTTGTCACACTACTTAGAATAAAAATTAAAAGAGTTCAACAAACGGAGGGACGGCATGTTCCTCATATACATTACAATAATTACCAAAATCGTTACAACCTTCGTAAAAACGGTTTTGTTACAAACAATAAAATTTGTCATTTTTACCTATATATTTATATACGCAACAATGACATGAAAAAGAAAAGACAAATCGGTCCATTTCCTTCTTACAACAAAACAAAGAAAGGTTAACTAAAGACGCAACCCGGTCAATTCAGGTTGAATTAAATTCTCTTAAACTACAAAGAAAAAGTTGAATTCAATTGACTGCATTGAAATGACTTGGGACTTAAACTCTGACTTGGACTCTGTCAATTATTCTGAACCTAACTTGAACTCTATCAAGTATTCTGAACCTAACTTGAACTCTATCAAGTATTCTGAACCTAACTTGAACTCTATCAAGTATTCTGAACCTAACTTGAACTCTATCAAGTATTCTGAAACTGTCTGCTTGAACGCTTGTCAAGTATTCTGAAACTTAAACTGTCTTGCACTTGAACTGCTATCAAGTGAAGATTAACTGAAAACGGAAAATGACTGCACTTGATCTTTATCAAGTGGAGACTATTAACCTCTGGGGTTTGGTTGACCCTCTTGGTGCAACCTTCTGACTTCAAAAACTGACTTCAAAAATGACTTCAAAAAAATGACTTCAAAACTGACTTCAAGTATCTCTCTAAATCTATAAACTCTCTGTAAACTCTCTCTTTCTTAATTTGCAAGTCAATTCAATTCAACAATTTGAAAAAAATTTGCAAACAAAAATATAAAATGTAAACAACATTTCACTCGAATGTACACGAAGGTACGATACTATTATGTTTGATACATAAAAATAAAATTATTCTATACTGAATATAACAGTGAAAATAACTGAATTTAACTCTCTTTGAATTTAACTCTCTTTGAATTTAACTCTCTTTGAATTTAACTCTCTTTGAATTTAACTCTCTTTGAATTTAACTCTCTTTGAATTTAACTCTCTTTGAATTTAACTCTCTTTGAATTTAACTCTCTTTGAATTTAACTCTCTTTGAATTTAACTCTCTTTGAATTTAACTCTCTTTGAATTTAACTCTCTTTGAATTTAACTCTCTTTGAATTTAACTCTCTCTGAATTTAACTCTCTCTGAATTTAACTCTCTCTGAATTTAACTCTCTCTGAATTTAACTCTCTCTGAATTTAACTCTCTCTGAATTTAACTCTCTCTGAATTTAACTCTCTCTGAATTTAACTCTCTCTGAATTTAACTCTCTCTGAATTTAACTCTCTCTGAATTTAACTCTCTCTGAATTTAACTCTCTCTGAATTTAACTCTCTCTGAATTTAACTCTCTCTGAATTTAACTCTCTCCGAATTTAACTCTCTCTGAATTTAACTCTCTCTGAATTTAACTCTCTCTGAATTTAACTCTCTCTGAATTTAACTCTCTCTGAATTTAACTCTCTCTGAATTTAACTCTCTCTGAATTTAACTCTCTCTGAATTTAACTCTCTCTGAATTTAACTCTCTCTGAATTTAACTCTCTCTGAATTTAACTCTCTCTGAATTTAACTCTCTCTGAATTTAACTCTCTCTGAATTTAACTCTCTCTGAATTTAACTCTCTCTGAATTTAACTCTCTCTGAATTTAACTCTCTCTGAATTTAACTCTCTCTGAATTTAACTCTCTCTGAATTTAACTCTCTCTGAATTTAACTCTCTTTGAATTTAACTCTCTTTGAATTTAACTCTCTTTGAATTTAACTCTCTTTGAATTTAACTCTCTTTGAATTTAACTCTCTTTGAATTTAACTCTCTTTGAATTTAACTCTTTGAATTTAACTCTCTTTGAATTTAACTCTCTTGAAATTAACTCTCTTGAAATTACTGTTTCAATAAAAACAAATGTATCACTGGTGTCTGAAGTGTTCACTGTGTTTTGTGTTAAATTCTGGCTCCATACTAAATATTAACTGTTAATAATACGGACTTTTCAAGTGTTTATAAATTACTTAAAAAACAACAAACTGTACTTAACAAAATTTCCTTGAGACGTGTCCTGAAGACGTCTTGCTGGCTACTTCTTCTTGGATGAAAACTAGACGTGGAGAACTTGGAGTCGTGACACACCGGTTCAAGGGTGGATGTTACGAACTAGAAGTCGTGACACACCGGTTCAAGGGTGGATGTTACGAACTAGAAGTCGTGACACGCCGGTCAACTGGTTTTATCCTGATGCAGGGTAATTTCTATTCTTGGCCAAAGAGTGGCATCTTCTTAAAATCTTCTTGTTAAAATAATCTTCTTCTTAAAATAATAATAATCTTCTTCTTAAAATAATAATAATCTTCTTCTTAAAATAATAATAATCTTCTTCTTAAAATAATAATAATCTTCTTAAAATAATAATCTTCTTAAAATAATAATCTTCTTCTTAAAATAATAATCTTCTTCTTAAAATAATAATCTTCTTCTTCTTCTTAAAATAATCTTCTTCTTCTTCTTAAAATAATCTTCTTCTTCTTCTTAAAATAATCTTCTTCTTCTTCTTAAAATAATCTTCTTCTTCTTAAAATAATCTTCTTCTTCTTAAAATAATCTTCTTCTTCTTAAAATAATCTTCTTCTTAAAATAATCTTCTTCTTAAAATAATCTTCTTGTTAAAATAATCTTCTTGTTAAAATAATCTTCTTGTTAAAATAATCTTCTTGTTAAAATAATCTTCTTGTTAAAATAATCTTCTTGTTAAAATAATCTTCTTGTTAAAATAATCTTCTTGTTAAAATAATCTTCTTGTTAAAATAATCTTCTTGTTAAAATAATCTTCTTGTTAAAATAATCTTCTTGTTAAAATAATCTTCTTGTTAAAATAATCTTCTCGTTAAAATAATCTTCTTGTTAAAATAATCTTCTTGTTAAAATAATCTTCTTGTTAAAATAATAATCTTGTTAAAATCTTCTTGTTAAAATCTGTTTCTTAAAATCTGTTTCTTAAAATCTTTTTCTTATCCTGGCAAGGTCGCCAGACTGTTAACCCCTCCGTCTATGGCCCTGGGGTGGTTCGGATCGACGGGGGTTCTAGTTAGGAGGCAAGCAACGGATATTTCTTCTATAACATTCTAATTCTTTTCGGTCGCCTCTTGTTAAACTCTTGGCTACAGACTCGCCAGACTGTTATGCCAATATCTTCTATGGTGCTTGGGTTCTCTCTTAATTTGGGCAAAGGGTCGCCAATTTTTAATTCTTCTCTTTCTATAATACTCTGATACTTTCTCTGATACTAAAATTATCGACTTTACTGACTAACTTATCGACTTAACTAAGTTCTTCTGAAGAGAGCACGACTCGAAGTGAAAAATAAAAAGTTTCTCTTGCTGTAATTTACTTCTAAAAAATTTACAGGTAGTGCTCTGAATTTACAGGGGTAGAGGTTCGACCTCTTTCGACCATGGCTCAGGCCGGAATCTAAAAAAAGTTAAGGAGGAAGGGGCCTCTTCCCCCTCCTCGCAGCAAGGCTGCTAACAAAGGAGTCCTAATGAAGTGCTATAATGAAGTGACTTGATGAAGAAGTCTAATGAAGAAGTGCTGTAATTTTACAAGTACATGTATAATATAAACCTAAATATTGGGGGACGACAGTTGAAGGTTAAGTTTCCCCCCTTTTAAACACATGATCAGATGGTTTGAAAAAT
>JAJOZX010004097.1:0-7500 GCA_023014485.1 Bathynomus jamesi | reverse complement strand
TTTTGTTTAAATGTAGAAGAAGTTAATAAAAACCTGTATTTGCCCAATTTTCCGTGGACTGAAGTCATTCTTCGCCCATTTTCAAATTCACTTAAAAACTGTAACAAATAATTGCCGAAATTGGGTAAATACACTATTTAAATTAAACGGTAGTTACAATGACACGTAAAGGAAAGAGAAACACACCCGCATCGCACGACAACCAAACGACAACTGACGAACAAACACGCTTCGTTCGACTAAAGAATTATGCAAAAAATTGATTCATGGCATGCCGAAGCGTGTCGCAGCCATTATGGCAGCTAAGGGGGTCAAACTAAGTACTAAACTATTGCTAAATAATGACCATGTATTCTTGTGTAGGAAATAAATAACTTTTCAACGTTTAAAATTGGTTTAATTTAACATTTTATACCAAAAAATGAAATTTTAAAAAAATTCCTAATAATGTGGCCAGTACTGTATATATATATATATATATATATATATATATATATATATATAGATATATATATATATATATATATAGATAGATATATATATATATTAGTATATATATATATATATAGTATATATATATATAGATATATATATATATATATATAGTATATATATATATAATAGTATATATATATATATATAGTATATATATATATATATAGTATAATATATATATATAGTAATATATATATATATATAGTATATATATATAGATATATATATATATATATATATACATATATATATATTATATATATATACTATATATACTATTATATATATATATTTATATATACTACATATATACTATATGTATGTACTATATATAGATATACTATATATATATATACTATATATATATATATACTATATATATACATATACTATATACAATATATATATATAGATATAATATATATATAGTATATATATATATATACAGTATATATATATATATATATGTATATATATAGTATATATATATAGATATAATCAGGGACGTGCCCTCTGGGTAGGCAAGGTAGGCAGTGCCTACACTGAATAAAACTAAAAATATTAAATATAAATGTAAATGATTTTCACTTCTTTATATAAATGTTAATTTAATGTATGAAATTCAATGTATAAATTTGTAAATGGATAATATTGTGTTAGAAGCACAATTTCCCCGTGCCTTTCAACCTCTATATAAGCACACCGGACAAAAAATTAGTCACCCCTCTCAGAATGTACCTAATAACGTGTGACGGCGCCTCTGGCCTTGATAACCGCACGAATCCGGCGAGGCAGAGAATCTACGAGGTTGTGCATGTACTGAACATCGATTTGCTGCCACTCGTTCATCAGCCGGTCCAGAAGTTCCGCCAGAGTCCGTGGGTGTCTATTCCTGCGCTTCACTTTCTGTTTCCAGCCTGAACAACACCTTCGACGCATTCAGGATTAAAGGCTTCATTGGACCTGCGATGTACTCGTCGCCTCCCATCATTGGAGAACAAACAAAAACGGGACTCATCGGACCAAATTACACGTTTCCAATCTGCCGCAGTCCAGTTTTTGTGCCTCTGAGCCCATTTATAACGTGCCAATTTGTGACTTGCTGTTAACAGCGGCCCTTCCGTGGTACCCTGCTCCAGATGTCCATCGCATGCAGTTCTCGTCGCAATGTCCGTTCGGAAATTGGTCGCTGGAGAAACCTCATTGGTTTCTTGGAGCAATTGTTCTCTGGTTGAAAACGATTTGCAGTTACTAGACGAGAAACATGGCGGCGGCCCTATGTCGAGAATTGTTTTCCGGCCACAGTTCGCCGTCGATTGTCAGTTGATTGCGAACTACACCACTCTTTGTAAACTCGCTGGACAGTACGCGTTGACACACCAACAAATTGGGCTACTTCAGACATTTTGTGTCCGTGGGCTCTGCCAAACACGATGGCTCCTTTTTGCCACTGAGTAACGTCTGCCTCACGACCCATTTTGCAGACTATATCCAACACACACTTTGTTCTTCACCACCTCACGAAACAGATCTGATCCTGTGTGCTACGTCACCGCTACTTGTCACTTACCAATGCTACATCAGCGCCCTCTGTGTGACCTTGAACTTCCTACTATCGGTGCTATTAGGGGTGACTAATTTTTTGTCCGGTGTGCTTATATTAACGCTTGACAATGAAATTTTCCCACGTGCCGTGAGTGGAGCTCCAAGCTGTGACAAATACTGCGCTATATAAGCAGATTTAGTTCTGCTTTTCACTCAGTGTTTTGCCGTTCGGGCACATGGTCGGGTGTGTGGCTGTGCGCGCGTCTGTGTTGTCGTTTGCCTCTGGTGATTGAACTAAATTTTAGACATTTTATTTTAAAATTTAACCCTTTTCAAAAATGGACAGTGAGTATCTTAAGAATTTTTCTAAACTGTCTTATGAAGAAAGGTTGAATATGATTAAAAATGGTAGGCCGACACCGGAACTGAAACAGTTGCTACAGCTTAAAGGAACAAAAATAATCAGAACGTTTCAAACGACGTGGTACAGCAAGAAAGAGTGGTTGTGTGGTTGTGTTACATCAGGTAGACTCTTTTGTTTTCGATGCTTGTTATTTTACGTATCTAGTGAAAGTGTGTGGATAAGAACAGTTTATTGTGATTTAAATAATTTGACTAATGCTTAAGTAAGCACGAGAGGTCTGCTGCGCATTATGAAAGTCAAATATCGTTGAAAACATTTGGATCTACACGAATCGACTTGAGCATAGATAAGCAAAAAAAACTTAGCATTGAAATTCACAATAAAAAGGTAAAGGAAAACAGAGACATACTGAAAACATTAATTTCTGCCTACTTGCTTTTGATTAAACAAGAACTTGCTTTCCGCGGGTGATAATGAAGATAAATCTTCTTTAATCGTGGAAAAACTATATGAGTTACTGAACTACACTGCAAAATTGACCAAAAATTAGCACAACATTTACAGACTTCATCCGTGTTTTCTGGCGTTTCTAACAAGATACAAAATGACTGATTGAAGCAGTAGGCATAGCTGTAGAAAATAATATTAAAGAAGATATCGCAAGATCCCCATTCATTGCTATAGAAGTGGATGAATCGACTGATATTTCAAATACAGCTCAATGTTCCACAGTTTTAAGATATGTATTGGATTCTGAAATTAAAGAGGCTTTCATAGAATTTGACGAACTTAAAGACAGAAGAGGTACTGGTGTAACAGAATGCATATTTAAAAATTTAGATAAATACAAACTGTGCTGAGAAGCTTGTAGCCAGACATATGATGGAGCATCGGTAATGGCCTCGCATTTAAATCGCGTTCAAGCTAAAGTAAGAGAAAAGGCATCATCAGCGTTATTTACCCATTGCTACGCTCACAAGTGAATCTTGTTCTATCTCAGTCAGCGAAATTTATTACCTGAATGTACAATCTTTTCAAGACCATTGATGGTCTTGCTGCATTTTTCAATCACTCTACAAAACGAACGCAATTTCTTGATGAAATAGTACATAAACGCATTCCAAAGGCTGCACCAACGAGATGGAGTTCTAACTCAAAGCTAGTGCAAACTATTTTACACTATCATAGTGACCTTTTCAACAACATTGACAGCAATCCTTTATTGTGGGACTCAGATACTTTAGTGAGGAGTAATGGATTTTATAATTGGCTAACGAAAGTTTCAACATACTTTCTTCTCATGGTATATGATAAGATTTTCATTAGAACTGACACACACTTCAATATCTTACAAACTAAAATTATAGATATTCCATATTGCATTGAAATAATCAATGAAACAATGAATTCCCTCGAGGGTCTGCGCAAAAATTTTGATGATATCTATGAGAAGTTTGAAGAATGTTTCAAAGAAAATAACTTGACTGAATCAAAATGTCGTACAAAAGGTCCAATTAAAAAAGAAAGAGAAAGAATATTCTGTCTAATATTGAATGATATACTGCAGCATATGGAAGCAAGATACAGTGACTTCAAAAATTTACAATTTATTTCATTAGTTGATAGTAAAAAGTTTCTAAAACTAGCTACAGAAATTGATAAGGATACACTAGAAAGTTTAGAGAAGAATTATGGTAACTTCTTCGATGTCATAAGATTGAAAACTGATCTAGCTGGAATTTATAGTGCACAAGTGTTCAGGGATAAATCAATTAAAGATTTGCTTGCTTTCATATTTCAAAATGGACTTGAACGAACGTTTCCTGAAGCGGTGAAACTGTTGCAATTGATTTTAACAATTCCAGCTACAACAGTTTCTGTTGAGAGGTCATTTTCAGCTTTGAAAAGAATTAAAAGCTACACCAGGAATAGAATGAAACAGGAAAGGTTTTCATCACTTGCCCTAATTTCAATTGAAAAGGAAAGATTTACTAAAATGGAGCAAAATCCCACTTACAATTTCTTTGAAAAAATTAGTTATTTTTGTTACTAACAAAGAGAGAAGAATGGAATTCATCTACAAATAAAGCGGTAAGTAAATATTTGTTGTTGACCAAAAATTAGCAGAAATGGTGCGGAAGGGGTTAATTATGCTTAAAATTCGTTGCTGGCTGGGGCTCCGCCCCGGAACCCGCTGGGGGAGCTCGCGCCCACCCCAGACCCCCTAGCTTGGAGCCGCTCGCTTCGCTCGCGCATTCAGTCGGCCTACCTGAGTATTTACTCACGGCACGTGCCTGATATATATATATATGTTAACCCCTCCGTCTATGCCCCTGGGGTGGTTCGGATCGACGGGGGTTCTAGTTAGGAGGCAAGCAACGGATATTTCTTCAACAACATTCTAATTCTTTTCGTTCGCCACTCTGTTAAACTCTTGGCTACAGACTCGCCAGACTGTTATGCCAATATCTTCTATGGTGCTTGGGTTCTCTCTTAATTTGGGCAAAGGGTCGCCAATTTTTAATTCTTCTCTTTTTATAATACTCTGATACTTTCTCTGATACTAAAATTATCGACTTTTCTGACTAAGTTCTGAAGAGAGCACGGCTCGAAGGGAAAAATAAAAAGTTTCTCTTACGGTAATTTACTTCTTAAAAATATACAGGTACTGCTCTGAATTTACAGGGGTAGAGGTTCGACCTCTTTCGACCATGGCTCAGGCCGGAATCTAAAAATATTAAGAAGGCAAGGGGCCTCTGCCCCCTCCCCGCAGCGAGGTTGCTAACAAAGGAGGCCTAATGAAGTGCTATGATGAAGTGCTAATCTGAAGTCTAATGAAGAAGTGCTGTAATTTTACAAGTACATGTATAATATAAACCTAAATGTTTGGGGACGACAGTTGAAGGTTAAGTTCCCCCCCTTTTAAACACATGATCAGATGGTTTGAAAAATTTCAACTAAAAATAAATAAAAAAATAAAAATAAAAACTAATCGTATATTTTTGCCGAATCTTCATTTCTGAAGGCGATATCATTTCGTAATTGACTGATTGAAAAAACTAAGGCTCATGGAATCAGGGGTGTAGTAATAAATTGGCTAGAAGAATGGTTGCGAGGCAGGAAACAGAGGGTGGTCGTTGATGGAGGGAGTCGTGTTGGGCTAATGTAGCGAGTGGCGTTTCCTCAGGGTTCTCTATTGGGCCCTTGCTTTTTCTTATATATATTAACGATTTAGGTCGGCCTAGTCAGTACAGTTTCAAAGTTTGCGGATGACACGAAGCTGGGTGGTAGGGCGATTAATGACGAAGATAGAGGTAAAATTCAGGAAGATCTGAATAAAATCGTTGATTGGTCAGTCACATGGGAAATGAGATTTAACGTGGATAAGTGCAAAATTATGCATATAGGTTCGCGTAACGGTAATTTTGCGTATAGTATGTCAGGGAAAGATTTAACAAGCGTAGAGCAGGAAAAAGATTTAGGAGTTATAGTCACTGGTGATTTAAAAGTAGCGAAACAAAGTACAGCGGCGGTCAATAAGGCGAACAAAGTGTTAGGTTTTATAGCCCGAAATTTGAGTACAAATCGCGCGATATTATAGTTCCTCTTTATAAATCATAGTTAGACCCCATTTGAGTACGCGGTCCAATTTTGGAATCCGCATATGCGCAAAGATATAGACAAAAATCGAAAGAGTTCAAAGACGAGCAACTAAGATGATTCCGTCTCTTAGGTCAAAGTCGTACGAGGATAGGCTTTAAAGAGTTAAAATTGACTACACTCGAGACTAGGAGGTTAAGGGGTGATCTAATCCAGGTTTTCAAAATTATGAATGGGTTTGATAACGTAGATAGAGATAGCTTTTTCGAAATATCTCAATATAATAGGACTAGAAATAACGGGTGTAAGTTGACAATTAGAAGGTTCGAGACAGCAGTTGCGAAAAACTTTTTTACGCATAGAATAGTAAATAGCTGGAATAGTTTGCCGGTAGAAGTAATTAGTAGCACGTCTATGAACATGTTTAAGAATCGATTGGACGCGCATGTTGATAGAAAGGGTATAGTTTAAGGTAGTAAAATTAAGGCTGTGTGGGGATTAGATCCCACAGCTCAACACAAGTGTTGTGGGATATAGGGAGGCAGCATCTTGGGTTAGGGGATACTCTCTGTCCTTACACACCCCATTTAAAGAGATTCCTCTGCCGAGCGGTGGCCCCCATAGTACTATGAGGTATTAAAAAACTCAGGATCTTCACTTGCCCCACAAACCCTTTAAATGGGAGACCCATAATGGGTGCACACACATTTCTACATTACTGTACAGTCTTTACAGCCCACACCTACACTTTTCCTCGTAAGTGTATATATGTAATGTATATGGTTGTAAATTTGACTTGGTCCGCAATCGATATGAACCGTGACTTGATGGATACCGTAATGAAAGTGACTGGATTCTTTGGATCTGATAAATTTGCATGGCCGTTATATAATAGATATAGAGTGTAACATATATGTGGAGAGTAGTCTATTATGACTTGATCCTCTGGATCGAGAGATTCTATCTTTAGTTTTAAATCGATAATAAATTATTTTTAAATTGATAATGTACATGGTTGTAAATTTTGACTTGGTCCGCAATCGATATGGACCGTGACTTGATGGATACCGTAATGAAATTGACTGGATTCTTTGGATCTGATATATTTGCATGTCCGTTATAAATAGATATAGAGTGTAACATATTTGTGGATAGTAGTCTATTATGACTTGATCCTCTGGATCGAGAGATTCTATCTTTAGTTTTAAATCGATAATTAATTATTTTTAAATTGATAATGTATATGGTTGTAAATTTTGACTTGCCGCAATCGATATGGACCGTGACTTGATGGATACCGTAATGAAATTGACTGGATTCTTTGGATCTGATATATTTGCATGTTCGTATAAATAGATATAGAGTGTAACATTTGTGGATAGTAGTCTATTATGACTTGCTCCTCTGGACCGAGAGATTCTATCTTTAGTTTTAAAACGATAATTAATTATTTTTAAATGATAATTATTTAGTTTCGTAAAAATTGGTCGTGCCAA
>JAJOZX010004096.1:0-422883 GCA_023014485.1 Bathynomus jamesi | reverse complement strand
GTAGGTACTAACTATTTATCTAAGTAGGTAACTACCTAGATACATACCTAGTAAGGTTGGTCCTTCTGACTTGGATTGAACTATTTTATTTTTAGGTCAATTATCTTGTATTGCTAAATTCTTTTTTTCAGATTCTTTGTAATTTGTACTTGATTCTTTAATTATAATTATCAGTCTATGACCCTTCATAATGGATAGAGATTCAATAAAGAAGTCTGATATATTCAAGTATTTTACTGAAAGTTCAGATAAGAAACACTATGTTTGTATTTGTGAAGTTTCTGATGCTTCGGGAAATATTTTCAACGTGTGGAACTAAAATTACCCAGCCTCAAAGCAAAAAGCCTGATGTCCCTCAAGAGCATATAATTTGAAAAGACACTTGAGTCGATTACATCCTGAAATATCAAAAATGATGGAAGAAAAGAAGCAAATGCTTGAGCTTTCAAGACCCAATACTTCTGCCAGTTCAAAAACTAAAGCAAACCAGCAAAACATTACTAAATTGGACAATTAGTTATATAAATCTAGATATTTATTTTATAATTAACAGAATTTACTATAAAAGAGCCGGAGCCAGACTGTAAAAAATTTCTGCTCCGGAGCCGGAGCCAGAAGTTTTTTTACCGGCTCCGAAACCCTGCTTCAAAGTTAACAAAAGATCAGAAATCTACTGAACGACAAGCACCACTTACAAGATACTTTACTACAGACAAAGTTACCGTAACAATGACCACAGATGATGATGATGATTCACGTGGTGGTGATGAAATGCCTCTCGTGTAATTATCATCATAGCAGATTTAGAATTAATATACCTTCGGAGTCGGATAGACAAAAAATTGAGGAGTCGGAGTCGGTTTTTTATGTGCCGACTCCACAGCCCTGCAATATAGTGCCTCCAAATTTAGTTGGGTTAGGAACGATCCCCCCCACCCCCAGGAGAGAATTCCGCTCTCACCAACACATTTTTGCTTCCTTCTTTCACAATTTTTAGTCAATAAAAGGAGAACTTCAATTAGGACATATGATCGCTATCAAACTGTTTTTGGAACGAGATTCTTTTCGCAAAAATATCATCGGGACCATAATAGTAAACGGCAATTTAAAAAAAGCCAAGGAACAGCGAACACGCTCTGCTTCTATACAGACCATTTACATTTAGATGAACATATCTAACTGTTATATTCCGCCCAGTTGAGTCACACTAGGCGTAATTAAATTTGAATGGGCTTGTTGAATTATAATTTTGCTTACGTGTGGGTTGGGTTTGAGACTTTTCTATAAAAACTAATGAAAATTACCAGCAACCGTGTTAATATTTGATAAAAATAAACTAAAGGAATAGAAACAAAGGAGGATCAAAATAGCAGAGGCTCAGAGTTCCGTTTTGTCTGTTTTCTCATTGTATCAGTTGCTCGGAGACAACTAGCACCGGACCTCCGAAGTTCTTGGTTCAACTTGTGTAAAGCAAACCTATTTTCATGAAATTATATTTAAATAATGCAGGGTTGGCTTGATTAGGGACAACTCAATTATGCCCAATGTGGTGGGTTTTTTTTTTAACTCTGGGAAAAAAACAAAATTACCGAGAAAACTTTTTTTTTATAGAAAACTTTTCTCGATAGTTTATATGACCGAGAAAAAGCCTATTTTTACTATTTACAATAACAATACGACCTGTAAATAAAGTTCAAAAGAGATCCAATAGAAGCTACCAAATTGTCAACCTTATAAGAATGTGATTGGAATATTTAAATTGGTGTTGCCTTGGAGAGAAAACGCAAACTCGCGGTGCACCTTGCTCCTGCAGAATCATGCACTCAGACCTATAAAAACAAGAGTATCCGCAATGCAAACTAAGATAGGCACGAAAATGAAAATAAATTAACTGTTCGTATGATAACAGAATTGTTGATTCCAGCGGTAAACAGTCGCGTTACTACGCTGACTCTCTATATACTGAACAATGATGCTACGAGCTGCTCGTACTCTGAATGAGTGCATGGTAGGAGTAATGTTTTATGTAAAGCAATGAAGATTTTCTTCCCACTTACATTTAACCCTTTAACCCCACTTACATTTAACCCCGAACATTTTTGTAGGGTTAAGTTTAAATGCGTGTATTTGAAACGGTATGTATTCGACCCAGTCGGCGTCAGAGGATTAATCTATTGACACGTTTCAAGCACCGAGAAACACACACACAAGACTTACAGAATTCCTCACCAAAAATTTCCTAACTCCTCACTAATGAGCTAAGAAAGTGACACACCTTCTTGTCACTGAGAAAGTATGAGGGTTTTAATTTACAATTTATAACTTGTTGCCCAGATAATGTGATCATTTTATATCTTCTGAGCCATCATAAACCTTGGAACCAAAGCCTGAAAGTCTCCCTTTACACACACACACAACACACACACACTTAAAAGAAAACGAGTGAAATCTTCCTTTGTCTCATCGTGGAAGGTTCGACCCCAAATCACGCATTCAATGATTCACTCGGTTGAGTCAGAACAAACTCCCGTGCGTCAACCGCACAAATAATGACAAAGGAAACTCAAAATACATTAAAAATTTAGACCATTAATATAACAACCAAAACATTAATATTACATTAACAACTTTCACAAAATTGCATCACACCTTCACACCATATTTTCTATCATCACATTCAAATTAATATTGATTCGTAATCCTTACATTTGCATTTTTTATTACTTTGTATTACAGCGTGTACGTGTTTCTTAGCTACCTTACGAAACCGTGACAATCTTCAAGTTAGGATACACACCAAACTCAGTGAGACACAAACGTGCTGGTAACGACATTAGCGGTGTCGCCAGAACTCTCTTTTTTTTTATTGAAAATTAAAGGTCATGAAAAATAGGATATAATGAAGGTAAGGCTAATTGGATTAAGTGTCATCATTCACAGTTGAAAATGTTACGGTTAAGTGTGTGTGTGTGTGTGTGTGTGTGTGTGTGTGGTGTGTGTGTGTGTGTGTGTGGTACTCAGAGTGCTGTACAATACAATGATGATTCACTTTCAAGCGATACTCCAAAATTAATGAATGAATTCAAACTCAGATCTTACCTGCTAAAATAAATAAAATAAAAATACCAATGATGAAAGGTCCCCTAAAGTCTTCACCAAATGGGAATAACATTAATTAAATTAACTCGCTCTGAATTGAATGGGGAACATCTTGAACATTTATGATGATTCAAAAATGTACATAACCCAATCAAGGACACTTTTCACACACACACAACTACTGCATCGGGAACAGCAAACTACAAAATCCGATTGACCGCTAAACTGAAACACAACCTTTTCTTCTTCGGGAAAGACGTCTTCGTGGGTAAAAAAATAAAAATAAAATAAAAAATTTTCTTCACCTCCCCTTCCTCACCCACCACCCACCGTAAAATAAAATATATGAATTGCGAAAAGACTTGGCGAAATAATTCTTAAAATTCAGTTGAATAATAATAAGCTTTTTAAATTCTGGTTTAGAAAGGGAAAAAAGAAAGATAAAAAATAGACGGCTCACACTTATTCAAAAGTTTTTAATTCTTTGAAGTTAAACTGAAAATAGAAGAGGAAATTTGGAATAAATCCTGAAGGAAATGTTACGGCAACAATTTCTTCGACGCGATTGCGGCGCTATAACGCGTCTAATAATTCAGATTTCCCTCGCCTCCTCCCTTTTAGGGAAGGTTCACCAGATCTGAAGGGGAACGGGATAAAATCCCGCTCCACCCACCACCCCACCCCAACTCTCAATTTTTCCCCGAAGTATACGGGGCGGAGAAAGGGATAAACTAGCCCCGCGGAAGTCAACGTTTCGAGAGGAATTTCCTCCTCAATGCGGGTGTCTATCCTCCGCATACATTATCTGAATGGAATGGCCTCGCGCGCACCAGTCACGCCGCATCCAATTATCGTTTTAAAACATTTAACACCTACGAAATCTCGGCTATTTACTTCAGATTCAAAGTAAAAATCACGTAAAGAACATTCGTTCCGAAAAAGAAATAAGGTTCAAAATGGCAATATAAAACCCTTTAATTTCGCTCTTTGGCCCAATTCGTTAATTCGAATGTATAAACTTCACGAAACGGACCTTTCGCGAGTCGGTTCGTTATTTCGTGCGTAAAATTTAACGATAAACGGTTAATAGGAATGAAAGTAATTTTAAAGCCTCGTCCAACGAACGATTGCGTGCATAAAAAATATGAGAGACTTTACCCTCAACTGCAACATAAACTGCATTCCCCTCAGCCAGCCATTCAATGCGACCCCTTTTCTATTCTCTCGAATCAATGAATAAAAATAAAAATGAAACGCCAAGCGCCTAAGATATACGACCGGCTTGGTTGGTAAGACTATTTGGTGGGTCGGTCGGTCGAAAGGCGCGAGTGACGACAGAGGAAGTGACACTCGTCATCTGTAGCGACAACGACGGTGAAGATACCAACCCGCAAAACACGCGGCCGACACACTCGATAAAACAGCGCAAGATAAAAAGGTACGGCACCCAATTAAGGAGACACGTTCGCCATCCCATTTTTATTTGTATATAATTAAATAAATGCGGCCAATCTATAACCATTTCGAGCCCAAATGACGTTTAGATATATTAATTATTATTTTTTTTTTTTAAATGTTTATAGTCCTCTACGTATCCACGCCAACGCAATTTCTATTTCAAGTCAAAGAAATTATGAGCGACTCTATAATCGATAAAAAAAAAGGCTTCCCAACTGTTTTGAACATATATATATATATATATATATATATATATTATATATATATATTATATATATTTTTTTTTTTTTATTAGAGGGGCAACAAGCTTGACCTTCGTGAAGTGAGGAATCATCGCACGGAACATTTGAAAGGTATATACTGTATATACACCTTGTGTGTGTGTTCCGCGCGATGACCCCTTATATATGCAATAAAACTACTCGTATCCCTAGGTTTTATTATTGATTTGCTGTAATTTGCTTTTTATCATGCACAGCGCCCCAACCCCGGGAAAACGAGGCAATTCATAATCAATAACCGAAATTGGCAGTCACTGTTCGAAGAAATGTAGGTCAGGTCATGTCAGGTTGAAGTGCAGGCACAGGCAGGCAGGCAGGCAGGCAGGCAGGCAGGCAGGGTAATAGTTTCCTCTTATTCAAGAATTTTCAACTTTAAAGCTGTACTCTCCGAGTAACTCGCTTATTGCTGTAGTGTATATACAGTACGTATACAGTTCGCGAAAATACAACCATTTACTTAAATATTTTACTTAATTAATATTGGATCAAATGAAATTCATGAAACTTGACACTATTTTCGCGGAATAGGAACACCTTAAAAGTACGCAACATGCTCGAACTGTACTGTAATTCCCTTCGTGATATTACATGACGAATGCGGGCAGCGTGAAGACGAGAATCTGTTCGTACGTGCGCGTATCCGTATGCTTGACCCGTATCCATGAAAAGAAAAAAAGTGTTAAGTGTATACGTGCGTGTACATGTTTGCGTGGTACGTAGGGTGTCTGTATCAGTTTTTTCTCGATCGTTCCCAGAGGGACTCGTTACGAATACGACCATACGAAAGGGGATTCCGTACGACTTCATTAATTGAGGGGTTTACCTAAGAAACGCGTGTAGCTTCAAGGAGTAGAATGGCACTGGAAATTAAAATAGGTGACTGGAAAACTTCATGAATGGTGCGAAATAAATCCTGCCTCTAATCAGATCAAAGGTATGGGATAAAAGTTGGAAATATTTGGGCTCGAACTGGGAAAGGTAGGTCACTAATTAGCGTAAGGTTCATTCTCCCGTTTTGAATGTCACCGCAAGCTAAAATGAGTCAAAATACAACTCTGTTATATGTATTGCAGCAGCTGAATATGAAGTGGTCAAATGGGGGCGGGGTGGCTTCTTACGTACACATTTACGCTGAATGGACTGGTGAAACGACGGACACTAATCACGCATACGTACATATATCACGCTCGCGCACTGCAGACGAATGGATTTTCAGCTCAATTTCTTGTCATGGTCTTTTCAGTGCGATCTTCTGGTCCAGGCTTAGATACAATGGCGGACCAAAATATTTACTTCCGCATCCCCCTTTTTTACGGGACAATAAACTGACTGATGTAGACAGTTTGGTTTCAGTAGGACGGTGCCAGATCTTCCACAGCAGTGATAAGAAACACTGCCGAGACTCGTTACGTCATATCAGCAAGGGAAGGAAAGTGTGAGCATGTTGGATTTCTGTAAAAATCTCTTTCCCAAATGAACCCGAGTTAATCCAATAAATTTTAATTTTTGAAAATGTAAGAATTAATCACACTGTATAAGAGCGTAGCCAGGATATTGTTTTGGGAGGGGGTTAGCTAAGAATGCATACTAGTATAGCATTAGTTACAATGATCACTTTCACTGTTTAGGTTATATTTTTTATTATTATTATTATTATTATAGTATAAATATATACGAGTAAATAGGCATTATACTTATGATTATATGCATTGTAGCTTTCAGTTTATTACCTAGGGTCCTAGGCATTAAGTTCAATGCCGGATTTTGCTTATTGCTGCTAACAATCCCCAAAGTTAAGAGTTAAAACACTAAAAACAAACTTTTCGAAGATTACTACCTTCTTCATCGCCCGAATGAACAAAGTAGTACTTTTCGAAAAGCTTCGCAGTTTTCAGTATTTTACTCTAGTTCTTAACTTTGGGAATTTTAATTATTCTATTATTTTACAAGTTAACGATATCTACATATATCTACACACTATATGCACATATACTATATATACTAATTGTTAGTATGCGCCTCGTTCTAGTGGTCAACGTCGCTAACTACGAATCCATCGGCCCCGGGATCGAGACCAGGTGACGGCAGCCGGCGCGCAGCAAAACCCATCTGTTCATCCTTTCACACAATAAAGAAAGTGGTTGGTTGATAAATGGGTACCCTGGGTGGCCTAGTGGTTAAGACGCTGGGCTGCTGGTGGGGCGTGGTTCGGATTCCACGTTAAACTGTAGGTCTAAGGTGGAGTGAAAAGCTTGACCTTCGTTAGAATGAACAATTCGGGCAGAACCTAACCAAAGGTTATTATATATCTATATAATATATACTGTGTGTATATACAGTATATATAGCCTTAATAGGAATATGAAAACAAGAGATACGACTCCCAACATTTATTGGCCAAACGTTTCGGTCCACTCAGGGGCCATTTTTTTTTCCCCCCCCAAGTTTTTTTTTTTTAACCTTTTGTATTAGATTTTTTTATTGTACAGTATATTTATGACATTTGTATTTACTTTAGTAATATGATTGTTTTTTAGATGCTTCTATTTAGTCACTGAAGATGGCCCCTGAGTGGACCGAAACGTTTGGCCAATAAATGTTAAGAGTCGTATCTCTTGTTTTCATATTCCTATTGAGGATAAGGTTCCCGAAGAACACTTTCTATCGTAACTACTCTATCTCTATAAATAAATAAATAATAAATAAATAAATATATATATATATATATATATATACAGGGTGGGCCGTAAGTTTCCATACATAGGAAAATTTAAACGTTTATTTTTATGTTTCAGATACCCTAAGAATATGCGTTTGTAAGATCTTGTTTACTGATGAAGCAAATTTTTACGTCAATGGAGAGGTTAATCGGCAAAACATACGTTATTGGAGTAATGCTAACCCTAACTGGCTGAGTCCGACGAAGATGCAAGGTGCCGGTAAAGTGATGGTGTGGGGGGATATGGGGTGACAGAATTATTGGACCAATTTTTGTCAGTGGAAATCTTAATGCCGAAAGGTATCTTAACATGTTGCAAGAAGAGATTTTCCCATCCCTGCTAAATGAGGAAGGTAACTTCCCAGTTTACTTCCAGCAAGATGGAGCTCCACCTCATTATGGTCTTCACGTGCGTCGGTATTTGGATCAGCAGCAGTTTCCGGATGCTTGGATTGGTCGGCGTGGTCCTGTGGAGTGGCCTCCCAGATCCCCAGATCTCACCCCCTTGATTTCTATCTTTGGGGCACTTGAAGGCCATGGTGTATCAGGAAAAGATACGAGACATAAATCATCTAAAGGAACGTATCACCAACGCCATTACAAGCATAACGTCAACTGTGCTAATGCGTGTTCATCAACAGTGGGGAACACGTATTGAAATGTGTTTTCAAAACAATGGCAACCATGTAGAGCATATTATATAAATAAAAATGGTTGTCCATAAAAAAATGTTTATTTTTCCTATGTATGGAAACTTACTGCCCCCCTGTATGTATATATATATATATATATATATATAATATATATATATATATATATTATATATATATATATAAACAAATAAGGGGTGATCCAGAGAAATGGGACCCAAAGAAACCCCTGTAACTCAAAGTATAAGTCCTTTTATAAAATCATACGCATCATTCGAAAGAGGATAGTTACAAGTTTGTACAGGATTGTATAGGTTTTGACAATACAAGACAAGATAAGATACAAAACAAAATAAAAGTGTTAGTTAAAACTAACCCTTCAAGATGACTGCATGGACTGTGGAACATCTGCGTTTCATAACTGAGCAATATTATGAGCATGGAAGAAGTGTAGTTTCAGCTCAAAGATCTTTCAAGACAAATTTTCAGATGTCAAAATCACCTTCAAAGAAAGTAATCCGTCGGTGTGTCAGAAATTTTTCCCTAACTGGCAGCATTGGAAAAAGAAAACCAACTGGAAGAGTGCGCACAGCAAGGATAGACGAGATCATTAACAGAACTCATGAAATTGTACAGGATAATCCTAACATAAGCATCAGACGTGCTTCTCAGCTGTTAGGAGTTGGATATGGAACACACCGTATATTCAAGCAAAATTTAATGCTCTTTCCATATAAAATTCAAACGGTGCAACAACTAAACGATGGAGATTTCGCACGAAGACGACAATTCTGTCAATGGATCTAACAGAAGGTAAATGACACCACCAATTTTCTAGCAACTTTGATTATGTCAGACGAAGCCCATTTTCACTTGAATGGAACTGTAAACAAACAAAATTGTCGTTTCTGGGCAACAGAAAATCCATTGAATATTACCGAAGTCCCGTTGCATAGTCAGCGTATAACTGTTTGGTGTGGTCTTACTGCATCTCAGATCATAGGGCCGTACTTTTTCGAGGATTCCACCGGAAACACGGTCACTGTAAATGGTGATCGCTACGAAAAAATGTTGACCGATTTCCTTATTCCTAAATTAAGAGATCTTTGTCTAGAAAACCACTGGTTCCAACAAGACGGAGCTACCTGCCATACCACGAGGAACTGCATGACAGTTTTGCGTCAAACGTTTCCAGGCGAGTTAATCTCAAGATTTGGAGACGTTGAATGGCCCGCAAGGTCTCCGGATTTTTCTCCCTTAGATTATTATCTCTGGGGATATTTAAAGAGTAGGGTCTACAGAAATAACCCAACGACCTTGCAAGAATTGAAGGCCGCCATCACAAATGAGATACAGGCCATACCACCGCACACTCTTGCAAAAGTGATGCAGAACTTACAAGCGAGAACACTGGAATGCTTGGCAACTAATGGAGCACATTTGAAAGGAGTAATTTTTAAAAAATAAATATTTCATAATAAACTTGTAACTCTACTCTTTCGAATGATATATAGTTTTTATGAAAGGAATTAAATATTAAGAATATTTAGCTTTTTTTTATGGGTCCCATTTATCTGGATCACCCAGTATAAATACATAAAAATACATTATATATATATATAATATACAGGGTGTCCCATAAGTCCTGCATCATAGAAAAAAAAAAGGGCAAAACAAAAGCTTTTATTTACATAACGTGCTCAGTATGTCCACCATTGTTTTCAATACACAAATTCAGACGTGATACCCAGTCAGCAAGCACACGGTGAATGATGTCAGGAGTAATGGTGATACATGCCCCAATAATGCGCTGCCGCAAATGTTCAACACTCCTAATTTTTCTCTGCGTATACCAGAGATAAAAATCTAGTGGCGTGAGATCCGGGCTTCTAGCTGGCCATTCCACAGGCCCTCCACGTCCTATCCAATGACCAGGGAGTTGTTGGTACAGGTATTCCCTTACTTGGGTGCTGTAATGTGCAGGAGCGCCGTCTTGCTGGAACCATGTTGGGAAATTTCCTTCTTCGTTCAAGACACTGGGAAATGCTTCTTCCTCGAGCATACGTAGGTAGGTGCCTCCAGTGACATGTTCATCGAAAAAGAGGGGGCCTATGATGCGATCCTTCCAAATGCCACACCATACCATCACCCGAGATGCACCTTGTTCCTTTGAAGACGTATACCAGTCAGGGTTGTGGAGTCGGAGTCGTGGAGTCGCACGTTTCAGGGCGGAGTCGGAGTAGGAGTCGGTAAAAAACTTCCGACTCCGACTCCAATTTCTGTGTCCTGTGTCACCCTTAATTTCTAAATCCTAACATTTAGGTTATTTAGTTTTTTTGGTCAATAAACCTTATTCATTGATAGCCCCTAGATTAAGTTTTTTTTTAATATTTTTTTTTTACATTTTCAGAATATACAATTAATATTTATTTAAATATAAAATATAAAATATAAAATTTCACACTTAGTGTGGTGGTGATGAAATGTCTTATTATTATGATAATTATAGAGTGAAACACTAGAGGAGTCGGAGTCGTATATTTAAAATGTGAGGAGTCGGAGTCGGATTTTTAGATTTTTTACAATGTGTGGAGTCGGAGTCGGAAAATTTTGGACCGACTCCACAACCCTGATACCAGCGAGGGTTGTTTTGAGACCAGTAGCGGGTGTTCTGTCGATTTACCTCACCATTTCCATAAAAAACAGCCTCGTCACTGAACAGAATGGTGGACGGGAAATTGGCATCCCGAGAATATGAATTATGGTTTGTAGAAATAGAAAAATATGAATTTCTCCTATGATGCCGGACTTATGGGACACCCTGTGTATATATATAATACATAGGAGTGCATTTTTCGAATTTTTGGAACAGTTTCTACGGCAGGAGGGACTCGTTCCTCGGAGATGGACCATCTTAATGACGTTGGAGGTGCGCGCTTAGGAAGATTCCTTAAATGCTCGTAGCTTACGAAATAAAATAAACGAATTTTTTTCAATTGCTTGTAAAGCGATTTAATTGCGATAAATGAATCGTGGCTTAGCACTGAAACACGTGACTTTGTAGGGGAGTATCAAATTAGAGGTTATAGACTTTGTTAAAAACAGAATAGGTAGGCGAGGAGGCGGTGTTATGCTATATATCAAAGATAATATTGCGAACGTTATAGAAGTAAAGCACACAATTCCAGAACCAATAGATTCGACTATAGCAGAACTTAAATTGAACGATTTCAAACTTCTTGTTGCGGTTATATGTAGGCCCCCTAATCAAACAGCTGATACGGACGAAGCGTTATATCGTGAACTAAAGAGAATAGGTAGTGAGCAGGCTTTAGTTATGGGTGACTTTAATTGCGCCAACGTGAATTATGATACAATGCAGGGAGACGCGGAAGGTAATCGTTTAGTTAATTTTTTCGAGGATAGCCTTCTTATTCAAAAGGTTGGGGAACCTACGAGGTTGGACAGTATTTTAGACTTGGTAATAACTACGGATGATATGCTAATTGCTGATCTTCAAGTAATAGAACCGTTAAGCAATAGCGATCACAATATGGTAGTTTGTCCTCTCAGTAAGTCACTCGAAACCAACTAACTCGACTAAAATTCCTAACTTCCAGCACGCAGACTTGTAAATTTCGAAATAAATTGTCACGTCAATTGGGAAAACGTAATGGGGAACTCCAACGCAAAACTAATGTGGGAATCGTTCGAAACAGTATTTAGGACTGTAAATGAGGAATGTGTACCGTACAAAATTAAGCGTGCGGAAGTAAATAACAAGCCCTTGTGGTTTACTTCTAGAGTAGGAGACATTATAAAGAGTAGAGATAGGGCTTAACGGCTACATAAGTGCGATAAAGACAATTTGTGGTTACGAAACAACTACATATCTCTCAGCCGTGAAGCGAAAAGTGTAATAAAGTCCAAGCGCGAATTTGAAATCTCCATAGCTTGTGACGGTAAAGAAAACCAAGCGATTCTTTCAATACGTCAACAATAGAAATCCAGTAAAAAGTGTCTTGGGGCCGTTGAAAAATGCTAACAGAGATCTAGTTTCTGAAAACAAGGAAATGGCTACCTTTCTAAACGAATTCTTTACGTCAGTTTTTACTATAGAAGATGTAACGAATATCCCTACGTTCATAGACACAATACCTTTTGATAATGGTAATATTTTGGATAATATTGTGGTTAGTGAAGGGGAGGTAATGCGCTATATTGATAAAATGAAAACGCGTAAATCACCGGGGCCGGATTCCATATATCCGATACAACTAAAAGAATTAAAAGATAGCATTGTTGTGCCGCTAACAAAGATTTTGAATGCGTCTATTTCTGAGGGATGCGTACCAGATAATTTCAAGTTAGCAAACGTAACACCTATCTTTAAGAAAGGCGATAAAGGTGCGGCGGGAAATTATAGGCCACTCAGTTTAACGTCTGTTGTAGGTAAGCTACTGTAATCAATAATTAGGGATCGTATAGTCGAACACTTAAGAGTTCCATAACTTAGAAATACGCAGCACGGTTTTAGGCGAAACAAATCTTGCTTAACTAATCTTTTAGAATTTTTCCAAAGCGTGGTTGACGTTTACGATAGTCAAAGGGCGGTTGATGTAGTGTATTTAGATTTTCAAAAAGCGTTTGACACCGTATCGCACAAAAGACTCATTGAAAAAAACTAAGGCTCATGGAATCAGGGGTGTAGTAATAAATTGGATAGAAGAGTGGTTGCGAGGTAGGAAACAGAGGGTGGTCGTTGATGGAGCGGAGTCGTGTTGGGCTAATGTAGCGAGTGGCGTTCCTCAGGGTTCTGTATTGGGCCCCTTGCTTTTTCTTATATATATATATATATATATATATATATATATATCCCCGCAAGGGGGTTCTAAGCTCGTGCTCTTTGTGCTCGTTTGTACGTGCTTGTTCCTGGAGGTTTCACGTGCGCCCTCCCGGCCCTAGCACCCAAGGATGATGGGGCTCGACCCTGCAGTCCTTGGTCATTTTCCACTTCGACTGTCCCCTCCACCCTTTCTTTTTCCTCTGTCTTTCCTCTCACTTTTTCTTTGTTTTTCCCCTGAGATATGCCCTTTAAATAGAGGCGAATCGGTTCTTCCCGAACTAAAAAAAAAAAAAAAAAAAAAAAATTATATATATATATATATATTAACGATTTAGATGTCGGCCTAGTCAGTACAGTTTCAAAGTTTGCGGATGACACGAAACTGGGTGGTAGGGCGATTAATGACGAAGATAGAAGTAAAATCCAGAATGATCTGAATAAAATCGTTGATTGGTCAGTCACATGGCAAATGAGATTTAACGTTAAGTGCAAAATTTTACATATAGGTTCGCGTAACGGTAATTTTGCGTATAGTATGTCAGGGAAAGAGTTGATAAGCGTAGAGCAGGAAAAAGACTTAGGAGTTATAGTCACTGGTGATTTAAAAGTAGTGAAACAAAGTACAGCAGCGGTCAATAAAGCTATAGTCTGCCAATAAACCTTTTCATTTTCATACAGTGTGTGTGTGTGTGTGTGTGTGTGTGTGTGTGTGTATTTAGACCTGGTATTAGCCGAGTGAGGTGATACTGATTAATTTAACGCTAATGATTAATTGATGGAATGATTGATTCTTAATGACAAGGCTGGGTCAACAATTTATGATGTTCTACGGTATCACCGGTCTGATGTGACTAATGAAGTACGCTTACTTTAATTACTTTCTGGAATGCCACGAATTGATTCGAGGTCACCAGCTTGGATTACACCCAAGCAAATAATATTAACAAGGTTATACAAATCACTTGTTTTGTGTTTAATTAAGAAAATAAGTTATTTGTTCAGTGAATAACAAATGCAATGACGGTAGTTATAGTGATTAACAATTATACAACGGCATTTATATTATGTTAATGATAACTGAAGCTTGCTTAGCAAATGGTTATACAGCTTAATTGTTATATATATATATATATATATATATATATATATATATATATATATATATATACATGCGGGTTGCTTCTACAGAGCTTCAATTTAATATTTAGGAGAAATCCAATGACAAGGAGAAATGTAAATGCCATGAAAAGTCTTCTTTAATGCGCAACGTTTCGAGCAATACGCTCATCTTCAGGCTGTTTAATAACAATGTGAAATTAAAATCAATATTGAATGAAAAACAAAACAGAAAATTTCTATAACCTATTCGTAAAGACAAATTTTAAAAGACTGAGAAAAGAGGGTTAAATTCTAAGTTATACAGATTTACATATAAAAATTAAAGTTATTTTTAAATACATATAGTAAATGTGAAATTAATACACTGGAAAAATTAACAATAGTACACAGGAATAATGGAACTAGCTACCTTACACAGCAGTATCCGAGGCTGACTAATTTGAGCAGAGACAGGAACGGGAAACACGAGAGATGGCGAGGGCGATTGGGGAAGGAGGGATTATAAGGAATTGGGGAAGGAGGAGGGATCATAGCAAATTGAGAGGGACGGCTGATGAGTCAGCGTATTGCTCGCGTATTGCTCGAAACGTTGCGCATTAAAGAAGACTTTTCATGGCATTTACATTTCTCCTTGTCATTGGATTTCTCCTAAATATATATATATATATATATATATATATATATATATTACAATTACCGTCTTCAGAAAATATTTACAACACTAATTACTTTGCTTATGAAATAGTTCAATTATAATTAGTTCTCGAAAATAACTAAATTAGTTTCTAGTTACTTATTTAAAAGTCAAAAGATTAAACTATTTGGCGTGGCAACGAGCATCGAATTCTTTGAATAAAGTCACAAACTATACATTACATCGAACGGTGTGGGCGAGCAAAATACAGTATTATCGGTGCTGGTTAAGTGTGCGGTCTACCTACAATTCGGCGGTCTACCTTTTAATTATAGCTTCTTATCTTGTTTACTAATTGTTTGTTTACATCCCATTGTCAATCGCCCTTGACGATTGGTTAGGTTTAGTCATGATATTTTCGTTAGTTTTAACGAAAATATCATGATTAAACCTAACCAATCGTAGGTAGACCGCACACTTAACCAGCACCGTATTATCTATTCGCTCTCACTAATTAGGGTAGATCCCAATTGGATGAACTGAAAAATGTGCTTTGATAAGTTTATCTTATAATCTGTGTAAATAAAACGAAATACTGCACACAACTATAATTACATCAATAGAAGTACAGTAGCAAAGTAACTATTTTAAATTACCTTTACATTTCGTTTGGAAAACATGAAACCATTGGGGCCTATCGAGGTTATCCAAGTCGAGCTATATTTTATAACAAAAAAATCCCGCAAAACGTCAATCTCAAGTCAGCTTGCTTAACTTGCTCTGCCTATTTTTTAAAGTTTCTATCAATTCTCTGTACCTCTGTTTAACTACTACTGAATTTCTGTTCAACTTAAATCTGCCATCTTTATCGTTGCTTGAATTATACAGGGTGTCCCAAAAGTCTTGGAGGGGTTTTATTTGGCTATAACTTTCTTGATTAATTTATTTATTTTTATTCTTCAATTAAAATACCCTTGCTGCGATTAATGAAAATGGAATCGTGGCAGTGCAACAGTGGCTATTGTGGAACTTTATTTGACAAGCAACTCTTCCATCGTTGCCGCTCAAAGAGCGTTTCTAAAGATTAAAATTCCACACGCGTTCTGCTCCTTCTGATCGAGCTATTCGACGATAAGTCGTTAAATTTCGTATGAGAAAGGGTAAGGGAAACGAACCACGGACTGGGCGTCCTCGGACAAGCCGAAGTCCAACTCGGGTTGAGATGGTTCGTGAGAGTTAAGGAAAATCAACATCAGTCCGACGACGCAGCCAGTAATTAAACATTTCAAGAAGTTCCTTACATCGAATTTTAAGAGGATATCAATCTTTACCCGTACAAAATTCAAATTGCTCAAGAAATCAAACCACAAGATCATCCGAGTCGGATAACATACGCTAATGCGATTTTAGATTTACGCAATGAAAATGAAGATTTTCACCAGATATTACATTTTTAATTAAAGTCGCACTAAATATGTTTTCAAGTGTTACAAACCTTTTTTTTTATTTGATCCCCGAACAAAAATGTTATAGCCAAATAAAACCCCTCCAAGACTTCTGGGACACCGTTTCATTACCTCGGTTTCAGGCAACTTCTTCACTACCTCATTGACTACAAAAATATTATATTACCACCTGGAATACCTATTCTTTTACGGGTTTTCTTTCCCTAATTGCAAAATTCATTGTCCTGACTCCGAATGATAGCGTCTCCAACCATGATAAATTCACACTGTACTGCTTCATCTAAATTTTCTAGTATCTGAAACATGTTAACTAGTTGCTACAATATGATTACTATTCTCTCTCTCATCCTATTTCTTGACTGACCTTTGTGCAATTTATTAGGCCAAACTTTACATTACTACATTTTCGAAGTAACAAATTAGTAATTACAGATAATTCAATTACTTTTTAATTACAACTAAAAGCCTATATATACAGGGTGAGAGAAAAGTTGTTAACTATGCAGATAAGTGTTCAAATGATGAAATAAATCAAGCAAAACGTTTAAGAATTTTATTCATACAAATATTTTGTTAATTTGTAATTTAATCTTCAGAGAGTTCTCCATCCGCTATGATACATTCGTGAATTCTCTGAAATTCTTCATTGTTCTTCTGAACATATCGAGTGGGATCCTTTTCATTTCTTTATCCACGAGTATTCTGCGACCAAGGGCATTCACATTTGGATAGATGAAACCAGGAGTGGAGAGTGAGTCGCGCAACTAAGCCCAAAGTCAGAAATCACATGGGGTTAATTAAATCAGGTGATCTGGCTGGCCACTCGATGGGACCTCGTCGCCCAAGCAGACCTTCCTTCAAGGTTCGTATCCACAATCTTACGGGCAGCTGCAGAGTAATGTGGCGGCGCTCCATCACGTTGATAAAGACAATTTCTGCCAACGACATAGTAAACCGTGGCAAAACTTTCTCTCTCAATACCTGGCAATAGCGTTTTCCATCCCTCGTATCTCTCGATATGTCGAGAGAAACGAGTCCTCAATAACCAATGCACGCCCAAACTGTTAGTGTAGCCGTTTTAACGGGTTTACCCAATCGAATTTTGGGATTTATTTTTAGCCCAGTGGTGAATAGTGCGTGTGTTTCCTTTACTCGTTAACCCGAAGACGCATTCATCTGAAAACTTAACCCTTCGAACGAAATCTGGATCACTATTGAACTTTTGTCGCATTGCTTCACCAAACTGCAGCTGTATCAGAATCATCGTCGTATATGAAATTAAAATAAATGGGTTTGTAATCGTGGTACCCTTGTGATTTCAATATTTCTGCTTCTAAAAATTTGGAAATATCCAATTCCTCCGCGACTATTCTCATTGAAGTTGTTGGATCGACTCGAAAACTGGTGAGGACATTTTCTTTGTTGTTGTTTCCTATCGCCGTGACTGGCCTTCCGCTTCTTGGACGATCTTTTTTTTACCAGGTCCCCGTTTCCAAAAGTTTGAGCGTCCAGTATCGAAGTGTGGTTGCATTTGGTGGTGGTTTATCATATTTTTCTTGAAATAAACGCAAACTTTCTTCACAATTATTATAAGAAATAGCCTACAATACACTTTTTCTTCATTGCTGTATTCCATCCTCACTGACATGGGGCTGACTGGGGCTAGGGCGTAGGGCCTTCCTGTTCTAGCCTCGGGTCATTCCTGGCCTTGTATAGTTTCTTTGAAAAGTATCGCATATACTGCAGTGATATTTGGAATTTATTAACAAATTATTTGCCTGTACAAAATCCTTAGAGACTTTTCTCCCACCCTGTATTTTTTAAATTTCGCGGGGTGGAGGGGTGGGGGATCAAACTCACAGCTCCCCCTCCCTCCGACAATCCTTCGCTACGCGCCCTTGACACCGTATATAAAACGTGATTATATAAAAAAAGATTACAAAATAATTAAATGTTAACCGAGGTCATCTAAGACCGCAATCAGTAACGAGAGAAATTATATAACTTGAAAATTGTTATAACAGAGCACCAAATGTTGATCTAAAAAACTGATTTTGAAAACAGAACATTGCATAATCTCCCTGAAAACGCAGGGAATGCTAAATACAATATTTAATACAATTTACGAAAAGTTTACGACAACGGGGAAAAAAAAAATTCGCCTCAATATTCAGTTGCTTCACAATAAAAAAAAAAAGGCTTCATTGCCCGACAAAGCACCACTCCACCCAAACACTTTCGAGAGATGAACAAGTCGCACCATCATTCCCAAATATAATGAAGATAAACGTACTAACGAAGAGTTCTTCCAGCAGTGATGCGCTTGATATGAAAACGACACTTTCTTTCACCAATTCGTAGTAGTAACAATAATCCCGCATTCATAATCCGTGGCACGGGCGTTCTAGTCAGTTCGCAATTATTTTTATATACATTAAATTATATGGGGTGTGTCAAAAGTGCTGCCTCAAAAATAACTATACAATAGATACCGTTGAGGCAGGACTTTCGAATCACCCTATTAGTGTGTCCGAGAAGTTTCTATGTTTTGCAGAAATGATACTGTGAATAGATAGGGACCTCAGAAAAAAAAAAAAATTTATATATATATATATATATAATATATATATATATATATATATATGGGATGTGGTGGATAGTAATTTTACCGGATAGCTGTATACCGGATATCCGGTAGTTTTAAAATGCCTGATATCCCGTAAATAATTTTTAATATGACTCAATTTGAAACAAGCATATACTATATATTCTTTCGTATGGCTAATAGGTAAGTAAACTAGCCAGCAGTAGCATTGTTTAATAATAGGGCAAAACATCTGTGTTAGTGCAAAACAGATCCAACTAAAACTATTATTCTTCCTTTTAGTCATTGTACGGCTGCTAGGAAGGTACCACGTACGCGCTCACACTGTGTTGTAAGCTGTATGCGCGTTTTAATACCGTAACTTACGATAATTTTTTATGATAAAAATTATTAACAAATATCTGATTGCTTAGTATTAACTTGTTCATAAGAATTTTTATGTATTCACAATTAACGATTGAACACTGTTACATTAAAATAGCTTCACGTTGCGAAATACATTATATTAGCTTTAAATAGTAACTAATCTGGAAATTTCAGAAACATCCAGAATTTTCGCCTTGTTATTCCCAGAGAAATAGCAGGACTGATCTGGCAACGATGCCCACGTTGTCACCTTGTTTTGCTCTCAGTCGTTGCGTGGGTATTGCGAGGGTAACAACTAACAAGTGCATGTGTGTGTTCATAATCACTTTACAGGCCCGTATTCTTCGTCATACTGAGTAATAGATTTTAAACAAGCAGTGTACAACATATTGATGGCAAGCCATGCCTAATCCATTACATGTAATTCTAAAAAACGTATAATAGTGCCCTCCTGCTCTTGAATATTTATAGTTAAGAAATACTAACTTCAGTGCTAGTAATTAGCTAAAAATTTGCGTTAACACTATTGTTGCTAGTGTATCTCTCGTTTGAACTATTACACTGCCCAACAGAAAAAAAAAATTTTGCTGCTGATTTAATTCTAAGACCTGTTTCTGGATAATATTGATGTGCTGATTTCAAAAATCACCTTAGATTTTGTCCATCACATCAGGTTTTCGTGCAATGCAATATGCCTATTTTGGGTGATCCATGAAGGGCGCTTATCAAAATTGATGATTTTTGAGACCTGTTAACAGCTGTTTTGCTGTTAAAATTTTATCTGTGGAATACGCAAATCTGTGCATTAAATCTAAAGGTCATGTACAACATATTAAAATCTTGGGTATCTGTGATTTCTCCAGGTGTGAGCGTGACGTCATGATCTGCTTTAATATGGATTCATTTTTTGCTTATTTAAACACTTTTAATCACTTTATGTGTCAATATTACCATTGTATATTAAAGTTCACTCCCTGCACAATTGTTTACTTTTCCATGCCGATTCTGAGTATGTAAAAACTTATTTTTTGAAAAGAAAAAAAATTGGGCATAACCCTGCCAAAATGCGATATCTCCAAAATATCTGTATTTGATTGCTCGAAAACCTGACGTGATAGGCAAAAACTAAGGTGATTTTTTAAATCAGCACACCAAAGTTACCTAAAAACAGGTGTTAGAATTAAATCAGCAAAATTGGTGTTGGGCAGTGAATTATATTATTGATGCTCTATTATTTTATTAATTTATTTTACAATTTTCATTTTTCAGCACTGTGTTCATGATCAGTGTTTCATTTTAGAATTATTGTAACTATGTCTACGAGTAAAATCTGGGAATATTTTAAAATTTGTCATGGAGATAAATCGAACAAAGCTGAATGCAAATTATGTGATAAGACAACAGAATCAAGATTTATAGTTCGGGGAAAACTCCTCGTTCTTATTCAACTAACTTGAACTAAGCCTCTCTGGAATCATCTGAAAAGTAAACATAATGCTCAATACAAAGAAGCTCAGAAAAAGTCGGAAAATAATGAATCTGCAGATGAAGTGTGTCAGGAGACTGTCACAAACTCCAAACCAAAGCATCTACAAGCAAAGCTGCTCAACCAACGCTGCAAGAAACTATAGAAAGGAACAAAGCATGGCCCGCAGAAGATCCTCGATCAAAATCTATAACTAAAGCAATTTCTAAGTAAGTATAACTATTAAATGACATATTTAGGGTGGAGCGAAAAATACTTTTTTTCTAGTATGAAGTTCTAATAGTGATTAAAAGTTGCATTTAGTGGACGAAATATGCCTACCAAAATATCAGTTCATTTGTTTAAAATTTGCAGCTGCCACCAGGGGGCTAAAGTTAACACAATTTTGTGTAAAAAGGAAAAAAAATGCTTCTATTTTAGGTTTGTCAAACTATTATAACATTTTATCTTAGAATTATCTAATAGTTTGATTAAGATTCTTAAATGATAGCAATTTGTTTTGTAAAAATGCCTTTTCATATGCTTAATATCTTCAGCTGCCACAAGAGAGCTGAACTTAACACAATTTAGAGTAACTGAGTCATGTTGAGACTACACTGAATGTTGTGGGGGAGGGTTTTGGTGTGAAGGAATTTCTTTCTGTGAGTCATTAGAACAGTGTATTAACACTTGTCTTCTTAGGTAGTAGGCCTAGTCGCTCAGTTGATCGGAGTTTTTTAATATGATCGGAATATTATAAAACTTTATTTTAAAGTGATTTATATAGAGATAATATTGATTTTATTATAAAATGCTTGTTATAATGTATTATATAATTTTAGTTTATTTATATAATATATTATATTACTTATAAAATATATTATATATATTAATTATATAATGTTTTGATGTTACAGGATATTTTGTGATTGTGAATTTTTCTTAAAAATATTATGGCATCAAATACTAAATATAAACATTTCACTAGAGAACATATGAAGTGTGCCATATTTGAAGTACCTTGTGAGATGAGTGGTATGCAACTACCAACTAACTGCATTATGAAAGATTACCTGTTCACAAAACATTTAGTGAAGGAGCAGATGAATAACAAGGAGCCTTCATTTTCTGAAATAGCAGAGGCAGTTTCCAAAAAGGTAGAAAATATTTGGAAGAAGGCCTCTTTGCCAATAGTTTCACATACACGCGTTTTACAGATGATGCGAGTGTACCATGATAAATACAGGTCCTTATTAAAGCCATACAAGTCACGCAAGGATCAGCCTAAGTACAAAAATCAGCTTGAAGAATTTGAAAACTCTTCAAAATGCACTTTGTTTGACATCTGCACCTGCAAATGTAAGGAGTTTAGGAGATGCTCATGTGAAAAGAGAAAAAGTCCCTCCAAAAGAGCAGGATTTTTTAAATGACCAACGAACACGCAGAATAATGGTGATAGGAAGAATTGACATAGCACACACAAGATGATTACAAGCAAGAGAACATCGAAGGAAATGGAAAAAGCACGTCTGGAATCCTCACAAACAACTAGTGCTGCTATAACCAATACGTCCAACTTACAAATCGAAACAGAGACAAGTGAACTTCAACAACTAGAAGAGATATCTGAAGATAATGAGGAAGATACAACCTCGACTCAATATGTAATATCAGAACAACAGATGCGTGAGCCACTGCCTTCATTAGCAATTACTTGTGATAGATTTAAAATGTCGGACAGAGCTGGGCTGCTATTGCTTCTGCAGTACTGGCAGATCTTAAAATTGTTACTCCCGAAGACAAAGGGAATATTATAGACAGAAGTAAGCTAAGACGTGAAAGACAAACAGAGAAAGGAACTACAACAGATAGGAGAGCCAAAAACCATGCGGGGATTATACTTTGATGGCAGAAAGGATAAAACAATGATTCAAGTCCAGGAGAGTGATGGCTCTAACCACCAAAGAACCAAACGCGAAGAGCATATCAGCATAATATCTGAACCACACTCTCTGTACTTTGCACATGTGACACCTTCCAGTGGCAAAGCTAAATACATTTGCACAGCGCTAGTGAATTGCTTGAAAGAAAGGAATGTTGATATAGGGAACATCGTTGCAGTTGGCTGTGATTCGACAGTGGTTAACACTGGTAGTATTGGAGGCACAATAAGATTACTGGAAGAAGCCTTTAATAAGCCATTGCAGTGGCTGATATGCCTTTTACACCTTAATGAACTTCCATTGCGCCATCTGTTTCATCACTTGGATGGTACCACTACTGGACTAAGAGCATTTTCAGGAGAAATTGGCCGAGCACTTTCAGACTGTGAAAAGCTTCCCATAGTTAACTTCAAACCCATTGAAATTCAAGAGGACATGTGTGAAGTTGATGTAGATGACATAAGTACTGACCAGAAATACCTTCTTGAAATTCACAAGGCTATATCAAGTGGAACATTCTCAAAGAGTCTTAGTCATAAGAGTCCAGGCAATATATCACATTCAAGGTGGCTCACCACAGCAAACAGGACTCTGCGGTTATATGCAAGCACAGAGAATCCTTCAGGCAATTTACAAGAATTAGCTACTTTCATTGTTAGGGTATAAGCACCAATGTGGTTTCAGATAAAGCGTAAACCATTATGCCAATATGGTGCTAAACATATGTGGCATATGATTGCAAGAAGCCGGTATCTCCGTGAAGAGCTTAGGAGAGTACATGACTCAGTCATTCAGCGAAATGCATATTACGCAAATCAAGAAAACATTCTCATTGCAATGATAGCTGATGAAAGGGAGCATGTGCGTCAGTTGGGATTTAGGCGTATCATAAAAGCAAGGGCATGCATTCAAGAAACAGATGTTATCAGGTATTTTAAGGTGCCAGAAATAAATTTTTATGCCAAAGACTATACAGATCTCATTATGTGGCAAGATTTTCAGATAGCAGAACCACCGATAACCAAAGGAGTTTCTCTTGATGATTGAATCATGCATCAAACATGGTACTACTCTTCATTCAGAATTATTTCAGTTTCCATGTCATACACAAGCCGTAGAGAGATGCGTCAAGCTCGTTACAGACGCTGCTGGATCGTCTGCGGACCTACAAACAGAGACGGTTGGATTCGTGCTACATTAGAATCAAGGAAAAAACAGCCAAAATTTGACACAAAAGCAAATTACTAAATAGTCTTCAGCAAGAACCCTTTCTACAGGGAGGTTGGTTGGGGAAAGGGTGGTAACTCCGCTAAGGCACGAAATAACGTTTCTTAACTATCTCAAGCCAGTATAAAGGAGGAGAGAGATCCTAATTTATTACTGTTCCCTTTTTCAAGTAAATACAGAATCATACTTAATTGTCATTTTTAAGTTAACTTCAGCCCTCTTGTGGCAGCTGAAGATATTAAGCATATGAAAAGGCATTTTTACAAAACGAATTCTTATCATTTAAGAATCTTAATCAAACTATTAGATAATTCTAAGATAAAATTTTATAATAGTTTGATAAACCTAAAATAGAAGCATTTTTTTCCTTTTTACCCAAAATTGTGTTAACTTTAGCCCCCTGGTGGCAGCTGAAAATTTTAAACAAATGAACTCATATTTTGGCAGGTATATATTGTCCACTAAATGCAACTTTTAATCACTATTAGAACTTCATACTAGAAAAAAAGTATTTTTCGCTCCACCCTAAATATATCTCGAATTTATTCATTTACTGTAAGGGTTTTAAAGTGAATTAAATAGAAAATAATTTTTCATTTTCGTAGGATATTAGCTAGATATATCTTCAAAAAAATTACTTTCATTGAGCTTTGGGTATGACTATAATTCTCAATATTACTATATTAGCTATTATTATTATATATTTTTATAATTTCAGGCGAGATGATGGCATTGGATGCAGAACCATTTACTGTGGTTGCAAGAGAAGGCTTCAAGATGATAATAGCAGCTGCTGCACCTCGCTATTCCCTACCAACGAGAACCTTTTTCTCAAGAACGGCAATGCCAGAACTGCATGAGGAACTCAAAGCAAAGATTCAGAGGAAGCTCAAAGATGCTCAATATGTTTCATTCACAACTGACATTTGGACGAACTCTGGAAATAATGAGGCTTTTATAAGTCTCGCAGCCCATTTCATAACATCAAATGACTTGCGGCAAAAAATATTCACGCTTGCTACACGCCATTTTCCTGGAAGACACACTGGACACAATATAGCAGAAATCCTGACCACAATAATTGATGAATGGGAAATAAAGCCTGAACAAATCCATCTGATACTACGAGACAATGCTGCTAATATTGTACTTGGCACTGGTAAGCTATTAATTAGCACTTAGTTACCTTACATGTATCAAAATATATAGCTATATCACTACTTCTAGCTTGATTTATATTTATTTTTTATTTGATTACAGTTTAAGTTTAATGGAAAATAAAAAACGTAGCTTGAAGGGTATGTTGCACAAATTGCTAAACAGGTCGCAATTATGGATGGATTTTGATGAATAAGGTTTCACTAGATACTAGAATGCTTGAATTGTCAAAAAGTTAATGAAAAATTTGTTGACACATTTTCTATTTTCGTGTAGAGGCAGGTGGATGTTCTTTTATTTTTATCCATTATTTTTGTGCGTTGTTTTTTGTTAAGCAGTGTTTAATTATTTTTCCGTGAATTGTTAACGCCTTATATTATCTTTATTAATTTTGCTCTTCTTTTTGATAGTTTAATTTTTGAATTAGGTAGGTAGGTACGTCTTCATAGGGTTTCCTCTGGTCTGTACTAATTATTTTATTTTTTTTAAACCTAATTCCTTTTCTTTTCAGGAATGATTGAGGCTACAGGAGAGGGATGTTTCATCCATACTCTACAGCTCACTATCACCAACTCACTTCTTTCACAAAGAGCATTAGCTGATATCATACAAAAGGGCAGACAAATAGTAGGACACTTCAGCCACTCATCAGTTGCTTGCACCCAACTTAAACAACTACAACAATCGCTCCAGCTTCCTGAACACCAGTTAATCCAGGATGTATCTACAAGATGGAACTCAACTTACCACCTGCTTGAGAGGCTCCATGAGCAGAAAAAAGCTGTTACAGCCTATGCAGCAGAGCATGACATTCCCACTTTGACAGCTTACCAATGGAGTTTAGTGGAGAATGTTATTAGTGTGTTGCAGCCTTTTGAGGATAACCAAGCAAGCTAGTAATGATAAGGAGCCAAGCATCGGTGTTTCTGATGATAAAACTTAAGACTGATGGAGAAAAGTCTTGCCCAAGAAACGCATGAGGATATCTGGGCTTATTTTGACCAGTACAAACAAAAGCAAGTATATGATGAGGGAGACAGTAGCAGTAGCGCCGATAAGACCATGAATGTCGGCCATTCCATAGGAGAGAGTACTTTTACAAGTCCTAAAATAATAAAATCCAGAAAAAGTTTCTATGCTTCAGAATTAGAAAAATATATCTCTATGCCTGCAATAAATCGAACAGACAATCCATTGGACTGGTGGCGTATGAACTTGCCCCATTTGGCTTCATTAAAACCAATGGTCCTGAAATACCTCTGTGCACCTCCCAGTTCTGTAGCCTCTGAAAGGTTATTTAGTGCAGCTGGGCGAGTCTATGCAGACAATAGGAATCGACTGCTGCCATCGAACGCTGAAAGGCTTCTTTTCATAATGAAAAGTCTCAAATACACAGAGCAAGAATAAATGAAATGAAGTTTCATGAATTTTGTTGAGTTTAAATGGAAAGTAGCGATGGCTTATAACGAAGTCTTCATTTTGATTTGAACAATTATTTTTCTTTTCTAATTACTTGTGATCATCTAGTAATATCACATTTTGTTACTATTAGCTCTTTGGCTGAATTTATTTTTCAAGTATAAATGGAAGTGATTTAATAAAATTAATCTTTTTTATTTATGTTTAAACTTTTCCTTACTACCTGTATAATAATTTAGTATATGTCGCACTCACATTCGCTACTAATAGCTCTTTGGTCAACAAATGATACATACATACATACGGGTGTTTCACGGCAGTGTGGTTGATGGATGAAGTGGAAGGAAGTTCAATCCACATTGATGCCCCTGTTCCTTTTGCCGAGGAAACTCGTCTGAACAGGTTTCAACCAGATCAGAACACGTTTAGGGGTCCCGAGATTTGACGCTTCAGATTGCTTAGGTATTTCTAATTTCAATTTTCAGCTGTTCTAGTGTTAGTCGACTGCCTTGCTTCCTGACGGAAGGGTGCACTGCTCTGTCCTTCGTGTCAGTTGTCGAGTTTTGTCCTCGTTGTGTCTACCGTTGCGTATTTGTACTCTTTTCTAATTCGTATATTTCCTCATTGCAGATAAACATGGTAACTCGAAGCAAGAAAGAGGTTTGGCTCATCGGACACCCGAATAAGGAGATCCTGGGTAGCCGCCTGCCGACGAAGTTGCAAGTCTTGCAAAAGTGCTTCTTCCATCAAAAACAGGAAAACCTAGGACGGAGAAAATGTCTGAACCTCTGTTTGGATGCTGTGATGGTGTTCTGGAAAAGAGCAAGGATCCCTACTATGAGGCGGGACAGCGCCCTTCGGAAAATGGAAGCTCTGCTCCAGCGTTACGACAAGTTGGTGAAAAGCAGGAACAGATCCGAGGAGAGCTGTCGTGTTGCGGAGGACATGTTCAAGGCGGAACTCAAGAACGAAATCCTCGATATTGGTCATTCAAATGCCCTTTCTATGATGACAAACGAGGAAGACAAGCTCTTCTACAAGAGTCAGCAGGAGGACCCAACAGAGAGCAGTATGGGATCGGCAGACATGAAGCTGGCCCAAATGGAGAGTAGGAAAAGGCGTCGAGAGGAACAGCAGGAGGAGAGACGACACCGGGAATTCGAGCGGGCCAAGACGGTTACAGAAGCTGCTACTCTTGAAGACAGCTCCTCGTCCTCGGCATCTGCGGAAGATGATCCCTCCTTGGCAGCCTCCACGTCTGCTTCATGTCCTTCTCCGAGGAAGAGGTCGAGGAACCTCATCACTCAGGATGTGGCTGTCGCGTACGACCGGATGAACATTTCTTATCGTGATGCAGCGATGTCCTACGCCGTCGTCGCGCAATCATTGGGGCACGATTTGAACGAGGTATCCATCTCCTCTTCCACAATGTATCGTGCTCGCCAGTCGCTTCGGAAGCAAGCAGCAGAGGCGTATCAAGAGGGAGAATTCTGTCCTGAGGATCCCTTGGTGTTGCACTGGGACGGGAAAATAATGCCTGAAATCACAGGTGACGGATCTGTGGACCGGATTGCTGTGCTGGTCACCGGGAACGGCCAGAAGCTGCTGCTTGGAGTTCCGAAAGTTCCAGCTGGCACGGGAGCGGAGACGGCACGCGTCTGCATTGATCTTGTGCGGGAACACGACCTGTCCGAACGAATCAAGGGGTTATCATTCGACACAACGGCATCGAACACCGGGATTCACGTGGGAGCCTGCGTCAAGATTGAGGAGGATCTCGGGAAGCAACTTCTTTACCTAGCATGCAGGCACCATATGTACGAAATCGTCCTGGCCCAAGTCTTCCGGTCTTCGATGGGCCCGAGACTGGGATCTTCAAAAGATTCCAAGAGCAGTGGGGTTTCATCGACCGATCTCTTATCACCACTGCTATTGATTCAGATAGCTGTAGCATCGCTGGACCTCTTCAGGGTCTCAAGGACCGAACTGTCCTTGTCGTGAGGGAAGCTCTGGCTTCTGGTCAGCCGCGGGATGACTACCAAGAACTTCTTCAACTGGTTATCCTCTTTCTCGGGGAAGAGACTGTCGCCAATGTGCCACTGTGGAAGCCAGGAGCATACCACCATGCGCGGTGGATGGCGAAAGCCATTTACGGATTGAAGCTGTACCTCCTTCAGGACCAGTTCAGGATGACAGGGCGGGAGCTGAAAGGAGTCACAGAAATCTGCCTGTTCGTCGCCCTGGCCTACGCAAAGGCTTGGAGTCGTGCGACGAGAGCAGAGCAGGCCCCACGTGTGGATCTGGAGTTCTTGCTGGACCTGGAAATACTGCAGGAAGATGCCGTGATCGTCGACGTCGCCAAGCAAGCGCAAGCGGCCATGAAACGACACCTCTGGTACTTCTCCGAGACGCTGGTCGGCTTGGCATTCTTCGATCAAGGGGTTCCTCAGGAAGAGAAACAAAGGATGCGAGAGAACCTCGCCAAGCTGGCATCGAGGAAAGCGTTGAAGCGTCTGGAGGGGAAGACCGTCCTCGGCTCCTTCAAAGGAAAAGATTTCGGATTTCGTTACCTCGAGGACGAAGGATCTCTTCACCGCACTCGGAATCAACGGCGCCTTCGTCGAAAATCCCGCTTCGTCTTGGGAAAGCGACCCACACTACCAAGCAGGCCTAGCTAGGGTCCACGTCCTGGCTGTGGTGAACGACTCGGCTGAACGGGGGATCGCTCTCATCGAGAAATTCAATACTGCCCTAACAACGAAGGAAGAAGACAAACAGTACCTGCTGAAAGCAGTTTTCAAGAACAGGAAGGATTTCCCGAAGAAGCAGAAGGGGGAAATGATGAAGAAATGATGAGTGTGCTCTCCACACGGGCATCTATGTGGATTAAAAATATAATGTGGTTCTCATTTATGAAACACCCTAATAAATAAATAAAATAAAATAAATTAAAAAAATATATATTTTTATATATATTTATTTATTACACACACCTTTGGTTTGCTTCCGCCCGAATTGTTCATTCTGACAAAGGTTAAGCTTTTCACTCCACCTTAGACCTACAGTTTAACGTGGAATCCGAACCACGCCCTACCAGCAGCCCAGCGTCTTAACACTAACGCTACTTCAAGTACCCATTTACCTACCAACCACTTTTATTGTGTGGAAGGATGAACAGTAGGGTGGATCGATTTTACATTTTTTTCGATTTCCATATTCTAATAGAGACAAAAACTTGCGCATGCATGAGAAAATAGCCTCTGCAAAATCTTAGCTTAATAGGTAATCATCTTCTGCCCCCGGCAGAGCGATGAAAATCATATTTTAGTAGTCAAAAACGTATTTTTCTTATAATTTTTAAATATTTCAATATGCATCAAAATTTTTCCTAATAACTATAAAGTCGATGAAAAAGAGCTCACATGATCGTTTTTCCAAGCGCGTTGTCCTACGTTAATATCTTTTGCCCCCGGCAACAACGTCAAATGTTGAAAAAATAGGTAATTTATATACATATTTTCAGATCGGCTCTTTGTCTTAAATAATGCATTTATATATTTCCCATAGCATTTATATCGTTGCTTAGGCATGAAATAACACACGCAAAATTTTATGACTAGAGTAATATCTTCTGTCCCCGAGAAAAGTCTAAATGTGGATTATAATTACGTTAATGCGATGTTATAAGTACGATAAGTACTAAGTACAGCTCCTCGCTTGCTAATTTTATAAAATTAGCAACCCAGAACTCACCACCTATCAGCCCCATCCACCAACCCTTCCTTTGGCTGCATGTCGATTTACATACGGTAATCTTTCTTAGAATCAAATCGTGGAATTTTTGTTCGGGAGTGAAGACGGGAGCGGATGAATCCGTCCCTCTCTTCTATTCCACTTACACTGGCAGAGGCTTCGGTTACTAATTTGATGAGTCTCTCGACCGCTTGAGTATGACAAGGGAATAGTGGGATCAGTCCATCAGGCTGGTCTCCCGTCTCAACAAACTCTTTTATTCAGGTATTGTTTTTGTAACGGGGGGTTCGGTCACCTCAGCCGTTTGCCAGTTGATCATTTCGTAATAGTTTTGACTATCGTAAAGCAGCTCAGGCATGGCGAAGGATCGAATTTCCCCCGCTAGTGATTGTTTTGATCGTGCTTTTAATATTCTTCTCCATCCCAATTCTCTTATGTGTTGCTCATCGGCATGTAGCATGGAGATCAAAATATTTTCTGGGTGAGCAAAGAAAGAATTTCTACGGAGGACTTTGTTGGCGATTGTCTTAAATCTTTGAGGCATGGTCTGAGAGAGAGGCATCATTTCGAAAAAATGTTTTGCGCCCTCAGTGAAACGAGTTTTTCTTTATCTTAAACCAAATTGGTGCGTAAACTGTCATAATGAATCGCACAATTTCGTTGAAGGTGCTGGATGGTTCACTGGTTGAAACATAGAGGCGCAGAAATCTATTTGCTGTTGTCAGCCACCTGGAATGCGCCATCTTACCTGGATTTCGAGCCGCGAGAGCTGAAGAGCAGCTACCGCTCGACACTGCTCTGTAGATGCCTAACAAATATTTTTGGTCAGTGCTCAACTCGGCATCATCTATGTCAATGTCGGGAGATGGAATGGCATCGAATTCTGTAATTGGAAGTTTTTCGCAGTCGTTCAGTTGTTTTCCAACTGGTCCAGTAAAGCCCATTGGCCCAGTTGTTTTGCCGTCCAAGTCTTGAATGAGGTGTCGCAGTGATAATTCATTACCGTGTAATAGGCATATGATCCACTGAACTGGCCTTTGTAGTTTCATTTCAATCATACGAATGGCTCCACCCTTTCGACCCGTGTTCACTGCGGTACCATCACAGCCGATAGCCACAATGTCGTCCGTGCTAATATTGTTAGTCTGCTGCTGCTGCTGCTGCTGGCAGCACTCACCAGAGATGACCTTTAAACCCTAGCCTAGTCATAAAATTTTGCGTGTGTTATTTCATGCCTAAGCAACGATATAAATGCTATTGGAAATATATAAATGCATTATTTAAGACGAAGAGCCGATCTGAAAATATGTATATAAATTACCTATTTTTTCAACATTTGACGTTGTTGCCGGGGGCAAAAGATATTAACGTAGGACAACGCGCTTGGAAAAACGATCATATGAGGTCTTTTTCATCGACTTTATAGTTATTAAGAATAATTTTGATGCATATTGAAATATTTTAAAAATTATAAGAAAAATACGTTTTTGACTACTAAAATATGATTTTCATCGCTCTGCCGGGGGCAGAAGATGATTACCTATTAAGCTAAGATTTTGCAGAGGCTATTTTCTCATGCATGCGCAAGTTTTTGTCTCTATTAGAATATGGAAATCGAAAAAAATGTAAAATCGATCCACCCTAATGAACAGCTCGGTTTTGCTGCGCGCCGCCTGCTGTCACCGGGTCTCGATCCCGGGGCCGATAGATTCGTAGTCAGCGACGTTAACCACTACACCACCGTGGTATATATATATATATATATATATATATACCTTTCAAATGTTCCGTGCGATGATTCCTCATTTCACGAAGGTCAAGCTTGTCGTTCCTCTCGAGTTGGCCTGGTGAAGTAGTGAGTTGGTTTCTTGTACTCTCCACCTCACATAGCCAGGTACGCACGGCTCATCAGGGATTGTTCTGAGCCAAGCGTCTAATCTTCTTTTGAAGATATCCACCGCAACACCACTCGTGTTCCTATATATATATATATATATATATATATATATATAGAAATCACAAAGCAACACGATCTTCTTAATAAGCAAAGAACCACAGGGAAAAGGAAACACGAAGTCCGAGCGCTTTCGTGATATATTCACATCTTCACGGACATGAAAGAAAATGCCAAAGCCAAGAGCAATTTTCTTTCTTGTCCCTGAAGATGTGAATATATCACGAAAGCAATCGGTCTTCGTGTTTCCTTGCTTATGCTTTTATTTATTTATATATTGAGGGGTCGCGTGTCTTAAGGTACCTAAGCGCCACCACAGACAAAAACATGTTTTTGATGGATATCACTATTTTCACCCTTCCTCTATCGCGTGGTCTGGGTTATAATGACCTTACGACACTGGAAGTATGGTTGAAAACCTTATGAAGCGAACTACTTTTTTCACCTCTGTGCCAGAAATCGCACCCAAAGTTCGGCATAATAAGAAAATAAAAAATAAAAACGTTCTAGCTCAATTAATAACAGATACTATTGCCAGAATATTGCTGAACTTTGGAGGCGATTTCTGGAGAATTTTAATTTTGGCGCTTAGGTGCCTTAAGACGCGAGACCCCTCATTTTATATTTTATATATATATATATATATATATATATATCGTAAAATGCATGCAGACATGCGTTATAATAAGTTATTTAACCCTTTAACGACGGATAGTACCTTAAGGTCCACCAGAAATAATAGTATAAATTGTACTACAATGCCTCGTTTCTATAAATGTGTCTACATGTTTATATATAGATGTCATTTAGTTGTCGGGAAAGGAACCCAAAATGTGTATCATTTCAGTGACTAGTTACTAAAATATTTAGTTTTGACTAACAATAAAACCTATACGTTCTGGTAACATGAGTGACCGCATATGCTGCGGACTCGTCCTTAAAGGGTTAACCCAGGGAAGCAGTGTCTTAAAAAAATAAAAGTACATTTGTTTTTCTGTAAATTAAGTCTTTTATTGTACGCAAATTAATTTGTATTGTTGTTCAATAATAATAAACTGTTGAAGTCAACCAATAAATGTAATTTTTATTATTGTTTATTAACAATAAATTATTGAATTAAACCTATAAATATAAGTTCCATTATGGAATTACGTAGACCGAACACCGACACTATGCGCACGGTCCTACACTGGCCTTCAAGGGTTAATGGATAAAACGGAGCCCTAATCTAAAGCTAAATTAGATCTCGTGATGCCGCGTTCATTCCTCTACCTTTCTTCATTTGAGTACTACTGGATGGACTCCTTAATGAGGAGGAAAGTAAAATCGTTTGGATGCAACTGATCGCGTTTGGGTCGTCGTTGGCGTAAACCAACAAGAACGTGTTCTCGAATCGAGAGAAAGGCGAAGACGGACGGGCATCCACGACAGATTTCAGACGCAAAAAAAAATATACCTGAGATCGACGAGATTCAAGAGGCGTCGACGCTTCACGGGCGTCACCCTCGTGACGTCATCGTGCGACTCCCCCTCCTGGGATTTTTGGGGATGCAACGCCCCGCTGCTCATGGCACTGCGAGGGGAGGAAGAGGACACGAAAGGGGAAAGCAAAGCCAAGAGAGGGGCTCAGAGGGAAGGCCGAAGGCCATCATGTACATGAGGACAGGATGGGGAAGGGGGGAGAGGGAGTGATAAGGGACGAAGAGGCGCTCCGAATCAGCGGCAGCTCCTAAAAGGGAAAAGAAAGGTCAAATGGTCAATCAGTGGCAGTCTAGTGGCACTCGGGGTAAAAGGTGGGAACAGAACTAAAAATAAAAAATACTTCAAGGGGAGGGACTATCTTATTATTTTAATAATAATAATAAAAGCCTACAACAACGGCAGATCTGAGGGAAAAAAAAAAATCAATTCACACGCATTTAAAGCATCTAAATCCATGTAGACTTATTCTTGATCGAAATCCAGAATCAATCCATCCCTTTTACCTCACTCTGCCGTTCCTTTAAACTCTTCATGTGAAAGGAATCTACGCAAGGAATAGATACTAACATCAAATGGGCCTAAAACAGTTACAGCATTAAATAAATGCCACATTCATATAGAGAATCTTAAAAATTGCTCGTGAACTAAAGGGAAATGAAGACTGAAGTCCACAAAAATTTACTTTAAGTCACACAATACATACATAAAGTATACAATATGCCGTCTGGCCATGCACTAAATACAAAATAAAAGCTTTATAAACAGGGTGGCGCAAAAGTCAGGAGTCAAAGGAGCCAGAGAGAATGGATCTTTTCCGTCCTATGGCCGCCACTATTTTTTTTTTAATAAAAATTTTTAAATTTATAATTTATGTAATGACCCTTTGACTCCTGACTTTTGCGACATCCTGTGTGTGTATGTATATATATATATATATATATTAGTTTCGTCTAGTCTGCAAGTGGGTATAAAAGGAAAATTTGTCTACAAAATGACGGAATAACAGTATAGTTCTACACAAATGTAAATAAATGCTAAACTAATTATAAAACAGAAATGAGCTATTAAAATGCAAATAAAACTAGGGGAAAAAATCCTTTGGCATCCAAATTATAATTTTTATTTTTATTCTTATTCTACAGTTAACAAAAATAAAATTTAAAAAAAAATGCTTACACAAACCTATCACATGATAAAAGCCACGAGCTAAGGAAGTAATTAACACAAACGTTTCAGTGTGAAATAAAAAAAATACAAGCATTAGTTCTTGCCACGAATTTCGAAACGGCAAGAAATAGTTCAAAAGTGTTTTATGAGCAACGAAATAACCGTCTGCAGTGGTTTAATTAACAACTCACTCACTCACTACCTCCACACAAAAAGCCTTCGTTAGAACAATCGGATGGAGGAGTAAACTAACAACCAATATAAATGTTTACAGTAATAATGGTTATTTTTTCTGGCTGTGAACTCGCTTAACCCTTTAACGCCGGAATTGTTTGTAGGGTTAAGTTATGAATGCGAGTATTTGAAACGTTATCAATATGTAGCGGTCATCCTTTTAGGGTTAATGGTATCAACGTATGGTTATTTTGGACCTTTTTTTTTTTTTCAACAAAAGAAAAAAAAAATTAACCATTATTACCAGTGTCAAACAGTTAATCCATCTATTTTGCTGTCAACAAAAAATTTACCTCGTCACAAACCCAAACGAAAGCTTTAATGTGTAGTTCCCATCCGTGTCAAATGTAACGAACATTAACAATTACAGTACACTGCCCAACAAAAAAAACATTTTTTGCTGGTGATTTAATTCTAAGACCTGTTTCTGGATAATATTGATGTGCTGATTTCAAAAATCACCTTAGATTTTGTCCATCACATCAGGTTTTCGTGCAATGTGCAATGCAATATGCCTATTTTGGGTGATCCATGAAGGGCACTTATCAAAATTGATGATTTTTGAGACCTGTTAACAGCTGTTTTGCTGTTAAAATTTTATCTGTGGAATACGCAAATCTGTGCATTAAATCTAAAGGTCATGTACAACATATTAAAATCTTGGGTATCTGCGATTTCCCCAGGTGTGAGCGTGACGTCATGATCATGGATTCATTTTTTGCTTATTTAAACACTTTTAATCACTGTGTCAATATTACCATTGTATATTAAAGTTCACTCCATGCACAATTGTTTACTTTTCCATGCTGATTCTGAGTATGTAAAAATTTATTTTTTGAAAAGAAAAAAAATTGGGCATAACCCTGCCAAAATACGATATCTCCGTATTTGATTGCTCGAAAACCTGACGTGATAGGCAAAAACTAAGGTGATTTTTGAAAACAGCACACCAGTTACCTAAAAACAGGTGTTAGAATTAAATCAGCAAAATTGGTGTTGGGCAGTGTTATGATAAAATGTCGAAACGAATGATGGAGAGAATTTAATTAATGAACGCGCACATCCCACTTACTTTACAGTGACATCTCGACTCCACTTAATTTCGGAGTTAGATTTCAGTTCTCAAGCGTTCTATTAGTCTCACGAGTGTCTCAAGCAGGCGGGGTTGGCATGCATACCAATAAATATAAAAGGGGGGCGTACACACACGCAAATATTTCTATTAAACTAAATTAAAAGAAATTCAAACGAGGTCTTCAGAATGTTCAACTGTACGAGTTCCGACCCACTGAATTTCACAGACAAAACGAGAAAAATGCAAATGCCTACGTTCACTACCGACGACTTAAGTCCAATCCAATTTCTCCCATACATACATAATGAACTTAATCTGACGATGGCTTAATTTCCGTAAAGGATTAAGATCTGACAAGTGGCATTTGGTTAAATGCGGAAGTAGAAAGCTATAAAAAATAAGCCTTTCAAACACCGAGGTTTGTTTGGTAATCGATATGAGTGTCTCATAGACGATCTCTTCACTGTGTTTTCACTCTGCTTAACTTTTCAACTCTTCAATACCATTCTGCTCCACCGACATCGATTTGTCAACAATGAAGCCTGGGGAAAGTATCAATTGCATCGCGTTGCCGTTGCGAGAAACACACCTGGCACAATCAGGTGAAAAGGGACTTCCACTTTCCTTTGCTCCAATCCCCCGTTTTAAAGGGGTCACCCACCCGTTGGCACCGGGGAAAAAAAAAAAAATCACCAAACAGATGGGTATATTAGTTAGTGTTTATAAACGACAATATGTGCGCGTACGTGCGTACGCGCGCGCTTTCCAGTCCAGTTTATCTTGCATAAATACATTTGTTAGTTACGGTGTTTCTTTTTTAGGGCAGTGAATGCATGTCATTATTGTCAACAAAGAATGAGGAAAGCGCGTTCACAGCATCCTGAAATAATACCTTGTATGAATAGAAACCCTTCCTTAAGAATCACAAATAAGGTCAGTGAAGAGAATTTGAGAATAAACTTTACGAAAAAAATACAAACGTCTATAAAGGATAAAACTTTTTTTCCATTTCGACTTCATATCGGCGTTATGGATCAAGCTAATAGTGACACCGACATCTTCCTTCATTTTCAAGAGAGGGCGCGCGCACCTACCATCATATCATATGCCCAGCTTCATTTACAGAAATGAAATAATCGCCTTCATCTATTCGAACTTGATCTGGACTGATCACTTAATATTTCTGCTTCAAGTAATATACATCTGGATTGCTGAATTATTTGCAGTGGAAAACCAAATCACAAACGGGAAGCTTTGAACAGATCCATCATACCAAAGCAGGAGAAACGAGTGAAGCCGAAAGGTTAAAAGGCCAAATTGCTGTAAATTAAATAACGTATTAGTATTAGGGCACAGTTCTGATTAATCAGTTACTTTTTTTTTTAATCATTAATTAATCAAAAAATATTTTTAGAAAATGATGGGAAATGATTAATTTTTATAATTTCAGCATCGTTTTACCTTAAATTTTGTAATGTATCATTTGAATTTGGCACCTTTTTGCGTGTATAAACTGTCTTAATCCGCCCATGCCTGATTTCTTGAACTAAAGCAAACTAAACGTTTGAGCAAAATGTTTTCTTCGGTCTTATCTCACGCAACAGAAACAATAAAGCTCTTTCTTACTCTTTTCAGAAGTATTTAATTTTTTATAATTTTAATCAGTTAATCATTGATCAATTAGAAAATTTAATCATTCATCACTTTTTCCTAAAAATGATTACCGTAATTAACCATGCCCTAATCAGTATTACTAAATCTATTGCCGCTTTCATGTTCAATTTATTTTATTAAGTTCTTAATTTCAAATAGTGTCAAGAAAGACTTTTAAAGCAGTGGTTCTCAAACTGGGGTACGACGTACCCCCAGGGGTACGCGAGGGAATCTTAGTGGGAACGCGCAGGGGCTCTGAAAACTTAACACTTAATTTTATATACGAGTAACAAACGGCCACAAGTCACAGTCGTAAACAAACTTGTTAAACTAACCTAACCTAACTTAATGTAACCCACAATATACTTGTCGATAGAAAGTCAGGTCGATCCATGTCGTAATCCCTATCAATTCAAATAATCCTATACCGTTTTCTCACACACACACACACACACACACACACACAATTCCTCCTATTTTATGCAATTAATCTGTCAAGTATCACTTCAATGGTTAGACAATGCTTTCCCTTTTATTGCAATCTGCAACAGAGCAACACGAGTAACCTTTCATCCTTTTGGGCTCCCTCTCCCCCCTGAAAAGCAATCTGCAAAGTGTTCATTATTTAGATGAAGGGCTATTAGTGGCTCCGTAAGGAGGGGGAAAAGCATTTGTTGAAACTGACTCAGGAGCCACGTTTTGAGTCGACTGAAAGGGTGTGGCTCCGTCGATCTCTTAATTGAGACTTTAAAAATTAAATTGCTAGTGACGGAGACCAGATTTCAGGTCTTCATAAGAAGGAAATAAAACGAAACTAAAGGATTTACTGAAAACGCGACCTTTCGCCCTATACTTACGTCTTCATCAGGTGGCGCGTGAAAACGACCTCAGTATAGCCTAGGTAGAAATTTAGTGGTTGTAATCAATGTATTTGTTAATGAGACTTTATTCCCTCGAGTGATTAAATTTCTCGAAACAAAATACTCTCGCGTAACACGAAAGCGAAACCAAATTTTAGACAAAAGTTCGATCGAAAAAGTGCACCAAATTATTTTCTCAGACAACGACTGACCTTCCTATTCAATTCAACAACGAAAACAAAGTGTCAATTATTCCTACGATCATTTTCGTCGCGACCCAAATACAAATAAGAACAACAACAACTTGAAAGGGGAAAAGGAAATAAATTTGGGGACTAAGAGAGCGAGTTCGAGTCCCACTAGCTCCCTCGTTTCCCACTTTATTGCCCTCTCCAACTTATAAGTGCGGTTATAGCACTTTAAATGTATTTATAGAACCACGACTCTTTTAATTAACGCCGCTCCCACTGAATAATTACAGTGGTGTCATCGGAGCTTTTCTCACACCCACCCACACACGCGTAAAATGAAAACTTAACTAAACGCCTATTTGTACCGCTTTTTTTTTCAGTTAATGATTCCCTAAATAACCTCCACCTTTCCTAAAAGGGATGTATTTTTCATCATCAAAAGTTAGTAAAGAAAATAAAGAAATTAATAAATATATATAAGGTTAATTTAATTTTGTACACAGTAGTAAAATACATTAACAGACTTCTATTTAAGAGTTTTGAACAGATGTATATATTTATTATTAATAATAAATAGTCTTGTAGAGAGGCTGTTCCCATCAATCATTTTAACATGGTAGCTTCTGTTAATTTATAAATGCATTTGCAGAGAACTATATCAAGAGAAAAATTACTACACACCTTAGTTACGTACTTCCCTACTCCTACTCTAAAATATAATTAAAGTACTTTTTAAAAAAAATCTAACTAGCTTAAAAAATAAAATAAGCATCTAAAATGATGCTCGCCAATTTCTTTCTTAATTGGAACACGATTTTTTTTTTCTCACACACACACACACACACACACACACACACACAGTTTTTCAGCTTATGAAATAAAGAATAAACCTGATTTAAACCAATCCCCCCTTCCTTCATACTTGAGTGCCAATATCAAGCGTGCCGTGCAACATACTTCGTAACCTCTCAGTTGTTAATGTTATATTACCATATGGTAAGAGGGTAAGGAGATAACATGATAACAGCACAGGCACCGAGATAAAAAGCTGCGGAGCCACTCCTCAATGGAAAATCTTCGAAATACCAAATATCGAAACTTGATTAAGCCAAGCCTAAACTGACAATTTAGTGTTGCGTTACATCAGGTTTCAATAATTTCCATTTTAAAACAATTTTTAATTTCGAGGAAATGGTATTTGCTCGATAAAAAGGTACGAAGCTCCAACCCCGTGAATGTGAAAATGAACAAGGAACGCCAGACCTTCTCACGCTGACCAACTTGTTTTGGAACTTTTATCACTACCACCTTCCCTGGGCTTTCTTTTTCACACAAAAATGCGAGGACGTTGTTTACATTTTTTTTTTAATTTTCCAGTTTCTACGAAATTCTATGTATAAATTTCTTAACTCACTCAAAGACTAGAGCCATTTTGGATTTGTAGATTTTTTTTTCCATTTCGGTAAAACGGATAGACAAATTGCACTCGTAATAAGCCCAAGGGGACATTCGCACGATTCTTTAGAGATTTATACGACTGGTAAGAGAAATTGTGGAATGTGTCGGTGAACAATTAAGAGGAATCGCGGGTCGACCAAACTGCTTACCTACCCTTATCCCCTTCATCCTCTGCAGTCGCACTTTTACGGCGAAGAGAAGCCTGAAGGGGAGTATGCAAATGGATGAAAACGATATATATATTGATTACACTCCACGATTAAATTTAATAATTTCAAGCAAAATAACAATACTGTAGACCTTTATTTACGTTTCTCCGCAAACCGATGATTTAAACTAACACGTAGTAGAATATGTTAAAAAAGGAGCGAGTGATCGATGATGGTGGGTGAGCATAAAGGAACCTTTGTAAAGGGCAAACAGCGGATAAATATGCATAATTTCGTAAAGTTGGAAGAGGGAAATCCGGTTTCATGAAGCCACAATTCTAGCGAGAAACGGATTAAATTTCAATATGGCTTAATGTTGTCACATACGATATACACACACACACACAATTTTAAGAGTATAATATCAAATTCTACTAAACCTATCTATGGAGCAACAGCAGCTTAAGTCTAATGACATTGTGCAGTCATTTTAGGCAAAATATTATGCACATTTTCGGAAATAAGTTTGCCTAGAAACACTTTCTAAAGATCCTAAAATATTACTAACAGTGGGGATAGTTTTTTTTTTTTATTTAACAAGTCACCAACTATACTTCTCCTTTCAACTATGCACACATCCAACAAAAAAAAAAGTAATACGAAAAGTGCTGGAATAAAGTGAAACTGCATAAATACTATTTAAATGAAAGTAATGTCCATACAATAAGTTAAATAAAAATTATTTAAGGGAACAAGGTCTTTCAGTTAATCTCTCTAAATTAAGTCGGTACACCCCTAGCTGGAAAGTAGGTATCTGGTACAGGGGAATCCCTAAAACAGAGCAACAGCGGATAACAGTAACGTATGAACAAATTAGTAACAAAGATGAGTAATAACACGGTATACGAGAGTATACGTCAATATAAACAAAAATACGTTTGTTACGGTACTGAATACAATAAACAGGAAGCCTATACGCGAGCATATAATGGTTATACGTCACGAGCAATCGCAATTATGAACAGAATCGTGTCATTCCGAAGAAACTATTTCACGAGTCGTGGATTAATTCCTTACTCGAGATGACAACGGTAAGACTGTGGTCAAGATGTTAGAAAATATTTCTTTAAGGTTGAGATTGAACCCTAACGAAGATCGCGAACGAGAAACTTTCTGGACGAGACAGAAGCAAAAATTTAAAGCCCAAGTTATTAAAAAGAAAATAAATGAACTTCGGAATGGCGTTAAAACTTTTCTAAAATAGAAAAGAAAATGCAAAAACTGAAAAATACAATCATTCGAGACACTTGCGTGGATTAAATGGTTTTAAAATATGAAAATAGGCTTTCTTTTTTTTTTGGGGGGGTCTAACAAAATTTATGCTTACACCCTTATTTATTATGGCCACTGACATCAGTACTCTAAGGATCCAACATAAATCCGTAATGTGTTCCAATCTGACACACTCGTATAAACTTTAAATCCACGGATAAGTAAAAATACAAAACTAAAAGCGAAGAATTATTGATCAAATTTATCAACTGAAGTGAACTCATCAGTTCCATGAAAGAAATGCATTAAAATCCAAAATCCTTTTTAAATGAAAGTTTGAAATGGAACCTAAGCACAAAATATACGACCTGACCAAGATCTATTCAATAACCTCCTCCTCCTCCTCTCTAAATCTATTAATCTTAATTTCTAAATAGTTAGTTTGTGGATAATAACCATGTCTGAACCACCTACTGCGTTACAAGTTGAGTGAGTGAGAGTGAAACGACTGGCATTGAATTTCGACTGAATTCGAGGAATGAAATCTGTATTTATGAATGAAGCAGCAGCAATTTCACTCGTCTTTAGCATCTAATTAAAAAGAATTAAGTTTGCCCCATTCCATCTCTACCAAATCAAAACAACCTTTACCCTGTTAAATCTTAACAGTGTAAACAAATGATTTTACAAACGCGCATATTATGTATATATATTAGGAAGGAGGGGACAAGGACAGAGGAAGAGAGCCAAAATCAAGGTCCAAGTTTTTCCGAGATGCCTGGACAATCTGCGTTTGAAAGAAAGACCGGAAGCAAGATGGATTGAGGAAAATTGTTCCAGAGTTGACTGGTTAAATAGATAAAAAATTGAGAATAGCAACTAACCTTGCGTTAGACAGAAAAGGAATGAGAAGTGTCGAAAGTCGGGTGCTGCGTCCTCTTCTTAGAGGACGAGGCATGCAGAGTTCAGAAAAGTAGTGTCCGTTATAATAGCGACAGCAGAGAGAGTAAGGCAATATATATATATATATATATATATATATATATATATATATAATAATATAAGTGATGTAGCGGATGTCATTTTTTTCACATCCGCGGATGCGGATGAGGATGTTTGATTTCAACATCCGCGGATGCGGATGTCTACATTTTCGTTATTTTTTAGGATATATTCGAGATTTGTTGTGTTTAACGTATATAATAAGTTATTATATAGAGAGAGCTGTAGCTATAATGTAGTATAATTGATTAATTGTACAATAATTGCTGTACTTTCTCTGAACATATAAAATAATATCAAGCATCTAACTAATATAAATCAATTAGTGAATTCGTCTGCAAATAAATTCGTTATATTTTGTTGAGTTTCAGCCACAATTGGAAACCATAATTGTGTTACCAGGATGCGGGACGTGACCCAACTCAAATGCACCCCACCGACCTCTTTCCCCAACCTCCACCCTTATAGAGAGATCTTTAATTAGCTTGATAACTATTTATATTAATATGAGAATAAAAACCCACTCTAATAGACAGAGTTTATTTCCACGACAGTTTCGACGCCCACTGGCATCCTCCTCGGGTGGAGGAGGATGCCAGTGGGCGTCGAAACTGTCGTGGAAATAAACTCTGTCTATTAGAGTGGGGTTTATTCTCATATTTTGACCTTCACGTAAAAAAGTGAAGTTTTTTGCATTTATTTATATTAAGTTTAAAGTTTTATTAGGCATATTTATAAATGAGTAATTAAAATAAAGTAAACTAAGATGTTCATCGTTTAATGTTCAAACTTAATTATAGGAAGGTTATGCTTAAGGAACATTAATTTTTCTGCCTTTTCTGCTGCCAGTCTGTTTCTCTTTTCATCATATATTAATCCAGCACTGCTAAATAATCTCTCGCTTGGTACGTTTGTTGGAGGACAGGCTAAATGTTTCCTTGCAAGTTTACTCAAGTATGGATAGATATTCTGCGTATTTTTCCACCAACTAATAGGATTGTCACATGCAGCCAGGCGTTTTTCTTGGTGATAGCTCTCGATCATTTTTACTACATCTTTTGACATCGCGTAGGTCTCGTCATTGCTGCTTGACTCAAGAAACTGAGACACAGATTCTGTGATAGATTTGCTTGTTGAAGGTGTTGGTTCTGTCACTGAAACTTTATTCTTTTGGTGGTGGCGAAGCGACAGATTCAAGAGATTGAAGCTCTTCAACTGCTTTGCCAAGTGATGATTTAACTCGTTCTAATGTACTAGGTGAAAATAACTTAGCTTTGTAACGTGGATCTAAGTAGGTTGCAAGAGAGTAACTTCATACAAGAACAGCCTCTCGTCTTGTCGCTTGCATCACTTTTGCGCACAATGAACTAGTTCTATTAATATAGTAGAATTTGATAATTTCCGCTTATTAATGACATTTTATCTCAACGGTCCACATCCGCACGACATCCGCAGTCCAAAGTGCGGATGCGGGTGCGAGAAAATGTGCGGATGTTCCGCGGATGCGACCTACATCACTAATATATATATATATATATATATATATATATATATATATCTTAGTGGTTAAGACGAACGTTGGGTTGGTGGTGGAGCGTGGTTCGAATTCCACGTTAAACTGGAGGTCTAAAGTGGAGTAACAGGCTTGACCTTCTCAGAATAACAATTATGGCGGAAGCAAAACCAAGGTGTGTGTGTATCAGAGCTGGGCATTTGCGGCATATTTTGCGGTACTGCGGTACTACCGCAAACCGCAACCGCATAACGCAGTACCGCAAAGGATCGCTGAAAGTACCGCAGTACCGCTACCGCATTCAAATTTCCGCGTACCGGTTTGGTAGTTTGGTAGTACCGCAAAATATGCCGCAAATGCCCAGCTCTGGTGTGTATAATATATATGTTTTGCTAGTGTGACGATTACACGTGTTTTGCTCGGAGTCCGAATAAAAGCAGTATTACAGTAAAAATCCTGCCATTTATCAGTTTTAAACGGTGCCGATATTGAGTTAATTGATAGTGCAGAGTGGTATTTCTTTTTAAAAAGTAAAAATCGCGGCATATATCAAAAAAGTAAATAAAAACTAAGCGAATCAATCTATACAGCATCTTTCCGAGCGTTTCTTTGGGAAGAAAATTAGTTGCCTATCGAAATTCCTACAAATAACCCCCCATTATCCCCCGCAGCCACAGCCGCGAGCACCAATCAGTGAAAAGTATACAGCGTGGCACATCCTCCATCTCCCGGAGAACTTTCCCTCACGCAGCTTGAGTCAACCCCCAACCCAATACTTCCCACAATACCCTTTTTGAGTCAATTTTGTGCACCAGCGGTTACCCTCTATCAGTAACATGGAAATGGTAAATTCCTGCAACTCTGTGGTATCTGTAATGATGCAACAGACGAGACAAAGGCGATAAGGTGCGATTTTTGTCAGCTGCTTTTTGATTTTAGATGCCTAGAATGAGAAGATGAAAAAATCTCCCTTATAACGAACGTGAAGCAACTTAATGGGATAAAAATTCTGCGAAAACTGCATGACCGAAATAAACTTACAGTATTTAAAGCAGAGACTACGAGAAGAAAATGAAAGAAAGTGGGAATAAAGAACAGAGGAAAACAAGAAACGAAGAGAGGCGAAGTAAAAAAAAATCAAATACTGTCACACAACGAGGCCGAAACCATGCAGTCGAAAGAGTATAAAGACAACATATAGTATTAGGGCAACGAAGGACATTAACACAAATAGCACACATAGGAAAAGACAAGAGGGCAATCAAGAAAACGGAGTGAAACTGTCCCCCAATAAGGAGCAAAAAACAAAAGGCCACGAGTAAATATAGGAAAGGAATTATATGCAGATATTATATAAAAGATAACTGCAGATTTAAAAGATGACAATGTATACATGAACATCCCCCAATATGCAATTTCTTCTATAATAATGGTCATTGTAAATTAGGAGATAGATGCAAATTCTACAGGACTTACGCAAGATATGGAACCTGCAAATACGGGAAAAAATGCTACTATCAACATCTCCCGACGAACCCAAAGAACAAGAGAGTTTAAATGACAACAGGAATAACAACAACAATAGGAACACAATAAGCAAACAAAAAAAAAATTTTCAACATCGCAGACACGATACGGCTGCTAAATGGCATCCAACGCATGGAGCTGACACAGCTCGAAACCCCAGAGCCAAACCGCTTCCGGGCAAGAAGCTACCAGAACAGGGAGGCGGAACGGATCTCTCTCGGAGGATCATAGGGCAACGAAACAAGCGATACCGAAGGAAAACTAACTTAAAATGCATAAGGAGCAACGAAACAAAAATATTGTCCTGGCTAATATTCAAGGAATAAGACCAAACCAATCACTCAACAAAGTTTCGTACCTGAAAGGATTTATGACGAAACAAGGGCGGATATAGGCATGCCTCACAGAAACTCATCTTAATGATTGTCACTTGGGGAAAACTGCGAACATTGTATTGATAAGAAAAATATAGATGGCTTAAACTTACTAAAAGCGGATAGAACAACGAGACGTAAAGGTGGCTGTGCTATATATTAACATGAAGGTCATATGACAGACGATAATAAGTAAATCAAACAGCTTTCTGGAACTCCAAGCAGTGAAAATAGAAAAACTAAACGTGATACAATAGTCATCTATAGACCTCGAAACACCAACCGAAAAATTCTCGGAGGCCATTGATGACATCAGAAAGCTAATAAAGACCATAAACCCTCCCATCCACCAATAAAATGATCTGCGGAGACTAACTTCCCATTTATAAAATACAAAAAGGTGGATAGGAATATACAGTCACGGCAAATAGAACTGGGACCTTTCCATATAGAACTTGGCCTACTTTGAAAATATGACAAATGAGCAGTTTAACACTTACATTAATATTTAGTTATGTTGCCCTTGGCCTTGATGACCATCTGGAGACGTTTCGGCATGCTATCACTCAGTTTTTAAAATAATCGAAGGTCATGTTCTTAATCCACGACGACTTGATCTCGCGCTGCAGACTATCGAGTGATGTGGTGTCGATGTTTGAAAGCTTCTGCTTCATGACATTCCAGCAGTTCTCGATGGGATTCAGGTCAGGGCTATTTCCTGGCCACTTCAGCACGTTAATATTATTGTCAGCAAGCCACTTTGACACTTTTTTCGCCTTATGGCAAGGCGCACTGTCGTGCATGAAAACACTGGCGCCGTGTATTTCGTAAAAATTAAGCTGCCAGACACCGCAAGATTATTTCGTCACTCGTATAGAGCCACTCTGGCAAATTAAACTGGGGCAGCTTGACAATGGAGTTTATATGGAAAAGTCCCAGTTCTATTTGCCGTGACTATATATATGTATATATATATATATATATATATATATATATATATATATATATATATATACACACACACACACACACAGGGTGTCCCATAAGTCTGGCATCATAGGAAAAATAATAAAAAAAGGCATAACAAAAGCTTTTATTTACAGAACGTGCTCAATATGTCCACCATTGTTTTCAATACACAAATTCAGACGTGATACCCAGTCAGCAAGCACATGGTGAATGATGTCAGGAGTAATGGTGTTACATGCCCCAATAATGCGCTGCCGCAAATGTTCAACACTCCTAATTTTCTCTGCGTATACCAGCGTTTTCAAGTGGCCCCAGAGATAAAAATCTAGTGGCATGAGATCCGGGCTTCTAGCTGGCCATTCCACAGGCCCTCTACGTCCTATCCAATGACCAAGGAATTGTTGGACAGGTATTCCCTTACTTGGGTGCTGTAATGTGCAGGAGCGCCGTCTTGCTGGAACCATGTTGGGAAAATTTCCTTCTTCGTTCAAGACACTGGGAAATGCTTCTTCCTTGAGCATACGTAGGTAGGTGCCTCCAGTAACATGTTCATCGAAAAAGAGTGCCTATGATGCGATACTTCCAAATGTCACACCATACCATCACCCGAGATGCACCTTGTTCCTTTGAAGAGGTATACCAGTGAGGGTTGTTTTGAGACCAGTAGCGGGTGTTCTGTCGATTTACTTCACCATTTCCATAAAAAACAGCCTCGTCATTGAACAGAATGGTAGACGGGAAATTGGCATCCAGAGCACATGAATTATGGTTTGTAGAAATAGAAAAATATGAATTTCTCCTATGATGCCTGACTTATGGGACACCCTGTATGTATGTTTATATATATATATATATATATATACACACACACAGGGTGTCCCATAACTCTGGAACCATAGGGTAAAATAAGTAATTCATGTTTTTCCGTTTATGCAAGTGCCCATGATGTCTGAGTAAGGAAGAACGCATCCAGGTAATTCTGCTCGTAGGAAATCGCAGTCAGAGGGAAGTCGCTGAAGAATTTAACAGATTGCATCCGGACCGCACGCCGATAACACACAGCTATGTCGGCAAACTTGTAGCAAAGTTCAGGGAAACGGGATCCATAGGAGATAAACCACGCAGTGGACCTCCGAAGACATCCACCAACGACGACACAGCCGCTACCATCCTCGCTCATTTTACAAACCCCAAAAGTCTCTTCGGCGGTTGTCCGCTGAGAGGAGTGTCAAAAAGCAACATCCACGGCATTCTTCAAGCACACAAATGGCATCCTTACAAACTTCAAATCCTGCAGAAATTAAGCGAAGATGATCCAGAACAACGGATGGAATTTTGTGAATGGGCTACGGAACAATGTGCTCAAAATGCAAATTTCCCATCCACCATTCTGTTCAGTGATGAGGTTTTTTACGAAAATGGTGGTGAACCGACAGAACACCCGCTACTGGTCGCAAGACAACCCTCACTGGTTTACTGCTTCAAAGGAACAAGGTGTCGCTCGTGTGATGGTATGGTGTGGCATTTGGAAAGACCGTATCAAAGGCCCAGTATGAATCAGTTTTCAGCACCCCCAAAAAGTAACAAAGCGATACCTGACATATATGTATTCCTTGAAGAGAAATTGCAAGGAGTGTACACAACAGACTGATTTTACCCGAGAATATGGAGCGAGAGCTATAGGACAAATGAAACTACATTCAGCTGCAGGTCCGGAACGCATTATTGATTAAAAATTTTAAAAATGAAATAGCTACACCTTTATACTGGATATGGAGAAGATCCCTAGACACGGGAAATACCGAGCATCTTGAAAAGAGCAAACATTGTCCCTATATATAAAGGAAGGGACAAACCTCAAGCAAAGAACTACAGACCAGTGTCATTGACGTCCCACCTCACCAAAGTATTTGAAAGAATAGTTAGAGAAAATTTATGATTTCTTGGAGACACTGGAAAGATTCAACGAAAATCAGCACGGATTCCGATCAGGTAGATCATGCCTACCACAACTAATAGAACACGACAACAATATCCTAGATGCACTGGAAGGCAATGACAACTACGATGTCATATGCACAGATTTTGCTAAAGCTTTCGACAGATGTGGTCACGGTATAATAGCACATAAAATGAAATATATGGGAATAACAGGCAAAGTGGGAAAATTGATCTACAACTTCCTCGGAGAACGTCTACAGGTCGTCAAAATTCAAATCGGAAGTACGCAGCTCAGTATCACATGGGACAGTACTGGCCCCACTCATGTTCATTATCATGCTAACAGAGACAGACAGCGGAGTAAACAGCAACAGTGTAGCAACATCCTTTGCAGACTATACAAAGATCAGCAGAAAAATCAGCGATGTAAAAGTGGAGGCCTTGCAGAGGGATATGAACAAAATATACAAACGGTCAGAAGACATGACATTTAACACCGAGAAATTTCAGCTCTTGAGATATGGTAGAAAATAACTTAAACAGACTGCATATTATGCTCCAGATACACAGGCAATTCAGAGAAGCACGAAAGTGATCGATCTGGGGATAATAATGACCGATGATGCGAAATTCGAAACAAAATCAGATAGCGATAAATAAAGCAGAGAGAGTCGTGGGACATGTACGAAGAACATTCAAAAGAAGGGACAGGACAGTAATGATTCCCCTTCTAAAAACAATGATTATACCAAAATTCGAATACTGTTTTGACGTCCCCATATAAAAAGGAAGAAACTAATAAACTAGAAGAAACGCAGGGACATTTCACAGCCAAGATTGATGGCTGTAAAGAACTCACTACTGGGAAAGACTACGTAAACTAAATCTTTACTCCCTGGAAAGAAGAGAGGTACACTATAATCTACATATGGAAAATGATCGAAAAAATGGTACCAAACCTAAAACTAAACCCAATTACCATTCAAACAGCACTGGAAAATAGGAAAGGCAGAATATGTAGTGTTCCCAAATTAAAGGCCCGACAAGGGACCTCCTCAACACTGAAGGAAAATAGCTTGGTTGTCAGGGGGGCCAAGACTTTTTAACCAGCCTCCAAAGGACCTCAGAAGCGTTACAGGGGTCTAAGTTGAAGTCTTCAAGAGAAGACTAGATGCCTGACTCAGAACGGTACCAGATGAGCCGGGTGTACCTGGCTATGTACGGTGGAGCGCGCAAGAAAGCAACTCTCCTCCACCAAGCCAGACCTAGAGGCGAGGCCACCAGCTTGACCTTCGTGTGAAGAGACCAACGCACAGAACAGCAACAGTGACTGACGAGGACAGCTGCCCGAAGACTGAATTTCAGTCTTCGGGCAGGCGTCCTCGTTAGGCGTTTGTTATTAATATGTTAGTGCGATTCCGAAATATTTGTCTGTCTGTCTCTCCGCGATAAAAAGGTTAACGATGGATCCGCACTCACTTTACCCCGTTTGTTCAAACTGTTTCAGTGTAAATAAAAATCAGTAAATAGTAATAATAGTGTGTAATTTATTCCGGTTCCTTCGCTGTTCAAAATGTTGATGGATGAACGCGTTCGTGTAAGACAGCGAAAACGAGAAGAAAAGAAGGCAGCAATGAAAATCTTAAAGCGCAAGAGTTAAAAAGTTGAAACAAAGATAAGCGCATTTATTTCTATGTTCAAAATCGCTTAATAGTAAATACAGTCAGTCCCCGCTTTAACGAATTAATTGGTTCCTGAAAACGATTCGTATATCGAAATCAAGAACTATATAGAAACTTATAAATTATTAATTCGTTCTAGTGTCACTCCCCATTATGGAAATCTTCGTAAAAATGTACACAGAAACTACAATCAAAGACATCAGATGCATGTAAATACATTAAAAGACATCAAATAATACTGTACTGTACTCAGCAAACGGCTAATTGGAATGTACTACATTTTGAGACGAGTATAAATTAGGTTTTTTATGTTAAAATTTCCATACATTGATTTTTTGTAATGAAAACTTTAAAAATGTCAAAGAATCGGTAAGAGGATCGGCTAAATTTGGCCGATGCCGATTAATCGGTACACAACTCATTTTAAGACGATCTCGCAGTTCTTGATTTCTAACTACTGTATATGGTTACATCAAGAGTACAGTTTGTGGTACAATGCTACGTATTATTCAACAACTCGAAGAAAATCAGAGTGGAGTTAACTGTGAAGAACTGGCCAATGTTGAGACGAGCTTTGTCCACTAAGTCAAGTGGAAGTGGGAATAAAGTTTGGTTTCACAGAAACAAGTCCTCATTATTCCTAGTGCAAATGGCATTAATTATTTTTATTGTGTTAATGTTTTATATAGTAAAATACCAAAAACTGTCTAGCGAGTTTCGGAACACCCTATATATTTATTTATTTATTTATTTATTACGTGTGTGACTGTGATTGATAGAAGTAAATTTGTGCTGTCTTGGAAAGGAAAACCGTTGCAGTGCATCGTGCTCCTAAAGATTCATGCCCCAGGACTGATAACTGGAAGTGTGTGCAATACAAACCAACGAAAATTGCGCGAAAACGAATACAGAGTTGAATGTTCTTTAGATGGGGGCTAACACGAGGCATTGTCGTTTTCAGTGCTGATGAACCACGTATGCAAGTCAGTAGACTAACCCCCTATGTGCTTGACAATGCTGTTGCAAGCTGCTTGTACCCTGAAATAGGGTATGGTCTGAATGGTGCTTTACATGAAAATGTGTTAAAATTTTCATCCTTCCACTTGAGCTATGAACGCACCGATTAATTAATTATTAATAAATAAACACACATTATACAGTAATATATATACTATATATACTATATATATATATATACATAATTATATACATATATATATACCTCGTTAACCTCCTCGTTGCAGTTCCGTTCGTTGGTTTCTCTTCACACGGTGAAACATAAGGTGTATATATAATTTTTTTTATGTATTTATTTTCCTAGTTCCTGCGCCTCCAAGCAATTTATTATGTTTTAAAGTTCAAAGTTACATCAAAGTTTGCGAATATGGAATACGCAGTCAGTCCACGCTCGTATTATAAAAGATGCAAATAATTTCATACAAAAACTTTCAACAGAGAATTTTAAGCCAGCAAGACCTTAACATTTATTCTAAGCTAACGAGCCACTTAGATTTTGAGCGCAACTTCACAAATTATGGTTCACTGACTTTGAATGTGAAGTTGAGAATTTGATGGATGTGGTATTTTGTAAATTTATGGACCGACTTGACTGACCGGCTCTTTCTCGATTTCACAAAAAGTGAAAATTTTGTAGAGGCGTAGTCAGACAGACTAAATATAGTTATTCGTTGGGTATACAGTGCAACCTTTTCAGGCCTTTCACTGCCCGACGATAACACCTGATTCAGAGTTAGTTACGCAAAGCCTATTTTTCCATGTTGCGAACGATGAATGAAATTAGGATAATAATTTCCTTTCAATGTGAAAACCTTTCATCTAATCACTTATGGAGGACTTGTTCATGCTGCGATGCTAAGTGAATTTAAAATTTTATTTAGAAACTTTTGAGGAATACAAACAATTATTTCTTAGGCTTTTATTTTTTAAACACTTTCCCAAGCCTGTATTGAAGGTCATCACAAAAAGTCAACCTTGAAATAATTTAAAATGCTCGCACCAACTTCTACATTGCCATGGAACGCCTAAAGCAGTGGTGCACAAACTTTTTTGATGTGAGGGCCAAACGAAGAAAATAATGTATTAGCCTACTTACTTTCCATCTAAGTCATAAATTGGGTCACTTTTATATTCTAACTTTTTCATTGAATTGAAAAGACCCGTGGGGCCACTGAAAAGACCCGTGGGGGACACATTTGGCCCGCGGGCCAGGGTTTGTGCATCACTGGCCTAAAGTCTCTTACAGCACTTCACCTACGTCAAAATTAAGCACTAGTCAGCGGAAAAGTATTTTTCTGACAGAGGTTTCCTCGCACCTGCATTCAAACATCACAGAAGCGCTTTGTTTCAGCCTCACAGCTGGACTTTGTGCTTATTCATACAAGATGACAACTGCTCGGAAAAACTGAGTTTTTCTTACACCTGCATCAGTTTCGACCCGTAAGACATTTTAAGTTTTTCCATTCCTCGAGCCGTTAACGGGTGAAGTTTTCAAACACAGTCCGTCTTCAAGCACCATTGAATAAACATTTTTGCTTATAGATTCTGGTGCCCTACAACCTTTCACAAATTCAGTGCCTGTAACCATTTTCGACTGGTCTAATTAATTTGGCCTACAGTGTTTTACACTGTCGTGGTGCTAGGCTACTTTACTATACAGACTACAAATTCACACAAACTCAGCCGAGCCGAATACGATCTCTAAAGCGTCTCCAATGTCCCGTATCGGACTTAATGTCGCAAGTAGGCTTATTATTGTTTAAGTACAGTATTTTACCATCCTAATTATTGCATCGTAATACTACAAATCACTGTACTTTTGTTTTCTACGTAATGACTTATTCTCAACAATCAATAACTAATATATGCACATTTCGATATAAACAACGTAATTGTTAATCATTAATTATCTTTATTTTTGCTAGCAAAAAACTAGGAAGCCTATTAATTCCCTTTATTACTAACATTATTTTATGTGGTCGAAAGTCGAAATTGGTGATCCACTAACAATCTTCAATTCATCTACCTAATTACAATAGGGCCTACTGTAAACATGTTACTATACTCGTATTGAAGGTAAAACCAACTTAAAACTCAAAATTAACGCAATTTAAAAAGTTTTGAAGATGCTTTTAATTGTATAAACAGACTAATTTACCTAAATTATTAAATTAAGAACGTGTAATTAAACGTTTAGTGAGAAAATGTATTACTGGAAAACGGCCAACACGGGCGAACCCACGGAGCCAAGTTGCGAGTTTTACTTACAATGCAATTTGGTGCTTTCATCAAATAAATAATTTAGAATGCCACATTAATGTTTCCGATTTATTTCTTAAGTAACCTCAAACAAAAACAAACAAAAAAGTTATCAGTAGGGGGGGGGACCATCATCTGGTTTTAATCTATCAGGTTGTAACAAATTCTGCTCGATTAGAAACAAAGATAATGTGCAATAGTTTTAGAAATGTTGCAAAATACACGCGGCGACATGTTTGCACATGTTTTATCACGATACAGAATGACTTACACTAGTGTTCCATAAAGGATCTAACGCTAGTGAATCCACAAGAAACATTCAGAGAGTTTATGGAAATAATGATGTGAGCGAATGGATGTGTAGGAGATGGTTTGAGAAGTTCAGAAATGGAGACTTCAGTCTGAAAGATTATCAACGAACAGGACGACCAAATAAGTTACATGAAGAGTTGCTGAAAGCAACAATGGAGGAAAATCCAACGGTAACTAAGAGAATTTGGCCTGCAACTCGGCGTTAGCCATATGACCATTTATCGTCATTTGAAGCTGTTAGGAAAATGGGTTCCGCATGATTTGTCACGAGCGAATCTTCAACATCAAATCAATATTTGCACATCACTGCATTCTCGGCAACTGCAGGCACCGTTTTTGAATCGGATCGTCACTTGGGGTGAAAATGGGTCCTCTATAACAATATTAACCGTCGATATCAGTGGCTTAGCCGTGAAACAAAGCCTGAACCTCAGCCAAGGAGTGGACCCCATCCAAAGGAAATTTTGCTATGCGTTTGGTGGGATATGCAAGGAATTATTCATTTTGAGCTTCTGCCAGATAACCAAACAATCACAGCTGAAGTCTACTACCAGCAACCCCAACGACTGAAGACGGCATTACAAGAAAAACGTCCTGCATTAATTAATCACAGCTCTAGGTGTTCTATTCCACCATGATAACGCGCGCCCTCACACTGCTCGAATCACCAGCGGCCAATTGGAGGCATTTGGTTGGGAAAAAATGCCTCATCCACCTTATTCTCCGGACATCGCACCTTCAGACTACCATTTATTCCGAAGTCTGCAACACCACCTAAATCAGTGGTACTCACTGGGCGGCTTGCGAGCCAAATATATGTAGCGCATTTAGCTCGCGAGCCGCGCAATGGGTACCACTGGCGTATACCGTGTGCTTTAACCTTCTATACCAGTGGTACTCATCGCGCGGCTCGCGGGCCAAATGCGCTATATACAGGGTGTCCCCCAAAAAAAACTACTCTTTATAGCATCATATATTTTATAATTTAAAAAAAAACAAAATATATTGTTATAGCAATTGCCAATGAAAGGTAACTTAGTAATTTAAGTGATCAAAATGTTATAGCGAGTTGTTTGCATATAAAATTTAATTAACTACGCCAAGTGCTCAAAATGTTCTCCGGCGGTATGAATGCACTTTTGAATGCGTCGACTAACCGATTCGCAGACATGGACTAATGTGGATGCTGTGATGGTCCCGCACTTTTCCCTAATTGCATCCTTAAGGTGTTCGAGTGTTGCAGGTCTTGTACCATAAACTGCATCCTTCACCTTCAGGTAGCCCCACAAGTAAAAATCAAGTGGAGTCAAGTCCGGTGAACGTGGAGGATACTCAACGCTTCCTCTTCGTCCTATCCAACGGTTAGGCAACGTTTCATCGAGGTACCTTCTGACATCACAATGATAATGAGGGGGGGGGGGGGGGGGGTCCATCTTGTTGAACGTAAAAGTCGTCGTTTCCAAACAACTTCCGAACTGCATGTATAATTTCTGTCCGCAGCATGTCGAGATATGCGGCACCGGTAACTGTCCCATTAAAGAAAAATGGTCCAACCAAACCCCTGGATGATAAACCACACCATGCTGTTAATCTTGGTTTAATCTTGGTAAATTAACATGATAATCCACATAAACGTGTGGATTATCAAGTGACCAGTACTTGCAGTTGTGTCGATTTACTGTGCCATTCAGCTTAAAGGTAGCTTCATCAGACCACACGATTTTGTTGTATTGAAAGTGCATTCATGCCGCTGGAGAACATTTTGAGCATTTGGCGTAGTTATTTAAATTTTATATGCAAACTCGCTATAACATTTTGATCACTTAGATTACTAATTTACCTTTCATTGACAATTGCTATAATATATTGTTTGGGTTTTTTTTAAATTATAAAATATATGATGCTATAAAGAGTATATAGTTTTTTGGGGACACCCTGTATATTTGACTCGCGAGCCGCCCAATGAGTACCACTGACCTAGATGGACAAAAGGTGCAATCCAGAGAAGCTATCGAAACGAAGTGATAGCTTTTTTTAACTCGAAACCAAGGGATTTCTTCGAACGTGACAAAAAACTTTTCTACAGGTGGGAGGAGGTTATAGAAAAAGAAGGGAATTATATTGATCATTAATTTGTCATTATGTCATTTAATTTTTGCTCTAAATGAACTAAAAAATCGAGCAGAATATATGTTACAACCTTATAATTTTCACAGCAATTATACGGATATATAATCTTTCAGAAGGTACAAAAACAAGAATGGTAGATAAACGATACAACGGTTCATTTAGTAAAAGTTTAACGACGACAACGTAAAACCTAATGAACAGTTCGCATGAACCTTCGACAGGCTCAAATAACCAAATGTAACACGATTAAACTTCCCGAATAGAACCATTTGTATAAAAAATTATTAAATTAGAACAGACTATGCGAGAAAAAGTAGGCAAGGACTAGTGATGTGAGTCGTTTTTTATTGTGTCATTTTTTTTGTCGTTTTTTTTGTTTAAAACGAAGGTAGTCTGTTTTTTTTGTTTTTTATTGTTTTAAACTTATTCCATATTTTTCTTCTTTAATCTAATAAGTATATTAGTATTACCTATAATTTACTATACTACCATGCTTATACGGTTATACCTAGTATATATACTATATAGTCATCTTTTAGAAAAATTGAATCACGCAAAAAGTATATAATAGAAAGGAAAAACAAACCCTCATTTTTATATGTATATATATTTTTTAACTAGAACATAAAACATTCTTCCTCGTTTCAAACAATATACATAATTGTGATTGGCAAGAGTACCAGTATATATATTCCAGATAGAAAAGGAAAATATTCACCTTTTTTTTAACCTTTTTGTTAACCTAATGTTGTTTTAACCTTCATTTCCATGGAAGAATCATCACTAGATTGGGTAGAGCATATATGCTAGTTTCAATATCACAGGTACTGGTATAATATACATAATAAAAAATACATAATACTGGTATAAAACAATATATATAATTGTGATTGGCAAGAATACCAGTGTGTATATATATATATATTCCAAATAGAAAAATAAAAAAATAAAAATATTCATCTCTTTCTTTAACCTTTGTGTTAACCTAATGCTGTTTAACTTTCATTATCTGATTCTATTTCCATTGAAGAATCATTATCACTAGATTGATTAGAGCATATAGTTTCAATATCACAGGTACTGGTACTTATTGCAGATTTGGATGTTGACAAAGCCAATGTAGCACCATGTTTTACTTCACTTTCTTGGAATTTTGCATTTTGGGATATAAATACAAGCTTTGCTGCTCTGTCTGTGCTTAATCAGTTTCTTTTGGCTGTATGGATGGATATTACTGTATGTGCTAAATGATCTCGGAGGTAATGAAAGGGCGAAATAGAGGTGTATGAGTTTGTGTAGGTATATATGTGAGTATGCGTGCGTATGTATCTGGAATTCTGGATGTATGCCTATGTATGGGTTATAATAGATATAAATATGTGTATATAAGTATTTATGTATATATTGGTATATATGTATATGGGTGTATGTGTATGTATATATATGGATGGTCTCTGGGGGAAAATATGTCATCGCGGGTCTAAAGGATAGTTAAGTGGGAGATTCAAAATCAGAGGCATGGATGGGAGAGTCCTGGAAAGGTTGGACAATGGGCAGTCAGCTCCCAGCCAGTGTTCTCGCAAGTTTAACGGATCTCAAGATACAAGACTTTCAGTGCAAGAAAGAGGCCAGTTTTTTCTGTAAATAGGCTGGAAAGGGCATTCTATACTGGTACCATATGGCCTATTTTATTATTTATTTATTTATTTTTATAATATATATCATTGCAAAAGTATACCTTATAATTAAATTGGCAATATCTATATTAATTATTAAAAAAAACGAAAAAAACAAAAAAAACAATAAAAAACAAAAAAACAACAAAAAAAACAAAAAAAACAACATGGACATAAAAAAAACGGTTTTTTAACATCACTAGCAAGGACGCAATGCAGACGAGGGCAAGGACACTCGTTCATTCAGATAAACAATTGGGCCAGTAAACCAAAAAGGAGAAAGGAAAAAGAAAAAAAACACGACGACACTGGTCCCATCCTTTAAGAAAAAGAATAGCGAAGGCTCACGAAGTTTCCATCCATCAGAGAATCTAAAGACCCGCGTGTTAATGTCACAATAATTCAATGCAAACAAACTGGGCACAGTTCTTATTTCTCACTTTAATGCAGGCAGTTAGCATTAAGAATAAGTTAAAAAAAAAAAAGAACAATCCCCAAAACTTAAATAGTACACGCAATTTGGGCTGCGCGTGAATCCTTTAAGATTAAGAGATTTGCGTTGTTAAGCCAATTCCCAGAGCAAAATAACATTTTCTTTATGCGTTGAAATAAATTAATCGGTGCATAAATTATATGGCTTACAGGAATAGGGTCATAATATGGCTACAGAAATCTGGGAGCTAAATTTCTGTTAGATCTTATAGATCCTTGATCACGGCGGAAGAGATCCTTTATGAAAAAAAAAGTACTGTACTTCTTTGCTCACTAACTTATCAAAATTACTGGTGTACCGATTAATGGGCATCAGCAGAATCGGCCAAATTTAGCAATTCTCTTACCGATTCTTCGAAATTTTAAAAATTTCACAACAAAACAAAATCTATATTTATAGAAAATGGAACATACAAAAAACACTGATATAATTTATACTCATTTCAAAGTGTAATTGTAAAAAAATATTTTACATTCACGAAAAAGGCAAAGCTTTTATAAGTTGTTACCCACAAATTTACATTTTTTTGCTAACGAGCTAAAAAAAGCTACTGTAATAATCTACTCTATACTAATAATAATTCTATATCAAGTTGGAATTTATAATTTTCATATTAAACCCGCTTATGTTCACTTTATTTTAAGTATTTTAATAATTTTATAAACCCAAACTGTATACCAATTTTTTTATTCAAATAGGCCACCAGGGACTCAAAATTTTAACGAAAATAATTTGTTTACATTGAAGATAATACGTTGAACATATGGAAAATCAATTACTTTAAATATTGCTATTCAATTTATGAAAAAATTATTTTATCATTTTACTGAGTAATAAAACTACTTAACATCACTTTAGCTACGGTATACGAATAACAAATTCGGATACTGTACTGAATATCGTGGAGTGAGAGCTAAAGAAAAGCATTTGAAGAAATTTAAAAATATGAAGATTGAACGTTTTCACATTTTAGATTAGTAAAATTTATGAAGGGAATTGATTTTTTAAAATTTGGGCAAAGAATAGGCATCAACTAAATTTTGGAATCGGTACATCACTAATCAAAATCTTTATGAATAACGACAATACTCTCTTAAATAGCCTGACTGACTACAAGTGGTAATTTAGATCATGAGAATCGTTCCCAGAATCATTAATTATCTAAATGCGGTAAGTGCAGCGATGAGAATATGAAGTGTTACGCATCAAGTCGGATAATCCGTTAACTTTCTATACTTTCATTCAGTGATCTAAAAGAAGTAGTCATTAGAAGGACCCCATTTTAACACGAAGGACGTTCACAACGAACTGAAAAATGCAATAAATGATACAGGCGCTCAGGTGTAACGCCATTAAATTTAATAGTAGTGTACTTTTTACTATACAAAAGTACTTTCCACGCGATAAATTTATCACAATTAGAGTGAACGCAAAGTCCCTATTTCTATTATAGTCTCTTCACTCTCCATGTTATCGAAGTCCGCTAATTCTTTTTTGGCGTTCTCCTTATAGGCAGGTAGTTTCATGGATTTAACTTTCGCCACACTACTATGTATTAGCCAGGTTCATTAAATTATTAACGGTTGAATAGCGAAGTTGTTACTCACTGCTTTCTTCGCCGCAGGCCCAACTAACTAGTAGGGCACGGTCCAGCTAACTACGACCCGGGAGCTCCAACCACTGCCTCTTGGCGGTCATCTGCCGTCAGTCCCATTCACCATTGCTGCTGCCCAATGGCTTCACAGTATCCTTGACAAAGGAGGCCTGGCGGGTGCTACATCTTGCTCAAGGGTGACCCAAGGCTATGCAGGAAAGGGGCACCTAGCTCCCAGGGATGACCCGCAGCCATGCGTGTATCACACTATCAGTGACACTTAAAATTTGCTGCCAGATTATGTAAATACGTTTTAAGTCGAAGATTTGTATGATTTGCGTCTATAAGCAAATCTGAAATTTGTAAAACTTTATTTCAAGTATGGAATTCTTAAAAACAATAGCCTTGTAAACATTTTGTAGGCCTTCTCTTCCTCAGAAAACCTATTTTTTGGAACAGTAATTATAAAAGAAATGTGAAGACTTTATTTAAGGCCTAATTATAAATTTATCTTTCCACACCAGCTGTTCAACATCCTCTCAACTATTTAATGACATCATTATCATCTGTTCTCCATCCAAACGAGAGAAAAACACAAACACACACACACACACACACACAGTTAAATGATTATGCAATGGGTGCAAGGTGGAGCCACAAATTCCTGTGAACACGTCCCTATCACGCAGTCCCAGAAGGCGCGATGATGGGTTTAGGCCTACAGAAACTATATTTGGCTCCTTGTTTTCGTACAGATATCATGGCCAAAAAATATAAAAGGGATAACAGGCAACACACTTCACCTGATGGCATTCTGGAGCACATCTGAAATGACTAAAAGAGCCAATGGCGTACCTCTTCCTCTCAATTGTTTTTTTTTTTTATTTCCAATTAAGTTAATTAGGACCCATTACAAATCACTCCCTTGACAACGATAGGCAAGGGCAAATGTTAAGTTTTACACGCACACAAAAAAAAAATTTACAGCTTTTTAGATTATTTAATGGATTTGCAACCAACTTTATTACCAGTTTTCTAATAAAAGTGAAATAAATTTTTTTCATTTCAAAAATGCTCTCTCTCTCTCAGCAGATTCACTTTCATGAAAGATACCACCGCCTATCATTAGCAAAATGACTAAAACTAACGATGATCCAACCAAAAGAGTTATTCAACAGAAGTGAAGGCACTAAAACGTAACCAATTAATCCTAACAACCTGTAACAAAATGGTTTCCATTGTCTCCTCGTATTGCTTTGTTCTGCGAATAAAAGACTAATCTAAGCTAAAGGAGCCTCGTGGCACGGGCGTGCGGGGCGCCTCTTAACCCTTCTTTTGACCGCCCGCAAAGCTAAACACGGCTGACACATCCACTTTAAAGTCTAACGTCGAAGCTCTCAGCATGAAGATATTCCACGTTTTCAGTCATTCGAGAACGCGTCGAATGGGGAGACGAGACACCGATGTCAGACCAAAATTTAGGAGTTTCTTCTGACGGAAATTGGAGTTCCTACCGCTCAAGCTTGAAAGCTTTACAGCTTCAATTATAATTTAGGATTTACAAGACTCGTCTTAATGTCTCTTAATTTAAATTTTTAATTACGCAATTACTTACTGAAGGATCATTTAAGGCAACTTAAGTCTAAGTAGGCTAAGTGTCGTAGAGTTATGCGTACATCGATAGTTACGGCAGAAAATTCTTTGGTGGACACTACAGTATGTATGCAGTGGTGGAAGCAGTAAAAAATGCTCACGCGACTAGTTTATATAAAACCTTCGATATACGACATAATTAGGTTAACAATCATAATACAGTGCGTGAGCCTACCCGCAGGTCGTTATACTACCGTGTTCATTTTCGTCTAAAACTATCCAGACCGGACAAGACCCAAAATATAACCTAACGAATGAAGCTACATAAAATCTGACTTGTTGGTCTCTGTAATTGATGAAAACGATAAAACATTCATGACTGTACAAAACTCAATTTTAAAATCAAGCTGCACAATCAGATTGGAAATATGAACAAAACATAAAATACAGGGCACCCACAAAGGAATCCTACAAATTCCACTTGAAGCGAGCTAAATTTGTAGATATTCTTTTGTGAACACCCTGTATAACCTTCGTTACAAGTTTCTAGCGTTAAGTTGTACAATAATTTTTATTCTTTTGAAAATTATAAAGCGTTAAGATATTAATGGATCTATAAAAGACGTTGTAAATGTGCCATAAAATCGTGGGCCTCTTATTGAAATTCTCCGTCCCACAAATTACCGTCAGATATGCATCCAGATGAGTTTTCAACGAGGAGAGAGAATAATCGAGACGAACATTCTTATCCGTTTTTGGGAGAATCGTATCACAGTATTACGAAATCATGAAATCGTTATCATTGAAGTGATATTGTATCGAAAACGCTTATGGTAAATTCGATAGAATAAATTCATTCACGCGTGACAAGACTGACGACACAAATTTCACTCGGAAACGCTGATCGAAAAAAATTCTACAAACTAGATGGAACTCGTTATTTTTTGTGTCTCCAAGAAACTAATACAATAAGAAAACTGACATAACTAACTAAGCACTCGCATCACAGAATGAAGTCTATCAGCTTGAAAAATTCTGCTCTCGCTGAATGTTTTAATCCGCGTGAGAGGAACTGGCGATGAAAGCTTACAAAAACCAGCTGACATACGAAAAGGCAAGAGTAACTTTCGTGTTCAGAGGAAGCAGGCAATAACCAAGATTATTAGTTTAAGAGGATTAAACTGTATCCCATCTCGTTACCAATCAAGTTCTGTTCAAACTCCCTTCTTCCGTACAGATCCTTCTGAATGAACGGAAAGCACTATCGAAAGATTCTCCAAGTTGCGGGGGTTTAAAACGTTCATGCACGCACATACCGGATACTTTCCTCTCATCTCTTGTTAAAATGTCATATTAAATAGGAAAGTAAATACCTAATGCAAATGGTTCATGCAAAATACATGAATAGTGCCAACATTTAATCTAAACCAACCTGGTTACGGACGTTACGTCATTATCGTTCTTAAATTTAAGGACAAAACTGCGCATACAACCTAATACTAATTTTTCTTTGTTTAACAGTTCTGATCAAAGTTGATTTAATATTTACAGAACTGTTCAAAGATGAATTAAGTTTAATACCTAGTAATAAATTACCTGTTCCTTAAATATAGTGAACTTACGCCCTGAAGAGTGTCATCAAACCATAGCGTGGGGGAACCCAATAAAGAAACCATAATTTCCTACGGGAATTGCTTATATAACCGGAGGCTTTAAGTAATAATAATAAAGGACCAAATTCCCTTATGAAGTAAATACAAAATTGCGCGCAGCTTGCGAAAAACATGTCCTATTTGCGCGAGTGAAAAGTCAATGGAGTGAATAGAATAATAAAGACGTTGTCGTCCCTTTAAATAGAGCCATTTCATCAATGAATAAAATCCCATACACACACCTCCATTATTTTTAAACCTCTGAAGAGAGACGGATCTCGCCCTTCTGCAATTATTTCGGGGAACGTTCAAAGGGTCTTTTCACAGGACGTTATAGGACGTATCACGCAAGATGCAGACTTACTCTCCAATTTTTTTTCTTTTGCAAAACCATGTATAAGAAAAGGCAACTTTCAAAACAAATAATTTCGAGGGGCTTTATATTTGTATGGGACAAAATATGATAAGCGTGATCGAGAAAAGGCCCATTACAAGTTCATTAGTCTTTAATGAACTCTTGAATAAGGAGTGATCTAATCTTAATCTAGGCCTATGGGATAAACCTAGCGCCCACACATTATATTACCAGCCTCAAGGTCCAAATTATATATATATATATATTTTTTTTTTAATAGATTAAGATGACTTTAATCGGTTCAAGCTTACAATAAGCTACATCAATAGAAATTTAGGATAATTTAGACCAGCTCGCAAATATGAAAAAAAATCACCTATACTTCATTTAGACAAATTAGGAAGTTACAAATATTGAGGAAAACTTTGTAAATGGGACTCATTTTTAATGTAGTTTCCCAACACCCACTTACACACCGTTCTACTAACTACGCAATGCGAATTTTAAATCGAGATTTAATTCTAAAAATGTATTTATTTGCGAGTAGGCGTGCTCAGTCTCTTCTCTTCAAAACATTACAAGTGTACAATTTAGCTAAATAAATAAATAAATAAATAAATCGTGCTAATAAATAAATTTATATATATATATATAATATATATATATATATAATATATATATATATATATATACATTTTAATGTGTGTGTGTGTGTTGTGTGATGATTACGGGTCCCTGAGTAGGTATTACGTAGACGACTCGATTATTACTTAAAAAATAAAGACGATTTGGCCGTGAATTAGAGGCATAAGCTTCCACCATACAGCATATATGATTGTAAACTGGTCTACGTCGCGTTCTTTACAGCACCACACAATGTATAAACTAGAGTTTGTTCCGTAAACAACAAACTTTCCTATACGGTACGTTATGATAATGATCAGATTGTTTAACCTCCTTCGCAACATCTAAGGTCGTATGACGGGGCGTATCTACAGCTTTATGTGGGATCCGAACCACGTGTCGCTACATAATCTGCATGCGGAGGACGAGCACCCATCCAGCTACTCTCCAGACCTAATGTCGCTTAACTTTGCCGCTCAACGGGAAGTGGTGTTACGACACTGACCACGACGTAGCTGGTAGTTTCGAGGAAAAAAATTCACCTACAAAAAAATTACTAATCGGTAATGTTTGAGTTTTGCTTCTGAAATTTTATCGTCACCAAAAATTAATAAAATATCAAAACGCAGTATTATCAATTAGTAATTTCTTATACTTAAGAAAGTCTCTAGGCGAACTTTTTTCCGAAACACCTAACCGGACTTCCGTTTCAGTTACAGTAAACCTCCCGCATTTGGTTTCACATAGGGGGCTAGTAATTTCTACTGTGTTCGTGTTCTTCCCCACTTCCACTCTAATGAACTTGGCAGGTACCCTCCGGCCTACACACTATTTATGGTACTTTAGCTCCCGGTATTACAGGGCGTGTATAAAGTAACGCGAGTAAAGAGACGTACGATTTGAACTGTTTAAACTACCGTAGTTTCAAGCTTTTTTTTTTAACTCAAAAACCTTTTCAATACCTCTTATAAACCTTGCTATCAAATATACAGTTGTTATAAAGGATATGTAATAAATATTACTCGTCCATGTTTACTCGCGTTAATATAATTCAAATCAGATTTGTCTCTTCACTCGCGTTACTTTATACACACCCGGTACTAAGGTAGGGCAATCTAGAATCCTATCATTACCCTACAGCTGGTCCTAACCATCCCCGCAGGAAACGGATTAAACTGAATGTCTATAGTTATATGGTCTGTACAGTAGAGCAATTAGACGTACACACTATGAACTTCAATATATTACTAAATTGTGCAATTTACATGCAAAAAAAAAATGTATGTGGGTATTTAAAAAAAAAAAAGAAACGGGAGACGTACCCTAACACCCAAGCAAACTAAAATGAAAACAAGTAAGTGACGTGTTAAGTTGCTAAGGCAAATATTGCCCCTACCTCACCCGACCTCCCAGAGAGTATAAATAAATGATTGCAGGATGCCCGAGTAAAGAACCAAATGTCTCCCGATAAATGCTTGAAATGAGGAAGATAAAGTTAAATGCAACTTAATCCTAATTTACACTGTCCGGGAGAAATTTTTCCCAACTATTTTACGAGCGTCCTTAACAAAAGGATCTAAATAGTTTTGTTGGCAAAACAATTAGCCTTTTTTTTGTTTGGATAATTTTAGTGAAGAGGCCGCAGCATTCCACTCCTTTTTACCAGTTTACCTTAATGAGAAAAATACTCATCTACCATACTTTAATACACTAAACGAGAGGCTTATTATTATTATAAACAAAACACTATAAAAATTCAGTAAGGGTTACCTAAATTTATGGCGTACAAAACAAAACAAAAAAAAACAATACGAAACCAAACAAAATCTCGAACGAACAAAGCTTCTATCGCATTTACGGGACACACACACAATCACAAAGCAAAGTCCTCGTAAGCACTGCCTGAAACAAAGATACAGCTAGCTCAACTACGAGCCAAGAGGCGTAAGTCAATAGAAGTCATCACATCGCACATACAGGCCTACTTAGAAATTTAGTTAAGTATTTATTATAGTATTCAACACTTTGTAGGCGTTGCAGAATGGCCGCTTATTGTTGTTAAATAACGACAGAAGGTCTAAAAAGAGGAAGAAAGCGAACGAGACTCGGTGGATATCTTCCGCTGCAAGTTTTTTCTTCTTTTAATTTACGAGACGCCCTAAAACGAGTTGTTACTTCAATTATGAGAATGTGAAATCCGAGGGAGAGAGAGAGAATCCAATCAATCTCCTTTTATGAAGAAAATAAGCCACAACAACGATAACAACAACTAACTAATGCGTGCGTGTGTGTAGGGTAAGCATTGAGCGTAACCCGTTCAATTTTTTTTTATCTTACTCTCGCGCATTATCACATTTGTATATAATAATAACCTTATTTTCAGAGAAAATTCGGAAAAAAAGAATCTTTTATACCTTTTGTAAATGGAGTACGACTACCACACAAGTTTATATAATGAACATATAAACAAAAAGGGATTCCATCGGAATGAAACTCGTAAAAGCAAATATTTCCATCGAACCATTGCGAACAAAAACGAAATTTCACTACAAATGCGACAAACAACATGCATAATGTACGACAGTTTCAAAAAAAGAAAAAAGTTCGCGTAGAGAAAAATTTTTAAGGCATAAAAAATTACTAATTGGTAATCTTCTATTTTCGCTTAGGCATTTTTTTTTTTGTAGCAGTAAAAAAAAATTAAAAAGCATAAAACTATAGATTAGTAATTATATGCTTTTAAAACAGTTTCTAGTCGAACTTTTTTCCAAAAGTGTGGATAAAGAGAGCCATGATCAACGAAGCCAAATAAAAGGATACTTCTGAAATCTCCAACGAATCTGTCAACATAATTTAGGGGTTTCGCAAGACCATCAGTGTGTGCAAGACCCGTGCAGGGAACCGAAGGGTGAAATCTCTCTAACGTAAAAATTACCTTGGGTGTCCATTAATCTATTAGTAACTCGTTATACTCTTTTTTTATATGGCATTATATATAAATATATTATATATTATACACATACATATACTTTATATTTATTTATATATATTTATATATTTATATATATATATATATATAATATATATATTTTATATTTATATATATTTACATTTCGAGGACAACCTTAACATTTATCGATTAAATGAAATAAGAATGGACGAATCAGGTGAAGACTAGACGACTACGATGTAGGTCTAGTCTGTACGCCTATAAACAAGAGGGAAGAACGTTTGAAAGACCAAAGCCTTTCATGTAATGACGGTCCAGTGTGTACAGTCATTAATGAAAAATAATCACTAGGTTAAGGTGAGCTACAGTGAAAATCTAAATGATAAATATAAAACGCTTCGCGCTCTATTTACAAATAAGCCGTAAATTAATGAAATTATAGCTGTAACAAATTTAAAAAGCATGGTCGCAAAAACTCTATAAATATGGATTTCATTAACAAATATTAAAGCGTGTAATCAAATTTATGAACAGGTCTCAGCCCAAGATTGTTGAGTTTTATTTTTATTATCATCATCATCATCATCATCTGGGTACCGTACATGCCCATAACCTCGCTCACAAACTCATTTGGGCTCGTTCAATCTCATGCACTTAGTTCGGAAGCGCGTACCGAATTGTTTCCAAGTTAGCGAGTACTCGACCGTTTCAAGGTTCAAAGATTTCCAAGGCTTTCGCCTGTTAAGTGGATAAACCACCGAGCAAGACTCAATTGAGTGCACGATAAAACAATGTTTCATCGAACAATTTCCTTAATGAAACCATTGGGAATTAAATGTCATTACATTCCCAATGGTTTCATTAAGAAAACTGTTCCTGACTGAATGGAAAGGGTTCGAAGCTTTCTACCAACATTTTGTCGAATACCAAATAACATAACGAAATTTCATGCAAGTAAAAATACTTGAACTTAATTTCTGTAGCTACTATTCATAAAAGGATTATTTTTATTTAAAATTAGAGCACAAGAATTGATATATATATATATATATATATATATATATATATATATATATATACAGGGTGTACATAAAGTCAGGATCTATTTTTGTGAAGCACTTGGAAATTATATGGAATTCAATCATAAAATGATAAAGTGGTAACATTTATTAAATAATTAAGAGTAGGATTCGAAGTGACGCCCATCAGTATCCCTGCACAGCTCAAATCGTTCCGCAGCATTTCTAAACACATTCTGGAGCATTTGCGGGGTTATGTTATCTGCAGCAGTTCGTATACGTAAGTTTTCAAGACTCGTAATCTTCGTCTGATAGACGTGCGACTCGATAAAGCCCCATGCAAAGAAATCTAAAGGGGTTAAATCTGGTGATCTCGCTGGCCAAGGTCTGTTGCTTCCGCGTCCGATCCAGCGATTTGGAAAACGTCCATTTAGATAATCCTGAACAATTTTGGCATAGTGACAAGGAGCACCATCATGTTGATAGACGACGGTACTAGCAATCCTATCCCCAATCAGCTGAGGTTCAAGGAATTGCTGCAACATGTCCAGATAAATAAGCCCCGTAACTGTAGCTTCAGCAAAGAAAAAAGGACCATAAACCTTAGATTTTGTTAAACCCATCCAGACATTAACTTTAGGTGTCTCTCTCTCCCAATTTTGGACGAAATCATTCGGTCTTTCATCTGCCCAAATTCGACAGTTATGGCGATTTACTTTTCCACACGTATGGAAAGTGGCTTCATCACTAAAGAGAATGTTGTCCATTAAATTATCACTCCAGATTGTTCTACGAGTTCAGCACACACAGCACTTCGTCGAGGGAAATCTTCCTCATGTAAATCATGTAAAACCTGCAAATGATAGCTTTTCTTCTGCAAATTAACTTTCAGAATTTTGTGCACAGATGACGTCGGGAGGCCGAGTCTGTGTGATGCAGCACGAACGGACGTACGTGGCTCCTCAGTGATAATTCCGCGTATTGCATTCACGGTAAGATCTGACATACACGGTCGTCCTGATCTTGCTTCATCATTTACAGATCCCGTTCGTTTAAATTTGCTCACCAATTTTCGTATTGTCTTTTCTATTGGCCCCGGCTTATGAAATCTCCTCCTAAACTTCTCTCTGATGTCATTGTATTTCTTTCCCTCGATTCGCCAAATTACTATTGCCACACGCTCTTCTGTATTCATTCTAAGGGCTTCTGAAAAGAAAAATAGAAAAAAAAATAATTATTTCACAAAAATAGATCCTGACTATGTACACCGTGTGTGTGTGTGTGTGTGTGTGTATATATATATATATATATATACACACATTTTAACTGCAAACACGCAGTATAATTAACGTAAAGAACGATGCTTGTATAGGAGAATATTCCGCGCAAGATGAGGAGAGAGAACGAAACAAATGAAAAAATGAGGTAACCACCCGGAAATCGAACCCGGGATCTTCCGATTGCCGGTCAGATATGATAACCATTACACCATGGGCCTACTCAATCATTTAGGCCCATGGTGTAATAGTTATATCTGACCGGCAATCGGAAGATCCCGGGTTCGATTCCCGGGTGGTTACCTCATTTTTCATTTGTTTCGTTCTTTCTCCTCATCTTGCGCGGAATATTCTCCTATAGAAGCGTCGTTCTTTACGTTATATTATTTATTTATATATATATATATATATATATATATATATATATATATATACACAACACGGCGTGACCGAGTTACATTTGAACTCAATGACTGTTAAGGAGTACAGCCTACAGGTGCTTACCTATGTTAATTTTTTTTCTTTTAGTTTACAAGCAAAGTGCAAACAGGTTATTATTAGTCATTTTCAACTGGCGTTTAGGCCCAATTTGGCGCATTGTATAAATAAAATGCAGGGGAATCAAAAATGTCCCTTAAGGGGTACGGTAAGCCATACAGAAGCAATGCTGACCCAAGATATCTCTGTATATGTACGTATATAAAAATCGCTCTAACATTTTGTCTTCTGTGAAACACACGGCCATGAAAAAAAACAAAACCAAAACGCCGTTCACACACAAGAAGCCACACCCACGAACGATACAGTAAATTTTTAGATAAAATTTTAAGATTTGCTTTAATAATAATGGCCTATATTTAGGCTAAAGAACTTAATATCCAATCAACATTACTAAGCATACCGAGATCTGTATAAAAGGTAACAAGAGCTTTAAAGCAAAGTACGCCTATCTTAGCCGACTGAAGGCCTATACTATGTATATAAATGAGAAAAGTTGACCTATGAACATGCGGGTGTGCGCGTGCGCACACGATATATATATATATATATATATATATATATATATATATATATATATATATATATATATATATACACACATACAGGGTGTCCCGTAAATCTGGAACCATAGGGCAAAATGATAAAAACGGCAATAAAAACGCCGGAGACACTTTTGGGGACGGTTTGTGAGATGAGCGACGATGGTAGCGGTTGTCTCATCGTCGGTGGATGTCCTCGGAGGTCTACTACGTGGTTTATCTCCAATGGATGCAGTTTCCCTGAACTTTGCTTCAAGTTTGCCGACACAGCTGTGTTATCGGCGCGCGGTCTGGATGCAATCTGTTAAATTCCTCAGCGACCTCCCTCTGACTCCGAGCAGAATTACCTGAATGCGTTCTTCCTTACTCAAAGACATCATGGGCACTTGCATAAACGGAAAAACATGAATTACTTATTTTACCCTATGGTTCCAGACTTATGGGACACCCTGTATATATATATATATGTCAAAGTTGTACCCAAAAATAAGATGGATTTAAATGTTTCCGCCTTAATAATCGACACAAACATATTAGTTAGTGGAGGGAGTGGAGGGTGGGGAGAGAGCATTGCGCTTTTCTATCCAGTTTTTTACTACGGCTAGAATAGTTAAAAAACGAACTAGTTTAATAAGAGGAACCTCCCCGATGGACCAAAAGGTCTTTGAGGCTTCCTTCCTCTGGTCCTTCTTACTACTTTTACAGTTCTCATTCAAATAAGTAAATAATTTCCTAACATTTTGGTTAACAGCTAAGAAACAGATTTATTTTTAAGAGACCTACCTACCTTCCACTCTTTTGTGACGTGATGAAATATTTTTAATACTGTAAATAGCCTATTTCTTACACATTAGAATTAAAATTGGCCCTTCCACTTCGGAACCAAGTTAGACTTTATTTTTTGTCTTCATGCTTTTCACTCACGTCGGTATTGCCAACGAAGCAATCCAAAACAAAGCCGCGAACACGGTTTCATACTTAGCACCGAATTTACCACGAAACTATTAAGCGGTACAAAGATATTGTCATGTACACTGAAAAACAGCCTCGTATATTCTTTGTTTCTTGGGTAAAAATTATCTTGGTGCAATCACTAGAAATGTGAACTTAATGAATTGTAGGCTCGTAATTATAACATTAATAATTACACATCTATGGATTAACACTTGAATTTACATTGGGAGTCAACGATAATTAGAATAGACCCACCACTTCCTTATCTCTGGAACTTAATAAATTCAAGCCAAAATATAGTCGAATAGGTCCCAGCGCCTATTCAGCAAGACTCATTCCGGAGTGATAGAGCTAGTCAGAGTTCAATCCGCGTTAAAAGTTAAAACCTCTTAAATTTTGAAAGGGTTTCGTATTAAAGAACCTATTTGTAGAAAGACCTTCAGAAAAACAGCCAATATGAACTTCACTACAAATACATGATTCAATAGTTGAATGCATGAACTTCACACAACGCATTGCAGCAAAATTATCGAGTTGGTAAACAATAAATCTTTGTTAGAGTTTAAAACGGATACATTCTTTTAGAAAGAGCAAGTTATCTCCTCCTCGAGGTACGGAAGAATTCAGTATTTTAAGTAAATAAGGGTTCCTTGGTGTGATCTCCGTACGAACAAGGTGATAAGTATTGTTTATCTTGTATTAAAATCTCATGGACAGAGATCAATATAGGCCTACGGTCCACATGCAGCCCAAATGAAAACAATGCACGAAATAGCCTAACTATTTTGTAGGCCCTTAATTATACTTAAGTGGTAAAAGGTTCTGGTAGTAAAATAGTTCGTTGTGTTGCGAATTTCTATCGACTCCACGAGCATGAATGAATTCGGGATATTTGGTGCATGAATGTGTTAATAAACTAGCAATAGACAAAGCCAATCCATTCTCATTGGACTCTTTTCTCCGCTTTACTGGAGTCATTTAAAGGCAAACAAAAAGGAGGTCTCAGATTCTCTGGATTGGGGTTAGACTCTCCACTTACTTCGGAAAATGGTCCTCACAATGCGCAACGGACTTAGGTAGAGTTACCATCCATTAACGAAGTAACGTTTCAATCCTTACCCTATTAATACCGAGGAAATGGATTACCGTACATATAATGTAGGACTACATACGATACGCTCTAAGTCTATATAGCTTTATCATGTTGAAGGTGCCGACAACGCATTACGGTACGGTACTATATTAAAGTCCAGTACTAATACTATTCCATTATAATACGTTAATGCCACTTCAAAATAACTTTGTAAATATAAAGGACAGTATACTATGCTTCAAAACTATTTTTAACCTTCATAAGCCTACAAAATACAATCTGAGATTTAGCCTTTTCTATGTACTACAATAATTTACATTTAAATCAATTCCTTTTTAATGAATCATGCAGAACATTGCAAAGGCAAACTGAAACCATTCAAATAAACAGGATGGGATGACTACATTCTATAAATGGAATTCTACAGATTACAGATCTCTACATTACACTGATTACGACATAATTACATCCACCTCGGTATCTAACTTAAAAACAATAAAAATAAGTTTATAAGGGGACTACAAAACGCATCAGGGTTAAGAATTTATGCATGAAAAAGCTGTACCTGATCAGTAGACTGTGTCAGAACAGAAAGCACCTAAACTTATATTAACAGTACAAGGCCCAAACAAGCATTTAAAGAACCAAGATAGATGTAGGCCTCGCACCTTCAACACCCGATTAGGTAAGTTGGTTTGGCACTTCAACACCAAAACCTTTTCGTAGTTGCAACGGTACCAACCTAGACCATTCTCAGTAAAAAAAGACTTAGTCAATAGGTAAAACCAGTCATTTAAACGTAATACCTCTCGTGACCCTTAATCACGGGTATTACGCGTTACTAACCTAACCTCACGAAATGATTAAGGGTCACAGGCAATACGCGAAATATCTGAAACTTCTGGGGATTACGCGAAATGACTGATTTCACACACCGATTGTGCAATTACACGGGCATAAACGATGAACTTAATTAAACTTCAAAGAAATAAAGGCTATAATTTGAAAGATTTAAGTTCCAATGTCTGCATAATGAATCATCTGACATGAATAAAGCGTCTTTGAGCACGATACTGATAATTAGTCGTAATAAATTAGGCCGATCTTAGCCCATAACCGGATGGTAGTCTCTATTAGTAGACTAAAAGGCTCCATTGAAGTTCAAAATTTGAGAACTCAAAACACCTCAGATTTACCGTACAGTACTTTCAATATAAATATTTGCAGGCTCATCTCCACCACAAACAACTCGCAACTTGATAACAGAAGTAACAACAGTTTCATTCTATTGTAGGATGGGGATTTCAAGACCACTCCTTATTAGGATTCGATAATATTGTAAGAAAGACCGAGACAAAAGATACAGATGTATGTATGAAGCTCGCCTCATTGGACAAACATTTTATTTTTGTTTTCATTAAACTTTTATTTAAAACGTCCAACGAAGTTTCGAAACGTGACGAAATCACCTGAGAAATTTCCCAACTGAACGTTCTTACGAGAGAGAGAGAGAGAGAGAGAGAGAGAGGAGAGAGAGAGAGAGAGAGAGAGCCCCTTCTAATATAATGCCTTCTTTTTCTCCTTCCAACCACGCCTCTTTCATGCAGATAATTCGCCTCGAGTCTCAGATCGGACGGAAAACGTAGAAAATTGGATCGGGATGAAAGGCGGTTCAGTTCGGAAAAATGGCTTCAAACTTTAATAAACTTCGGTAAAACTGATAAATGCGCAACTAAATTGGGCGGGGTGTGAATGCACAAAACAGCTTCCTACCCACGCAAATTTAGACCCATTAATTTTGTACCGAAAAATTCGAACAGGGCATGGCATCGTACAAAGGATTACAACCTATCTAAATTATTCTCCATCTGAAAGATTAAAAACGCCTTATCTATCGCCATTGCTCACATTCTGCTTCCAACCTCGAATCACTCAATACAAAACTAGATTTGGAAACGGATGCTGCCACAATAACGGAAACAGGTGGCAGACGGAAGAGTGAAATTTGTTCGTTGTGGAGAAGTCTCCTACCGCTTCTCTCGAACTTTACCACCGTCCGAAACGCGGAGTCTCGCCACCCTTATTCCTTAGGAAATCGTGTTACTCAAATAACTTTTCTTAGGCTTTATCTCGTCTAATAAGGTACGCCTCTCGACTGCTTATTTTTATGACTGAAGTTTTTTAATTAAAAAGATACGCTGATCTTCAGCACAGGAAACGAAGACTTACTTCCTACACTTAATTAGCTTACGCTCAATGGTCTCGTAAATCGGCTAGCCTAAATTTACAACGCCTGTTACCGGTAACTTACTTTATTTTCTACCATACTTTCGAGTCTACTGCAAGCTACGATAGAAAAAAAAAAGAAAGTCAATCCAATCACTTACGCCTACTTATGAGTAATTTTTAAGGTTTGAACGAATAAATTGCCTTCTGAATTAAAGCAAAATCTTTTTTTTACGTACCGTACCTTCTGTATACACCACCATCACTATCAGGAAGTCTATGCTGACGTATTAGGCTTACTGTAAGCCTACCGTACGTCTAAACGTGTCATTCACAGCACACGCAATTTGGCACCAAGGCTTATAAGACAAACTTTAGAAAACATTACCCAAACATCAAAAGGAATGGGGAGATCAACCCCGTCAAAAAAAAAAAAAAAAACTCCCTCATTAATTTTCTTAATGTCAGCAAAAGAAGCATTCATTTATTATGTAAGCCTACTCTAATAGGCTACATACTGGAGCAGCACCTAGATATGCTGTGCTGGTAGTCTACGGCCTATCAATTACAAATTGTAACAAGTTGTCTGGACAGAAGTTAGAAACCTTTTGAGATGAAATAAAAGCTGTAAACTTAGGGTACACACGGTTGTTTTCATGGGTAGGCCCTCCGAGGCTAAATCTTGCAAGTTTTACATTAAAATCTTGGCCTAGGGTTCTAGGCTTTATCATTATGAGCGGACAATTATTAAGTAACCAAGTTCAAAGGTGCCCAACAGGTTTACTAAATAAAGAAAGGAGGCACGATACAATTTTTTTTTTTGTACGCGAAGTCAGACCCGATAAAGTAATCGACCTTCGTACGGCGCCTCAAGCACAGCCGGAAGCTGTGCTTCAGGCGTCCTTAAATAAAAATTAAAAACTCCCGAATTCTGAAGATAGGTTTAGCAAAGCTGTACTGGAGACTGGAGTTAAATGATAAAAACTATTAGGCTTACGGTTTGCCAAGCAAATATCCAGCAGAATATTTTTTTTCCTCCAAAATGTGTAGGTAGCATGATGCTAGATTTAAGACCTACAGCAGCATAGAGAAAAGCATACTGGTCAAGTAGGCCATAAGATTTAAATTACAGCATTTCTTTGAAATTTCTAAAAGTTTTTAGGCAAGCCTATGATAAATTCAGTGAAAATTATAAAGATTAGCTGTCTTCACATCCATTAAAGCCATCAGGCCTATGCACAGCGTGGGTAAATTCTTTAAAACTACAATACCATAATTAGGCTACTCCTATTTATTATCATAAGAAAAGTGAAACTAATTTCTTTTGTAGGCCTGACCTAATATCAATCCACGAAAAGAACCATTTTTAAGCACTTCGCTAAAGAAAAAAATTTTTAGTAACATATGGTAGCCTATTAATTGCGAGTCTAGGCTATATTATTGACACACTTTACTAGCAGATTCCCCTCTTGGCTATGTATATATCGTGTATACCTATATGGTACATTAAAGGCCTCCTGTATTAACCCCTTAAGCGTCAATTTTATACACACCAATAAACCTAAACGTGTTCTACAAAGGTGAAATGGTATGGTAGCTGTAACTTGCATAACTATTTAGACTATTATAGAACCTTAACTACTAAGTACCATAGCCTACAGAAAATTGGGCTTATAAGGTCCAGGATGTCTTAAAGACTTGTTTGTAGGATTCTACTATTGAAAGTACTCAGATTTACCATCTTTGTTGGAAATGATTTACAGCTTCCAAACTCCAGGCATGACATAGGCCTAGCTTTGGTTAAAAAAAAAATAAATTAGTGTCTTGATATGCAATGAAAAAAACCCATCACGAATGAAGTATGGTATGGGAAAAGTTTTAATCTGTAATAACCTCAAACATTCTAATCAAAGAATTCTTTTGTATCAATATAGGGCAGTCGTGCCCAAAATTTTATTTGAAGTACAGTACTAATGGATTATTTAGACATTTGATTAACCTACAATGGACCATAAAACCTTTTAAACTGAAAGGTAAAATTTGTTCTCAGACAATTCAAAATTAATAAGATGACTGAACTACATAATGTTCCAGCTAAAATAATTTCATATTCAATTAATTAAATTTATTGAATTTGAAATGGCAGAAAATCTGCACTCTCAAACTTTAGTTAATTTTATGGCAGAACCCTAATACATAAACTAGAAAACCAAGACAGGTGAGATGACCAAGATTGAGCATGTTTTACATTACAAATAGGGCTTAACCTTAATGATTTCAACAACAAATTTTTTTTTCAAATAGGACATAGTGGTCTATACTAGTAGGCCACTATAGTACTTAATCAAATGACATTTATTTAACCCATGCAAAGCTTCCAGATTTAAAACTTTAAAAATGTCAAACAAAAGAAAAAATCTATATTTAAAATAGATAAAATAAAATGGGAAATTTAAATTTCATTTCAAGCTCAAAAAACAAGAACAAAAGATTTCTAGGAAAAAAAAAAATTGTAGGAATCTGAGCGTAGGTCCTATGTTCTACAGCAACAGGGGCCTAAGGCATTTATTAAATTTAAAAATTAGAATGGTTCAGGCCCTATTTTAATTTTCCTATGGGTCCACTTTATTCTTGAACACAATGATAAACAGTTGTGAAATACAAGATAAGTTTAAATTACAAGTACATCACTTTTTTTTTTTAAATAAATTGCACAGTAAATATACAATGAATAATTAATCTTTCTGGAAATGCAAAAACTAGATTGGTAGATGAAGCACAGTATTTACAAAAATAATGACAATACCTATCAGGGTTTCACTGAACCTTCAATCAATTCACAAACAATTCAGCATTAGTAAGGGCTGGGACCCAGTAGTAAAAATCTAGTTTGGTCTGATCCAGTGATTCCAGTACACATAATATCCAGATCTCCAGTACAGTAGTTTATAAATATATTACCCCTCTCAACACATACCAGCATATATATATATATATATATAATATATATACAGGGTGTCCCATAAGTCCGGCATCATAGGAGAAATTCATATTTTTTTACAGGCCATAATGTCTGTGAGCAAGGAATAACGAATCCAAATAATTCTACTCATTGGAAATCGGAGTCAAAGAGAGGCCACTGCTGAATTTAACAGACTGCATCCAGACCACGAGCCAATAACACAGAGTTGTGTTAGCAGACTTGTTGCAAAATCTCTGACTCTGATTTCCTATGAGTAGAATTATCTGGATTCGTTCTTCCTTGCTCACAGACATTATGGCCTGTAGAAAGAGAAAAATATGAATTATGGTTTGTAGAAATAGAAAAATATGAATTATGATTTGTAGAAATAGAATATGAATTATGGTTTGTAGAAATAGAAAAATATGAATTTCTCCTATGATGCCAGACTTATGGGAAACCCTGTATAACTTTTTAGTATAAAAATTCATGTAGCTAGACAAAAACCAAGAAGTATACATTGGTATAATTAATAAGCTACTGTACATTTTCAACTACTACAATTCTGAGATTCACTTTCATGCATTTCACACAAGGTACTAGTACAATACTTTAAGTTCATTGATACAGTTATAAGTTTTTCAGATCATTGTTAATGCTGTTGGTAATTCACTCACCAAATAATAATACTTGATTACCAGAATTGCTCCAGCAATCCAGTTCAGTCCCAGCCCTAGCATAGGTATGCTTTGATCTAATGACTTTAGGGTCCTGTGTACACAAATTTTACATAGGTATAACCTTATGTAGACTAGTTTGCACTTTTTTTTTGTCTTGACTTTCTTCAAGAATACAGTGGGAGACATGTTTCAAGTGTTAGTGGTATAGAGCCGAGTTCAAAGAATTTTTTTAAAGTTGTTATATAGTATCATATTTAGGTTAGCTACTCAAAAGGAAAATGCAGTATGTTACCGTATATTTTATTTTAGATATTCCAAGAACCCAGACTTGGTCTAGTTTGTGTTAAGCAAGCTCGAGGTGATATGCCTCTATGCATGCATTTGTAATTAAAACCAGTGCATTTTATCACCTGAGGAAAGAAGAAATTTGTGATTTATCTTGCTACTGATAAATCAGATGCCTAGATTTAAAAAAAAATAGGTGTCTCTACAGCACAACTAATGACAAGCACATGTGGAAAGGACTATGGACTGGACTAGATCTACTCATTTGAATTTAATTCATGTTGCTTCCAATGGTGATGAGCCATGTAGTGCACATAAGCCTCATTTGGTATAAAGAATGCCATTTATGAATGGGCAGTGATCCAATCCTATATGATGCTTGTATTGTGAATGTGTATGGGCACAGCAATTGCTTTGTAAAACTAAACAGTGAAGCATTTTCTTGTTGTAGACTTAACTTGTAAAAATATGTCAAATGAATGAATGGTGTGTGTGTGTGTGTGTGTGTGTGTGTGTGTGTGTGTGTGTGTGTGTGTACAGGGTGTTCATAAAGTCATGCATCATAAGAACATAAGCAATATCTATTTATTTATGTCTCCATCAGGCCAAATACCATATGTTGAAGAACATTCAAAGAAACCCTTTTCATTTACAAACATGGTTTGAGATTGGTGGGAATAATTTCTAACATAAAAAAAATATTTTTCTATGTGTGACCTTATGGACACCCTATATATATATACTGTGTGTATATATACTACATAGTACCTATAGACCTTAAATAGTTACTAGTAGTCATTATGTATGATAATCGTTACCATATATACAGGGTAGCACAAAAGGTGCGCATCATAGGAATTTTCAGTGTTGATTACGTATTTTGTTTCTTTTAGGTAGGGGATGGCTGTAAAATTAACACACAAGAGGGTGAGCTTGGTTTTAATGTATGGAATACCAGGTACAACAAATCACTGAATCAGTACAGAATTAAAATTCTGTACCAATTCATAATACCTGGTATTCCATGCATTAAAACCAAGCTCACCCTCTCATTTATTATTAATTTATTTCACAGCCATCCCATACCTAAAAGAAAAAATATATAAACACTGAAAATTCCTATGATGCTCAACTTTTGCGCCACCCTGTATATTGAGAAAAAACCTTAAAACCTATTCACCTAAAGATTTTTTTTGTGACAGAAATTTATTAACACTAAATAAAGAAAGACTGAACTCATCTATGATCTTATTTCGATAGCCCCCAAGTCTTGTTATAAGTGGTATAACCATCTATAAATAACTAGTGTTCCATAGTGTATGGTATCAGGTAGGCCATAATCTATGCCTAGTTCCTTTGGAATGGTAGCTATACCAAATTATGAAGTTTGGCAAAGATTTTCCAGATATGATGCATTATTTCTTTCAAGCAAAACTTATTGGTTTTAAATGTGGAGGCACCACTTTTTAAATTAATAGTAGCTACCGGTACCTACTATTAGATATGATTTTTTTAATTTTTTTTCTATAGAATTTGGAATCATTTCATTCCTCTTTTTAAAATCTCAAAATCACTTTTGCCAAATTTTGGAAAAATTTCAGAGTCCAGAGACAGTTCATAATAGTTCAGTTATATAGGCTAAGTTGGTGGTAATTTAATTATCAACATTTTTTCTGAACTGCATTTGGTTTCTGGAATTTTAACCAAATTTCTTATAGGCCACTGGATAGCATACATTAGAGTAATTTTTGTCCAGAAACCAACTCAACCTGGTTAGACCAATACTAATACTCAGTTAGGTTGCAAGCAAAGTTAGATTACCATAGATTTACAGTTCAGCAAGTTGATCAGAAGACTGGGTCAAATTGGTTCTTGAGCCAAAATGATGACCTGAATAGGCTATTCCTAACAAGGGCTCATACCAAAAGGGGTAACCAAAATAAAGAAATATTTTAAATGTGGTATAGTTCAATAATTACATTTCATTTAAGTGAAATTACAAGTAGCTACAGAATGTATGCTAGACTCAGTATGAGAAGTTTGGCAAAAGTGATGCACAGCTTCTTAAAAAAAAAATAAAAAAGAATGAAGGAACTTCAAATCCTACAGAAAATGGGAAAAAATGAGGTTAATATATATTTGGCTGAACACAGGGGCTAATGAAAAATGAGATGTGTTTCACTAGCACTATTTTTCATGCTCTTTATGATGGTACTAATCATTTTTTGTGGAAATGCAAGATTATAGAAAAAATTACAAGTTACATTTTTATAGTGAATATTTCCTGTTTTGGCTATAATGTACTTTTTTTCATAAAATATTTTTCTTGATTGGGCTATTTTTTCCACTACTCTGCGACTTAGTTGGTTGGTTTCTGTTCTGTCTTTTTTTTTTCTAATTGGATTCAGTTTGGTCGTGTCTGTGATAGAATTATGACGTGCTGTTTGTGGGGTTTCTGACTTTGAGAACTTGATTCATCGTGTGCCCTAGATGAAGAGAAAGTGTTGGATGTTTTTATCAATTACGCCGTTATTCTCTCATCCTTAACTTGCTCAAAATGTGACAGTGAGTGCCTAATACAAAAAGATCATAAGATATTTATGTGAAATAACCAATATTAACCTGTTAGGCCAACTGTACACCCTTGCTGATTGGTTAAGTAATGATATTTTCATTAATTTAAACAAAAATGACATGGCCTAAAGTTGAAATAAAAAATATATTTTTCTGGTGTATTTTGGTGCTCTATGGTTAGGTTAGGTTACCTAGTTTTTTATCAGAATTACATTTTCCTGGTGTAGTTTTCTCTGCTTTGTTGGAATTTGACATTTCTTGTGCAAATGAGTAGAAACACTCCGTATTTTGGAATGGAAAAAAAAAGTTTTTATTCATTTGCACAAGAAATGGGTATCAGATTCAAACAAAGCAGAGAAAACTACACTAGAAAAGTGTAATTTTGATAAAAATGTAGCCCTATGTCCAGCCAAATATTTACAAAAATGACAAATACTTGTCTAATCAATTTAAGGTATTAAACTAGTCTAAAAAGTGACACCACCAGATCTGGAACTAACATTTTAGCTTGATAGATCATGCATCAGATCTGTTAAACTTCTCACTTTGGTGATAGGATTGGTCTATTCACTGCCAACAAGTAGGACTGAATTTGGCCTGCCTATTATTAATTAAACAAGGGCTGAAAGTCTAATGGAAACTCTTGACACTTTATAGCCTACCAAACTTACTGTGTAAGAATTGGAAAGCAAATCCATGAAATATTTTACTTCAAACAAATACTAGAAATTTTCCATGTTAGCACTATCCTTTCTTCCTCTTTCAATTTAACTAAGCCTACAGCCCAACTTACAACTTTGTTTATTGGGAGTGGTTTTGTAGGCCCCACAAATTAACAACCGTTTATATACAACAGCCCACAAAAGGAATAAGAAGTAGTAAAGGGAGAATGGAAGTATTGAAGCCAAAAAGCCTACGTTATAAGGCGAGTAAGGGTTTCATCTCCTTTAGGCTTGTCAGTAGTGGGAAGGCCGTAACTAATTAGCTTAGCTACTAGGCTAGTTAAGTCTTCTTAAATTAGTGATGTTAGCCATTTCACTGAAAATAACGCCTGAATTTTAATCTCACTATGCTTGGGTTACCCATACTCTCACACAAAGATCCAAGGCCTAAGTTATCCAGCCCTGGACCCTAAGTTTAGATTATAGCCTACTATTTACACTAGCCTAGCCTAGGCCTACTTAAACTAAGAATGAATCTTACCTGTAAAATAGAAAAATTTATAAACTTGACTTCATTAATACCATACACCTCTCAGTCCTTCAGTAATTCAATTTAATTAGCACTACCTTTCACTTTAATATAAACTAATATCCTTTGTAATATTTAACAAATATCAAGAGAACATTCGTTGGACATTCATAAACATTACCTTTCTCGGTCACTTTCACTCAAGAACTAACGATATTTACCAGGGCTACCAACTTATCAGATTTTGATAGCCTCGGTTTCAGGTCTCTTTGGTGGCTTTTATCAAATTATAATAGATAAATTAAACTGCTGATGTTTAAATAATATAACCCCACAAATCATATGAAGGTTAACATAATTTGAATGGCTACTTATTCACATCAAAAGATGTAGGCAACTTAATACTTAAAAGTAAGTTTGTTAAAATTAGGGAAGTGAAAAATACGATCTAAGACTATAGTTAAAACTAAGGCCTACGCCTATCTGGCCTATGAATATCGGCCATACACATTTACAAATTTTAAGGAGTTTGAAGTATCTGAGTCTAATTTATAGTTGATTATTTACATAATTATTGATCGCATGATGAAAGTTTGTATCCATTACGCTTGCAAAATCTGTGAACCGAATTAAAATTAAAATACATTACTTCTGAACAACATAAAGCATTGTCACGCATATATATATATATATATATATATATGTGTGTGTGTGTGTGTTAATATCAGGCACGAATACACATGCATAATAAAAAATTATCCCCACCAGGATTCGAAATCGCACCTCTTGAGAGAAAGGCGAGGGCGAAACCACCACGTTACAAGATGAAAGTTAGTACGAATACATATTTCATCTTTGGGAACCCAGGGTTACACCAGAGATTTGAATGAAATGCTGCCATTACCTCAAGTGTAGATCCCCTTGCTTTCTACTCAAGAAATTCTGGGTCCGAATCCTGGTTGGGGTAATTTTGCATGTATACAGTACATGTAGACACTTCAAGTTAACAGTGAAGACAGACTGTTGACAGATTGTTTGAAGCAGAAGGTAAATGCAAATTCAAAGAACAGCCACAGTATGAGAAATGAAAATGGTTTGTTTGGCGTTTCATTTTGTATGTTACTTTGCAGTTATAATTTTATTCGTAATATAGAATATTATACTAACAATGTAAGTTATTTCAATATTGTTATTGCGAATGATAATGAAATTTAATATTTAGTGATTAATTATTCATTATTGCGTTTGCTATGTCAAAGAATTTTGTGAACTTAAAAGATACAAATGTACTTTGGTAAAGGCTTCATTGTTTCAACAAATAATGCTCCGACCATACTCAAAGCTTTGCTATACACTTATTCAGGGCACGAGCAACTCGCAGCAACAGTGGCATATATATGGAGGATGAGCGCACTGACGTGACCCTCCGTACGTAATTCATCGCAACTGCAAACAGTATATATATATATATATATATATATATATATATATCGCTAACAAAACATTTTCCTAGTGAGTTTTTATAACAATAAGTGATTTGTGGTTACTGCAAAGAAATATATACTATATATACACACCTCGTTGCTGTTCCGTGCGTTGGGCTCTCTTCACACGAAGGTCAAGCTAGTGGCCCCGCCTCTAGGTCTGGCTTGGTGGAGGAGCAAGTTGCTTTCTTGTGTTCTCCACCGTACATAGCCAGGTACACCCGGCTCATCCGGTACCGTCCTGAGCCAGGCAAATAGTCTTCTCTTGAAGACTTCAACTTTGACCCCTGTAACGTTTCTGAGGTCCTTTGGAAGCTGGTTAAAAAATCTTGGTCCCGGACAACCAAGCTATTTTCCTTCAGTGTTGAGGAGGTCCCTTGTCGGCCTTTTAATTTGGAAACACTACACATTCTGCCTTCCCTATTTTCCAGTGTTGTTTGAATGGTAATTGGGTTTAGTTTTAGGTTTGGTACCAGTTTTTCGATCATTTTCCATATGTAGATTATGGTGTACCTCTCTTCTTCTTCTTTCCAGGGAGTACAAATTTAGTTTACGTAGTCTTTCCCAGTAGTTGAATTCTTTGCAGCCATCAATCTTGGCTGTGAAATGTCTCTGCGTTTCTTCTAGTTTATTAGTTTCTTCCTTTTTACATGGGGACGTCAAAACTGAGCAGTATTCGAATTTTGGTATAGTCAGTGTTTTTAGCAGGGGAATCATTACTGTCCTGTCCATTCTTTTGAACGTTCTTAATACCTGTCCCGCGACTCTTTTTGCTTTATTTATCGCTCTCTGATTTTGTGTTTCGAATTTCGCATCATCGGTCATTACCCCCAGATCGATCGCTTTCGTGCTTCTCTGAATTTCCTGTCTATCTGGAGGATAATATACAGTCTGTTTAAGTTCCTCTTTTATTTATTTATTTATTTATATATATATATATATATATATATATATATATATATATATATATATATGGCTTGGCCTTGTTTCCGCCAGAATTGTTCATTCTGACGAAGGTCAAGCTTGTCACTTCACCTTAGACCTACAGTTTAACGTGGAATCCAAACCACGCCCCATCACGGGCGGTCAGAAATTATAAAGTCCTCGCCCGGACTCAATCTTCCGGCCTCCCGATCAGCAGCCCGCCCAGCGTCTTAACCACTAGGCTACCCAGGGGATCCATTTATTTATCAACCATTTTTTTTTTTTAGTGTGGAAGGATCGTTTGAAGTTTGTCATAACCCTGGCAAGTGTCTCCTGGTTGATGCTCTTCACGAGCGATGTGATTTCCTTTCTCAATTCTGGAAATATGTTAGGGTTATTCTTCTACACATTGTTTTTGAGGAATCCCCATATGAAAAAATTGCATGAACTGAGGTGAGGGGAGTATGGTGGCCAAGACCATCTACTCCCAAAACGACCAGGAAATCGATTTGAAATTACTCGGTCATTGAAGTGTTCGGATAGATAATCCCAGGGTTTCTAGGTAATCAAACAATGAATTTCATAACCAGCCTAATTAGCTTAACCACATGAAAAAAACTCAAGTTAATAACATAAAAACATAGGAAGCATAAGTTTGATTCAAAACCACCAGGGCTTTTCTCCGTTATTCATGTTCAAAATAAGAATCCAACTACCTAAATATATTCTGTGGTATTTCACTCGTCAACACTATAACCATACAAAGAACCCCAGCTATTAACAACGTTTCCCCTCAAACATTTCCATTAAAATAATGATTTGTATCGTAGAAATTTATGTCCAATACTTTATAACGTACCGGATGAATTAAACAAAATCGAGTGTCGTCTTTCGATATACTCATGTGTGTATGTATGTATGTATGTGTATGTGTATATATATATATATATATATATATGAAAATTATTTCACGAAAGTAACACGTCAAAAATATTTGTTTCCTTTCCTTCGTGGTTATATATATATATATATATATATATATATATATATATATATAATCATGCGGGTTGCTTCTACAGAGCTTCAATTTAATATTTAGGAGAAATCCAATGACAAGGAGAAATGTAAATGCCATGAAAAGTCTTCTTTAATGCGCAACGTTTCGAGCAATATGCTCATCTTCAGGCTGTATGATAACAATGTGAAATTAAAATCAATAATTGAATGAAAAACAAGACAAAGAAAATTTCTATAACCTATTCATAAAGGCAAATTTTAAAAGACTGAAAAAAGAGGGTTAAATTCTAAGTTATACAGATTTACATTTAAAATTAAGAAGCTATTTTTAAATACATATAGTAAATGTGAAATTAATACACTGGAAAAATTACCAATAGTACACTGGAATAATGAAACTAACTAACCTTTCACTGCAATTTCCGAGGCTAGACTGATTTAAGCAGAGGCAAAACGAGAAAACATAAGATAAGATAAGATAAGATAAGATAAGATGGTGAGGGCGATTGGGGAAGGGGGGATTATAAGGAATTGGGGAAGGAGGAGGGATTATAAGAAGTTTAAAGGGACAGCTGATGAGTCAACATTTAGCGTAGGGGTCAAAGTTTTAATGTAAAGCGATTCCAAAATTCTAAGTGAGTTGGGACAAGTATTACAACCAAGAATTTTAAAATTGTCTAAAGTGACATCAGTTTTACATTTTATACTGTGTTCCCGAATACTAGAAACTTCTTTAGTTTTTAAAATTTTACCTGTTCGGCCACTTATTCCCATATGCGAATAAAATCTAGCCCTGAGAGAGCGAACAGTGCTGCCAATGTAATTCCCAAGGAGACACCTAGGGCAGGTAAATAAATATACAACACGTCTTTAGGTAGCTTTTTCTCAGCGAAGGATCGAACCCCTGACTCGTTGCGTAGCGGTGTTGTATATTTATTTACCTGCCCTAGGTGTCTCCTTGGGAATTACATTGGCAGCACTGTTCGCTCTCTCAGGGCTAGATTTTATTCGCATATGGGAATAAGTGGCCGAACAGGTAAAATTTTAAAAACTAAAGAAGTTTCTAGTATTCGGGAACACAGTATAAAATGTAAAACTGATGTCACTTTAGACAATTTTAAAATTCTTGGTTGTAATACTTGTCCCAACTCACTTAGAATTTTGGAATCGCTTTACATTAAAACTTTGACCCCTACGCTAAATGTTGACTCATCAGCTGTCCCTTTAAACTTCTTATAATCCCTCCTCCTTCCCCAATTCCTTATAATCCCCCCTTCCCCAATCGCCCTCACCATCTTATCTTATCTTATCTTATCTTATGTTTTCTCGTTTTGCCTCTGCTTAAATCAGTCTAGCCTCGGAAATTGCAGTGAAAGGTTAGTTAGTTTCATTATTCCAGTGTACTATTGGTAATTTTTCCAGTGTATTAATTTCACATTTACTATATGTATTTAAAAATAGCTTCCTAATTTTAAATGTAAATCTGTATAACTTAGAATTTAACCCTCTTTTTTCAGTCTTTTAAAATTTGCCTTTATGAATAGGTTATAGAAATTTTCTTTGTCTTGTTTTTCATTCAATTATTGATTTTAATTTCACATTGTTATCATACAGCATGAAGATGAGCGTATTGCTCGAAACGTTGCGCATTAAAGAAGACTTTTCATGGCATTTACATTTCTCCTTGTCATTGGATTTCTCCTAATATATATATATATATATATATATATATATATATACACACAGTGGATTCCGGTTAATGGGACCACATCGGGAAAATGCAATTTGGTCCCATTAAGCGGCTGGTCCCATTAAACGATGTTCCCTGAAATGGACAATAAACAACAAATTAAAGCAAAATCTCTTTATTAAACCACATGAAATTGTTTAAAACCTTACAGAAATATAAAATAATAGGTATGTATTTATTTAGGCATAATTAAGTACATATTTATCCAAGGTTGATTGCTGTGTTGATTCGATAGACTTCAAATAAACATAATCGTAGCACTGGTCAAGAGCAGACATGGGACTCTTTTCGTTGCCTTCCTGCATAAAGTAGCGCCGTAAGTCTTCAATGCATTTTCTTGCATCCTTGTGTTTCACCCGCTCAGGCTCAGATGTGTCATCTTCGTCACTATTCAGTTCTTCTGAACATTTGCGACGCTTTGCTGCAATTTGGTCAACAATGTTTTCATAACCATCATCGCAGCATTGCAAATTTTCGTCAACACCGAGAAACTCTTCTGCATTTGTAGCTCGTTGCTCTGACTGCACAGACCTATTTTCAATTGATGCTGTTTCAATCTCTGAATGTTTGAAGCCACAATGAGCAAAACAGTTCCGAATTGTATTAGATTCAATTTTGCGCCAGCTATCTGCGACAAACTGTATTGCTTGCAAAATTGTCACCTTTGAACTAACCTCCTTTGCTGTTGAGGATGATGTTAAGAGATTTTCTTCGATGGCCTCAAGTGTGTAGTTCACCAGTTTGCTCGATATGCTGTCTTCAAATTCTTAATGATACCCATGTCCAATGGTTGCATTAATGATATAGTGTTAGGGGGCAAGAATTCTAGCTGAATGTTGTTCAGGCAAGCTAACTTAGGGTGTGCTGCACAGTTGTCAAGAAGCAAAAGAACTTTTCTTGAGCTCTGTAGTAGTTCGGCATTCCAATTCTTTAGCCATTTTGCAAAAATTTCAGACGTCATCCATGCATTTGTATTAGCGTGGTAGATGACTGGTAAACCGTCCATTGTAAGTCCTTTGAAGCAACGAGGTTTTGCGCTTTTCCCAATCACCAGAAGCTTCCGTTTATCAGATCCTGATATGTTTGTACAACACAGTACAGTTACGCGGTCCATAGCCTTTTTCGAACCCACCAAAGTTTCGTGTTTGTAGACCAAAGAACCATCTCGTGTGGCACGATAAAATAAGCCTGTTTCATCGGCGTTATAGATGTTATCAGCGGAAAACTGCTGAAGCAAGTTGGGTAATGTTGTTGATTTCCAAAGGTCAGCATTTACATCATCTGCACTGCCTTTCTCGCCATGTGCTTTCTTAAACTTAATCTCGTGTCGAGCTTTCCATCGTGATAACCAACTATCTGTCGCTTGAAAATCATTATGACTCAGCTTTTTAGCAAACCCCTCAGCTTTACTTTTCAGCATGGGACCACTAATACATATACCCCGCCCTGTTACGATTGAGAACCACTCATTTAATGCCTCTTCAACATCGGGATCTTTTCCTTCTCTCTTTCGAGACGTTCCTGGTTGCCCTTGACGTGACGCCCATGCATGTCGTATCTCATTTTCTTGCTTTAATAAGCGTACAATTGTTGTTTTGGCGACTCCAAGTGTTTCTGCTAGTTGCCGTTGACTACTAGGTGGTTGGCTATCAATTTTATCGAGTAAACTAATTTTATCACCAAGTGTGAGATCTTTCCTTTTTGACATCTTAACTTTACAAAAGCAGCACTACGAATGACACATGTTATAATTCACGCTACCATTACACTACAATAGATGGCACTGCTACTTTGGTTGGTTGGTTCTTAATCTTGTCACACTTGTTTATCTTTGTTTATCACACTATGTTGGTTGGTTGGTTGGTTCTTTATCTTTTCGAGTATAGTAAGGGTGGCGTTTACCTGTCCGATTAAACGGCGCGCTGGTCATAATAAACGAAGTAAATTGTGATAAAATCATACGTTTGATTCGGTTCTTGCGCATTTGGTCCTAATAAGCGGCTGGTCCCATTAAACGGTGGTCCAATTAACCGGAATCCACTGTGTGTATATATATATATATATACACTTGGTTGAATGGTTTGTTCTTAGGGAAGCGCAACTTAGCGAGGAATAGGAGGACGAAAAGATGGTACATGTTTATTAACAGACGTTTCGGAAAACTTCAATTTCCATCATCAGTGCTAAAAATTTTAAAACAAGTAAAAATAAATAAGTATAATAAATAAACGAACAACAAATTAAAATGGCGCAACAATTAGCGAGAATCAAAACCAGTTACGATGTGTATTAAATTAAAAGATTAAAAGTTAAATGATATAAAGAATAAAAGTATGGATAATAAGTTAAATATAAAATGGTTTAGGTAGAACAGAAATGTAAAATTACTTACAATTAGCGAAAATTAAAAGCAAGTTACAAAGTGTATTAAATTAAAAGATTAAAAGTTAAATGATATAAAGTATAAAAGTATGGATGAAAAGTAAAATATAAAATGGTTTAAGTGAAACAGAATTGTAAAATTTCTTACCAGATTGTAATGAGACTAATTATACAGAAGGTTGGGAATGGTTGCCTGTTGAAAGAATTCCATTGGGACGATGGAGCAGGGCGGAGTGATAGTGGATTTCTTTTGAAAGTTTATTTGGCAATGTTTAAATTGAAAGCGGAACTGTAATCGTTGAGGGTTGGCTGGATACTAAGGATGTAAAGGGACTCAAGTATGCGGAGGTCGATTAGTTGGTTGGCTGAGTTGATAATTTTGAAATTGGAGGAAAGTAACGGGTGGTTGTGGAGGTGGCAGTGATCCCTTATTGCAGATTTAGAGGGTTTGTTCAGGGGCTGTGAAGTTCTTGTAGAAATGCAACGATGCTCGTCCACTCTTGTTTGATATTGGCGGATGGTACTGCCAATATAGTTCGCTTTGCAGCGAACACAATTAAAAGCGTAGATAGTGGACGAAGCAAGTGGCTGGGGTGTTTTTTCTTTATGGTTGAGGTGGGATTTGATACTATTGTTGTTGGTAAAAGCGAAATGAAATTTAATTTGGGGTAAAGCGGCGTGAGTAAGAGACGGAGTTCTGAAAGTATTTTGTGGCTAATATGGTCATAATAAGGGAATGAAAAATATTGTACGTCTTTTTTAACAGTAGGAATTTTAAGGGGGGGTTGATAAATATTATTAAGAAAATTTCTGGTTAAAGACTGTAACAAATGTTTTGGGAAAGAGTTATTAATGCTGAAGTTAAGAATTAACTCTATTTCATGGTGAAAAGATAAGTACGAGGAGCAAAGATGGTAGGCACGGTGGATTAAAATTTTAATACTGTTTATTTTATATAGCAAAGGGATGTGGCTTAGGAAATTAGTACCCAGGCCTGTGTACGTGGGTTTTCGATATATAGAAGTGCTAAATTTGTTGTTTTGTTTAGTTATTGTAATATCTACCTTGTAATTGTAATATCTACCTTAATTCCCAACATAAAAATATTAAGTTCACCAAAGAAGACGAATCCAACAACACCCTTCCCTTCCTAGATATTACAATAACTAAACAAAACAACAAATTTAGCACTTCTATATATCGAAAACCCACGTACACAGGCCTGGGTACTAATTTCCTAAGCCACATCCCTTTGCTATATAAAATAAACAGTATTAAAATTTTAATCCACCGTGCCTACCATCTTTGCTCCTCGTACTTATCTTTTCACCATGAAATAGAGTTAATTCTTAACTTCAGCATTAATAACTCTTTCCCAAAACATTTGTTACAGTCTTTAACCAGAAATTTTCTTAATAATATTTATCAACCCCCCTTAAAATTCCTACTGTTAAAAAAGACGTACAATATTTTTCATTCCCTTATTATGACCATATTAGCCACAAAATACTTTCAGAACTCCGTCTCTTACTCACGCCGCTTTACCCCCAAATTAAATTTCATTTCGCTTTTACCAACAACAATAGTATCAAATCCCACCTCAACCATAAAGAAAAAACACCCCAGCCACTTGCTTCGTCCACTATCTACGCTTTTAATTGTGTTCGCTGCAAAGCGAACTATATTGGCAGTACCATCCGCCAATATCAAACAAGAGTGGACGAGCATCGTGGCATTTCTACAAGAACTTCACAGCCCCTGAACAAACCCTCTAAATCTGCAATAAGGGATCACTGCCACCTCCACAACCACCCGTTACTTTCCTCCAATTTCAAAATTATTAACTCAGCCAACCAACTAATCGACCTCCGCATACTTGAGTCCCTTTACATCCTTAGTATCCAGCCAACCCTCAACGATTACAGTTCCGCTTTCAATTTAAACATTGCCAAATAAACTTTCAAAAGAAATCTACTATCACTCCGCCCTGCTCCATCGTCCCAATGGAATTCTTTCAACAGGCAACCATTCCCAACCTTCTGTATAATTAGTCTCATTACAATCTGGTAAGAAATTTTACAATTCTGTTTCACTTAAACCATTTTATATTTTACTTTTCATCCATACTTTTATACTTTATATCATTTAACTTTTAATCTTTTAATTTAATACACTTTGTAATTTGCTTTTAATTTTCGCTAATTGTAAGTAATTTTACAATTCTGTTCTACCTAAACCATTTTATATTTTACTTATTATCCATACTTTTATTCTTTATATCATTTAACTTTTAATCTTTTAATTTAATACACATCGTAACTGGTTTTGATTCTCGCTAATTGTTGCGCCATTTTAATTTGTTGTTCGTTTATTTATTATACTTATTTATTTTTACTTGTTTTAAAATTTATATATATATATATATATATATGATCAAAAGTATTCGGACACCGCATGGTTTTGGGAAAAATGGTTTTATTATGGCATTTAGTAACCAGTAGGTCCACCCTTTGCTTTTATTACAGCGTCAACACGTCGAGGCATACTTTCCACCAGTTTTCGGTAAGTCTGTGCAGGAATGGCTCGCCATTCCTCTTGCAGAGCTGATGCAAGAGATGCAAGTGAAGCCGGGCGTGGTGTGCGGTTTCGTATCCGTCGCTCCAGTTCGTCCCACATGTGCTCGATTGGGTTGAGATCGGGGCTCTGAGCAGGCCAGTGTAACAAATCCACCTTATTTTCACGAAACCAGTCCTGCACATGCCTTGCAGTATGGCAGGGAGCTCGATCCTGTTGAAACAAACAATGGCCATCTCCGTAGTATTGCCAGTGTAGGGAGGGCCGAATTGTCCAGAACGTCGAGATAAACGTCAGCGTTCATGGTAGTGGGTATAACAATCAACGGGCCGAGCCCTAGCCAGGAAAAACAACCCCATACCATGATGGACCCTCCACCGAACTTCACTGTTGGACGTACACAGTCAGGAAGAAGCCGTTCTCCGGGCTGTCGCCACACCCAAACACGCCCATCAGACTGGAAGAGTGAATACCGCGACTCGTCGCTCCAAAGAACAGTTTTCCAGTCCTCCACGGTCCAGGAATGACGGGAGACACACCAGGCCAAACGACGCGTGGCATTAACTTTTGTAATCAGTGGCTTGTGTACAGCTGCTCTACCATAATAACCGAGTCTGTGCATCTCTCTGCGGATAGTTACAGTACTAACGGAGGTACCGGATGCTCTTCCTACCTCGCGGCAGAGGACGTGCGGGACTTCTTGACATGTCGTACCAGACTTCTTCTATCACGTTCCGTCAGTTTGCGTGGTCGTCCGGAACGTTTTTTCGCGTTAGTTGCACCGTCGTGCTTCCATCTCATGATAACATCCGCTACAGTCGACTTTGGTATATCCTGTTTGGCTGCAATGTTTCGTATAGAAACGTTACTTAAATAACATCCGATGAGGAGTCCACGTTGGAACTCGGAGAGTTCACGTCCGCGCGGCATGGCTTCACAACAGTTACTGATAACTTAACAGAACACCTCAGCATTATAGTTTCGCCACGCTTTTTCCCAGCATACCTTTCGGCGAAGGTGATATTTGCAGAAATGCGGATTTTCCGGGGTGTCCGAATACTTTTGATTATATATATATATATATATATATATATATATATATATATATATATAAAATTTCATCTAGTGAGCAGTAAATTATTTGGTTAGTTTAAGTTGTTCACATTTTGACTACAACGACTGTACTATCTTGTTGGAACTTTGGCCTAATTCTCTTGAGTTAATAAGTAGACGTAGTGGACAATTCTTTCCGTAAATAGAGTTGAGTACTTGGCAGAGGAAATAAATAAAAAATAAATAAATAACGCGTTTTTTGTGTGAAACAAAAATGCCCCCACCACAAATCGAACCCAAAACTTCCTGAATAGGATAGTAGCGCTCTTGAACCCTACTTAGGTGGTCCCAAGTTCGAATCCTCGTGGAAACATGTTTCATTATATATATATATATATATATATATAATAAATAAATAAATATAGGCTACGTGGTGGCCAATGTCGTAATACCACTTCCCAGAGATCAGCGAAGTTAAGCGACATTGGGTCTGGGTAGTAGTTGGATGGGAGACCGTCCTCCGCGCCCAGATTATGTAGCGACCCGTGGTTCGGATCCCACGTAAAGCTATAGGTCCCCTCCGTCATATGACCTTAGATGCTGCGAAGGTTAAACAACACCAAAAAAAAAAAATATATATATATATATATGATGAATAAAACCACGAAGGAAAGGAAACACAAAACGGTACTCAAGCGCTTTCGTCTAATGACATCCTCAGGAACACTGAGGATGTCATTAGACGAAAGCGCTTGAGCACCGTTTTGTGTTTCCTTTCCTTCGTGGTTTTATTCATCATAAATATTTTTCACGTGTTACTTTCGTGAAATAATTTTCATATATATATATATATATAATACCCATCAGGATTCGAACACGGGACCTCTGATTCGGAATTATGGGCGGAACTCTCAACCTTCAAAAGGGTGGCTGTAGGTCACTGGACATGATCATCTGTATAACGGGGGTAACCGATGTAGAAATAGGCTTCATGCGTCCTATTTTTGACCACCAAATCATCCCAGCATGTTTCACCAAGAGAACATTTCGGTTCGCATATATGAATATATCTTGAAATGGGAAGTAGAAGTGATATTGTTGGCAGTAGGCTAACTACTGTACCTTCGCAGTCTCATTCGACTACTCTTTACCCGTAATCCAACAAGAATGGAGGCAAGTTGACTCGTTAGTCATTGGAAAAACAGCCGAATGGTAGACACACATTAAGTTCAAGCCAACTGTGAAAGCCCGTCGAAAGCCCGGGGAATTGAGGGCGAGCAATGGAATCCAATATAATGTTAATGTTCATGTTCATAAAGGAAAGGGCCGTACAACGAGAAACAATGAATCTGCCACGATCACATAGTTCAAAAATTAAAAGGCAGTATCTTCGGGCAACAAAATCTTAATCATTGAAAATTCAGGAGTAAGGCGGCAAATCTTGGAACCCGGAGTACGGTATATGCTAAAATAATATTTACCAAGTCACAGTTCCGACCGAGTGATTTAAATATTCGTTTGCTACAGATTACTTCCCCTGCCGCCGATTCAAAGTATTCAGAGATGTCAGTAAGTCTTACAGCTTACAATAAAACATGAGCACCTTAAAGGGAATCAAGTAGGTTTATAAATATGGATCACAAAACAAAACCTTTGAACATTTATTCTCATTTTCTTAAGTAATATTGGGCTCTGTCCCGAATCATATAAATCAATTAAACAACAAACATCTAAAGCAGGGGTGTGGGAACTTGCCGCCCGCGGGAATATGTGTAATTAAATTAGTGTAATTTAATTGCCCGCGGAGTTTGATTATTTAAAGTCATACAGTATTTACAACTATTTTTAAAGCCGCAGTTTGCCCAGTATTTTAATTGAAGTTTTCCCGCCACACAATTAAGGTTCCCCACCCTTGATATAAAGCTTTATATAGTAAAAGCATATTTATGGGATGGAGTTTTTACCAAATTATCAAAACAACTCTTCCAAATGATCAGAAATAAACTTGATCTAGCACGCTATCACTATGAAGATGGAAACTCGTTGCTAATAATGGCAAAGCAATGACAACAGTCATTACTGAGAAACTAATAGGAGAACATCAAATAAAGCAAATTATACATTTACTATTTTATTCTTTCCCTCAATCCTCATACAACAATATAAACTGAAAATTAAATTAAATTTCGGCAAATGATCTAAAAATTCTATGAATTTTCATTCTAAATGTTCTACTCAAGTGGCTCAGGAAACATACCTTTCATTTTCTTAAACTTCGTCTTAAAACCCGAACTAAAATGGAATGACTTATGAAAGAGGGATGAACAGCCTCAGCAATTTGCCTAGTCTAATTATGCAAAATTTAAATGTACTCGTAGTTATATATTTATAAAAAATAAATTTTCACTAAGCTTAAAAGAAGGGTTAAAGCTTGAAACGAACGAGTCTATTCTAAATGAGAAATGACGACATACAAGGCACAGTTATGAATATATACATACACTGATTCTAGATTCTAGAGAGAAAACACCGTTTTAGAATATAAACTACAGGACAACGAAACAAAAATGTAATGCTTTTAGAAAAAGAAGTAATGTTTGTAGTTTACTTAAGATATTTGGAAGAAAGAACGAATTAGCGTGGATGTGGGAAACAAACTGTTTTGACGTTTGGGGAAGGTTACTATACCATTTTATACAATGAATACAACGCTATTTCATCATCTATTTATGTAAACATCTTAAAACCACTTGAAATGGATCATATTACAATTAAAACTCGCTTTATGCTTTTCATCATGACTTCAACCAATCATGTCTGATGTATACGAGGAAAAGGCGTCAGTTAAAATTCCAATTACGCAGTTATGAAAATTCTAATACTGTATTTGCATTTTTACCAATAAGCGCTGATCAGAAATCAAACTAGACCCACAGATGAACGTCTGAGAACCTATAAATTTCAGCACGATTAATGTAACTTATATATGAGCATGCAGTAACAATTATATTTCACTAGTAACAGCAATGTAAATACATACAGCTTATGAAAAGCAATAAATTAACTTTGACGGGAATGTTCAAATGAGGAAAGTCGGTGCATGAGGGAATGAAATAATAATACTTAACACGAAAGAAGATAATTAAACCAGAGAGGGAAATCGAATACGAGGCGAGGTTTTTAAACTTAAGGGAATATAATGAATTATGAAAAATCTACCTGAATACTAGAGGTAGATTTCCTACAATATTAAGTCGTTTGGGGGAAATGACTGAGTTTAGGCTTAATCTAAATTGCGTCATTGGAGAGACTAGGTGATTAGAAATTTTTTTTTCAGTAGTATATTACACATGGACACTCTTTTGAAGTAACAAGTAACGTAGACCCATGTATTTATAGGTGCATAAAATGTAGTAACTTCAAAAGTTGTCCGAAAATAAAATTCTACAGTAAGATGAGAATGTATAAAAACTGAGTGCATTAAATTCTCATATCCACAACTGTTAAGTCGCAAACTAGAAGTGATCCAAGCACAAAATACACTTCAGAATTTCCCCCGAGGTCGCTAAAGCGAATCAAGTACGCTAGCTATCATCAATCTCTATAGGAACTAGATGGACACTTAAATGTCCCATATATGCTGGGATCACTTAACATTAGTTACTATTGAATCATTTGCCCATAAAATGGTTCAACTAGTAGGCACACTTGTTGATAGATCCTTTTACAGTGCGCAGAGAAACTTTTTTTTTTCTTTTTTTTTTTCACACAAAATGGAACCACGTACTTGGATCACTTTACGAGCTCAATGGATTTGGTGCAGAGGGATCACTCTTGACTTTCCACCATCCACGCTTAAATTACTTAACGTCACAAATAGTTCTTAAAAGATAAGTGATATGAAGCAAAATTAGAAAAGAAAAAACAGCCAAATAAAAGCAGAGTAACAAAACTATAAATAATATACAATTACTAAATGCAAATAAATAAAACATTAAACATTACAAAATGATTATTTTAAGAGGTTCTTGTAATCTGTAGCTCTTGGGTAAATTTTATAAGTGAATTAAAATAATAAACGTTATAGTGCCATAAAAAATTGGAAGCTATAATTCAGTTTCTGGAAGTATTCCCAGATATTCTCTTCTTAAAGAATACATGTTTACAACATTAAAATGACCAAGACCCTATTTGGACTTACAAGACGTATTCGCTAATACTAACCTCGTTATGAACAAAAACAATGGTGAAATGCAACTTATTCCAAATGGAAATCAAACAAATAATTTTACCTCTCATTGGTCACAAAAGATAGGTGTTAGGCACTGACTGACCGAATGTTTGGAGAGTACTTCAATAAACTATTGTAAACAAAGATCATGTGACAAAATATTTATTATTATTCTAAAATATATAAAATCACTCTTATAATTACAGTATGTATATAGTTACAGTCAATGTGTGAAACCATCATTTCATGTAATGCCTAAAAGTTTTAGGCATTACATGCTGCTAACCTAACCTTCATAAAGTGATCGATCGCATTACACAAAATGCCTGAAGCTTCTAAGAATTACATGAAATGACTGGTTTCACACACACACACACACACACACACACACACACACATATATATATATATATATATATATATATATATATATATATATATATATATATATTCAAAGGAAAATTTAAGGCCTAATAAAAAAATAAAAATTATTCATTCTGTCTGATCGGTTTCACTTAGGTTGCCATAGAAGAGTAGTGCAAATTATCCAAAATTACAACAGGAATTTGTTTTCCTAGCAGTTTTGTAAAACGTCTTTGACTGAAGGGTCAGCATCTCCGATTTCGATATCAAATCATCAAGCTTTTCTCCACGTTCTAATATTGATTGGATAGTGCTGTGCTGAAAGAAAAATGTTTAAATGTATTTTAAAACTATATACGGTATCTTCCTTTTTTTTTGTTCATCAGTTAGCAAGGAATGAACTCTTCAGTAATTGGAACTTTTTGGTGCAGTTCTCTCAACTTTTCCAAGTTCTGTAGCTGATAAAGTAGGAAAAAGTAGGAAAATTTTGGGGAAAAAAATAGAAATAGAAATTTTTTGAAAAATAAGAACGAAGAAGAAAAAGATTGCCAGAGGTTTCCACCCCTATCAGTACATTTCCAGGAAAAACTTTGTTCGAAAATTCTCATCTAATCATTCTGAAGCATAGTTGACAGGGAGCTGCTCCTTGTTTGAAAAATATTTGGTCCATTGAGCAGTAAGCTGAGGGAGAAAGTTCTGCAGCACTACAAAGTAGCGTCCTCCATTTACGGACGCTGCCTCAAAACAAAAAGGACAATGAAATGTGACTTTCATCGGGTGCATCACACAGTGACCTCAGAAGGGACTGCAATGTCAAAGCTCATTTGGTCTTTCACTCTACAAAATGTGACAGCTGTGGTGGTTCTCTCTCTTCACACTTGAACTTGGAACTGAAGTGGGTTTCCACAATGTATGTGCATATTCTAATCTACATTAGAAATACATACACAATATCTGGGATGATATTAAACTTAAAGTTTTGTAGTTCAGAAAATAGAATTTTAATGTTCATAAATTATGGGTGAGGTAAAGTACAGAATTTAGTTTTAAGATAGGAAGTTAGATACCCTGTTAATAATACTCGCAGCCACTTTAAGAAAATCACTATTAATAAATTTGAGTAAGTTTGTAAAACGAGACTAATGAAAAATGTAGTAACTAAAGTTTATTTAAGATAGAAAGAACTGTTGATAACACTTGATTATTACTACAGCCAACTGGTCCACGATTTATCATTTTCCAGTAAGTAGTTGGAAAGATCATAAAAAGTACAACACTACTGCGGAAGAATGAGCTGCTAAACTAACCATTACAACTTTTACGTCTTCCACATCTTCTTGGACACGCGTAAGTGCATCTGCTTCACGAGGGTTCTGCCATTTAGCTAAAGTGGATGGAAGTTCACTATAAGGAATGACAGATTCATCTGTGCTTGCCCAGAGATGAACAGGAACTTTAACTGCAAAGTCATCTATAACCTATAAATTAAAAGTATGAATGTAATGGAGTTGTTTAACGTTCTTCACGACGTCTTAGGCTATATAACGGAGGAGACCTACAGCTTTATGTGGGATCTAAAACACGAGTCGCTACATAATCTGGATGCGGAGGATGGTCCCCAATCCAAATACTACCCACACCTAATGTCGCTTAACTTCACTGATCAATGGGAAGCAGTGTTATAGCACTGTCCATGACATAGCCCTTAAAAATACATTAATGGACTGTACTGTACCATACCTTTCATACTCCTTACAGAACTGTGAATTTGCATATTTCAAATTAAAAGTAGCTATACCATAAATATGCATATATTCAGATAGTGTTGCAAAGAAAAAAGTGTTTGTTTGAGGTTTTTCTGCCCCATATAAAAAAAAACCTTTCACATAGACAATAAAAATTTATTTCAACAAATTACTTTCTATATGTAAAAACAAAATAACTAAAAATGAAGTACAGTATCTATAATTTAAATATACAAAATGTACTTTATTTTAATTAAACAGACCTAGACTGTAGCATAAGCTCAGTTAAGTATTTTCAGCTTCATTTATATTTCAAATAAAGCATCTATTAATAATAAAAGTACATAAAAAAGAAAGGAAGGCAAGCAAATAAAAACAATCATCATGTGAAAGTGTTCTAAACTTGGGAAAGTTCAGAAATGTAAGCCATATATGCTATACTGTATACAAGGCTCCACACTAATTAATAAGAAAAATATGTCCAATTATGTTTACCCCATTACTCCTTGGATACCTTGTATATTCAACAGTACGAGTTAATATAATCTTAATGTACTTGTACATCAAAAGAACGGTATTTTCACTATTTGATCACTTTTAGGCTTATATTTTAAATTAAATAAAATTACTTTTGAGCAATGTAGGGTTTTGAGGGATCATTATTATTTTAGAGAGCTGGTGAAAACCCTTTCATCACTAAATACAGATATATATTTACCTTGTTTATCATATTATGAGCCACTCTAAATGGATATTCGTGATCTGATATTACAACTCCTGCTAGGTTATCTTGTCTTATATAAACATGGCACACATATTCTGAAAATGTAGAATTAAAATTCTGAAACAAGATTATGACAGTTACAAAGATAGATCCCCACAATAAACCTAATCCATATTAGGCTGTCATAAAATCTTAAATGCTCAAAAAGTTGCATACATAAAATTTAACTATCCTACCCTGCATTTCACAGGAGACTGTAGACAGCAATCGATCAGGGAAGTAATCGGGGGTGGGGGTGGGGGTGGGGGATTAGGCAGAAGACAGGGAGTGCTGGAACTCCCATTTTTTTTCAGTCACTGTCCTCTTTAGTTGATCTTTTTCCATGTCTCATTTACCCTGTGAGCAGTCTAGCACGCTCTCAAATACACATTTGTCCCTCTATAAAAAAAATGAAACTAGGCTTCCAAATCTCAAAGACCATTATTTTATAATTTAGTGACACACATAATATATATATATATATATATATATATATATATATATATATATATATATATATATATATATATATATATATATATATATATATATATATATATATATGAAAATTATTTCATGAAAGTAACACATGAAAAATATTTATGATGAATAAAAACACGAAGGAAAGGAAACACAGAATGGTGCTCAAGCGCTTTCGTCTAATGACAGTGTTCCTGAGGATGTCATTAGACAAAAGCGCTTGAGCACCATTCTGTTTTTCCTTTTCTTCATAGTTTTATTCATCAACAATATATATATCAGTGGCGACTCGTGGTATAAATGTATGGGGGTACAATTTCATAAAATTTATAATTTTTAGAATTCTAGTACATAAACAATCACATGGTGCTTCCGTACAGTACTTATAGCTATGTCAAAAGAAGCCATAAATTTGTATTTCAAGAATATTTATTTTAATATCTTAAAATTAATATTTATTGTTTCAAGCAAGGGGGAGCGACCGCTCCATCACTCCTATATGCCAGTCGCCACTGATATATATAATATATATATATATAGAGCGATAAATAAAACAAAATGAGTCACGGGACAGGTATTAAGAACATTGAAATGAAGGGACAGGACAATAATGATTCCCCTGCTAAAAACAATGATTATACCAAAACTTGAATACCATACTGCTCAGTTTTGACATCCCCATATAAAAAGTAAGAAACTAATAAACTAGAAGAAATGCAGAGACGTTTCACAGCCAAGACTGATGGCTGCAAAGAACTCAACTACTGGGAAAGACTATGTAAACTAAATCTTTACTCCCGGGAAAGAAGAGAGAGGTACACCATAATCTACATATGGAAAATGATCAAAAAACTGGTACCAAACCTAAAACTAAACCCAATTACCATTCAAACAACACTGGAAAATAGGAAAGGCAGAATGTGTAGTGTTCCCAAATTAAAGGCCTGACAAGGGGGTTCCTCAACACTGAAGGAAAATAGCGTGGTTGTCAGGGGAACAAGACTTTTTAACCAGCTTTCAAAGGACCTCAGAAACATTACAGGGGTCAAAGTTGAAGTCTTCAAGAGAAGACTAGATGCATAGCTCAGGATGGTACCAGATGAGCCAGGTGTACCTGGCTATGTACAGTAGAGAGTGCAAGAAAGCAACTACTTCTCCACCAAGCCAGACCTAGAGGCGGAGGCCACCAGCTTCACCTTCGTGTGAAGAGAGAGCCATGCACAAAACAGCAACAAGGTTAACAAGATATATATATATATATATATATATATATATATATATATATATATATATATATATATATATATATATAGTGGTTAGTGTCACTGACTATGAATCCATCAGCCCCAGGTTCGAGACCTGACAGCAGCCAGCGCGCAGCAAAACCCAGCTGTTCATCCTTCCACACAATAAAGTGGTGGTTGGTAGGTAAATGGGTACTCTAAGTGGCCTAGTGGTTAAGGTGCTGGCCTGCTGAGCCTCTTTCTCAGGTTTGGGCAAATCAGGATGACATGGATTACTTGAGAGAGGGTATTACTTAAGTACTCCTGGGTGCAGAATGACATCTCAATGTGCAAAATCCCACAATCAAAGAGCACTTTGTGGATCCAAGATTTACTTTTTCCGTTATCAAAAGTCAAAGAGAAAGGAAACATGATGGCTATTAAGTTTTTTAATTGAATTTAGGCAAGATGAAATTTAGTCAGTTACAGTGAATCAAATGTTTCTTTTACACAGAACAGAGAGTTAATAATAAAAGTTTTATAGATATAATAGTTACTTCTTAATTGTAAGATATTAAATAAGCCAGAGACCCCTCCAAGACACCCTTGTCCATTCTGTGTCTCCAAGCTTGTATGAGTCAATTGCTAAGCTAGCTACTGCCTTTTCCCTACAGTCAGACTCCAATTGAAAACCCATTAATCTTCCAATTCCAAAAGCAATTCCCTAATGAGCTGACTTTCCCTTGTCAGCCCAGAGACCCAGCTCCTTGGAATCTGCCTTAAGGGCACTGATCCCCTTCTTATATACAGGGCGTCCCAAAAAAATGTATACACACTTTAACAGCTGATAGCTCAATTGATGTTTCTTTCTTTCCAAGTTAAACCCATTAGAATTAATAATGGCAGTCAGACTAAGCTTTGAACAAAGGAAATTCATTCTAAAATGCTACTGGAAGTGTGAAAATGCAGTTGAAGTGCAAAGACAGTTTAGGAGGGAGTTTCAAACAGATCCACCAACGCGACTTACCATCACTCGAATTAGAGATAAGTTTGAAGCCGATGGAACTGTTCAGAATGTCCACAAGAAGCGTTCCGGAAGACCACGGACATCGACAAGCCCCACAAAGCAAGAAAGAGTACTGGAAATGTATCACCAAAGTCCAAGAAAATCTGTGCGGCAAGCGAGTCGTGAGGTAGGAATTTCAGAATCGTCTGTCCAACGCATTTTGAAGCGCTGTCAATGGAAAAGTTACATTCCAAGATTAGTCCATGCTATTAATGAAGATGATCTGGACCGAAGAGTGGAGTATTGCGAGTGGTACTTGGCACGATGTGGATGTGGATTGGACGAAGGGGTTTCGTAGAATACCCTCCGCGTTCACCAGACCTCACACCACTAGACTTTTTTTATGGGGATACTTAAAAGACAAAGTCTACGCTATAAAACCTGCAACAGTCGCTGAATTGAGAGCAGCCATTGAACGAGAATGCACACAAATACCAAACGAAATGTTTCGTGATGTTTGCGATTCCATTGCTTCGCGTTATCAGCAGTGCCTGGACCAGAACGGACGTCAGTTTGAAAACAGGCATTGACAAAACAATTAAATAATGTCTGTAGATTCTATTACATTTTGAAAATGAAATGTATTTTAATAAACACTGCCTTTATAATTATTTAAAGTGTGTATACATTTTTTTGGGACGCCCTGTAGTCAAAGGAACAGAACCTGGCTATGTCACCACACAAGCAGTTGATGTCACACGAGAACGTTGGAGAACCGAGCATCTCACAATCCATTGTTTCCCAGGTGAAATCAAAGAAACCATCTGCGTCACTGGTGTGTGAATTATTAAATGAATGAAATTCCATAAAAATAATTGGGTCATTCCATGTCAGTTCAACAGAATTTTGGGTCGAAAAAACGTGACCATCACCGATTTTTTTAATTAGCACACTTATAGATCTCGGTGAGAAAAACAGAATGGTACTTGCTTCAACACTCTAGGTCATATGGTTCCAGAGATATGGCCATTCAAATTTTGTAAAAAAAGGTCAATTTCCAAGGTCATACCATATTTCAACATGAAATATCTCAGCTCCTATTGCACTTACAGAGACCATTTAAACACTATTTTAAAGCTTTTAAGCAGATCTACAACTTTGTTTCTATTCATATTTTACCTCAGTGGTCAAAAAAAGAGTTGATCTTATTTTTGACCTTTGACCTTGTGTAGGTCATTTGATGTCACAACCGATTTTTTTCTCCTTTCACCCAAGTTTGGGTAAACATGTCTACCTTAACCTAGAACAAGATTTTTAGTGTTGATTAAGTTAGTATAGACGCTACAGCCATTTCAGTGGACCATATCTACCTCCATTTTGACCAAGTACCTTTTTCCACCAAACTTTGGAGCACCGTTTCTTTGGAACTGTTTGAGCTAGTGTGTTGAGAAAAGTACCATTAGATTTGTCTCACTGAGATCTATAATGTCTGCCATTTTTAAGACAATTTGCCTTTTAATATGTATATTAAAATAACATATTCCTTTATTTTTACCAATTGAGTTACAAGAACCAATTCTTGTCTAGCTGCGTGAAACCATGAAAAAAGAGGCATCAACATAACTTTATATTTAAAAAAGGCAGTTATAGGTATTTACAATATATTTTATTTTTGTTTTCTTTCCTGCCTACCATCAGCATCTTTTACAGAAACATAGTCTTTCAACCCTGGCATTTGTCTACTCACATCTGGCAAATGATAGAAGTCAATTACTTTGGCAGCAGTTTCACTATTCAGGCATTTCCCCAAACGTGGATTAGGAGTTGAAAGCACTCCCTTCTCCCTCACCAAACTCTTTGCTTGTCTAGCCATGCAATCTGAGCACTTAAATTCTTCTCTGATCTTTACTTGTGTCCATCTTTTTGGTAGGATAGTAAGAATTGTCAGTTTTTCACTTCGACTTGTCACTTGATTAAATTTCTCTTTTAGTTGTTGAAGAATCTCCAGTTCTGTATCATCTGAGTCACTGCATGAAATTGGTTGTTTAGTTGCAAGTTCAAGCTTTCTTTTCACAACTCCTTCTACTTTCCTCAACTTTTTCTTTGCATAACCAGTGCTGTCAGAGAGTTTACATGATTTTATTGGGGTCTCATCAAGTGTGGCCAATGAAGCATTGAATTCACTAAGCTCATACTGCATTTCAACTACATCTCCAATGGTTTCTAGCTCAGATGGGGCACTTGATGAGGTGGATGGTGATTTTTCAAGTGGTTCACATTCAGGCATTGGGGATGGATGATTTGCTAGTATATTTCGACAGGTTGCACATGCTTTATGATTATTTGTTAGTTTCGATTCAGGATTTTGATCAATCAAATTTTTTGTCAATGCACAAATGCCTTTTTTCACTTTTCCTTTGTGTTTTTTAAATGGGTCACAACAGAACCTGCCCATATTCAAACTGCTGAAATCCATGTTTATCTAAAAAGAAAAAAAAAAACATATGTAGCTTAAAAGCCAGGGTTGGGTTCAATTACACAAAATGGAAACAATTACAATTTTTTTTATTTTTCTTCAAATTAATTATAGTTATTGTACTTCACAATTTCAAGATCAATTGCAATTACAATTAATTTTGTCTGAATCAATTACAATTACACAACTCTAACTATCTATTCTATATATCTAAATATATATCTATAAAAATATATATCTATATCTAAGTATAACTAAATAAAGTATCAAAGGTTTATTTTCATTGGATGATGTATGACTGCCAGATGTAGGGGTATAATTTTTAACATTAATTGATCAATTACATCAGTTATAGCTCAAAAATCAATTACAATTACCTTTATTTTTATTTTATTTTGAATCAATTATAATTACAATTAATGGAAATTAGGATCAATTAATTAAAAATACAATTATAATTATTCATTGTATCCAACCCTGTTAAAAGCTATTTTTGCTTAGATGGCACAAATAAAATTTGGGACCTACTGATCTGGTTTCAGAGGTCTATAACAAGAAAAAATGTGCAGTTTGATTTACAGATTGGAATAAATACAGATGCCAAAAAAATCCTTGTTCCAAAGTTTAAATAAGCTTATTTTCACATGGGTACATACTGTTGTACACAATGAATAAATACACAAAGTAATTCTATTAAAACTCATCTAATTCTTAAAACTAAACTTATTCTATAGGGTAGTACCTATAGCCTAGTATAAGGTACTTATATACGTACATAGCTTTACCTTTAAACAGGATAGCAGGTTTGAAGTTCTTCACACTTTTGAATGTCCATATAAATTAATTATGTAATTTAAATTACCTATATTATATAATTCTCTGAAATATACAAAAAAATTAAATTTTATAATAGGGCCGAATACTTATTCGACCAAAAAACTGAGTTAGGTTAGATAATTACTGATTTTTTGAAAATTAGCGAACATTATATATCTCAGTAAGGAAAACCTAATGGTATTTTTCTCAACAGTCTAGCTCAAACTTCCAAAGATACAGTGCTCCAAAGTTTGGTGGAAAAAGGTACTTGGTCAAAATGGAGGTGGGTATGGTCCACTGAAATGGCTGTAGCGTCTTTCTGGTACTAACTTAATCAACACTAAAAATCTTGTTTTAGGTTAAGGTAGACATGTGTACCCAAAATTGGGTGAAAGGAGAAAAAAATCAGTTGTGACATCAAATGATCTACACAAGGTCAAAGATAAAAAATATGATCAATTTTTTTTTTTGACCAGAGGTAAAATATGAATAGAAACAAAGTTGCAGATCTGCTTAAAAGCTTTAAAATAGTGTTTAAATGGTATCTGTAAGTGCAATAGGAGCGGAGATATTTCATGTTGAAATATGGTATGACCTTGGAAATTGACCCATTTTTACAAAATTCGAAGGGCCATATCTCCAGAACCATATGACCTAGTGTTGAAACAAGCATCATTCTGTTTTTTTTCACAGAGATCTATAAGTGTGCCAATTTAAAAAAAATCGGTGATAGTCACATTTTTTTTGCCGTTGAACTGACATGGAATGACCCAATTGTCATCAAGGCGCAGCTTTACTTTGATAATAAATTAAATTATAACATATATATATATATATCGTAAAGAACGACGCTTGTATAGGAGATATTCCGCACAAGACGAGAGAGAGAACGAAACAAATGAAAAAATGAGGTAACCACCCGGGAATCGAACCCGGGATCTTCCGATTGCCGGTCAGATGCGATACCATTACACCATGGGCCTCACTCTTCTACATACTCATTTTTTCATTTGTTTCGTTCTCTCTCTCTCATCTTGCGCGGAATATCTCCTATACAAGCGTCGTTCTTTACGTTATTTATACTGCGTGTTCTTTGCAGTTGAATGTATATATATATAATATATATATATATATATACTTTTAGGATAAAAACGAAGACGTAGAGCAAGAGAAAGTCATTATATTTGGCTGCAGCCGACGTTTCGGGCAACTCTACCCATTTTCAAGGCCTAATAAATAAAAAGCTAAAATTAATGCATGACAAAAAAAAAATATACGAATGTCAAAAACAAACTAATTCATAGCACAGAATAAAACCACTTAAAGAATAAAAATTAAAAAGCGTAAAACAAGCATAAGCCAAAACAAAAATTAAAAATTATATACATGACAAATAACACATAAAAGTAAAACTTTAAAACTAAAAACATTCAAACAAATTAGTTAAAAACTTCACTAATAAAAGTTAAATGAAAAAACGCAAAAGTGCACGAAACATACCATGCTCACTTGACATCCTCAAACAACTGAGGCGAAAAGGAAACAGGGTCAAGGGGAAAAACAGAAAAATTTAGTTGGTAGGCATTCTAATTAATATAAAGGGGGTAACAGCTAGAATCAATATTTAAGCTGGAGTTCAGAAATTTAATGCACAAAGATTCATAAATACGGAGAGAGGACGGACATTTTAATGATTTAAGAATTTTAAAGTTATTAACGGAAATATCAACTTTACACTTAACAGAATGATTTCTAATGGCAGACTGTTCCTTTTTAGATAAAACTTTTCCTGTCCTATGGCTAATACCCATATGGGAGCAAAATCTTGCCTGCAAAGAACGAACTGTGCTGCCAACGTAGTTCCCCTGGGAACACCCAGGGCAGGTAAACAAATAAACGACAGAACAGTTCATCGCAGGGGGGATTTTGTCCTTGCAACGGAAAAAACATTCAAGGGTATTATTATTCACAAAAGCAACCTTAAAATCAGTGTGAAAATAAAATTTCCTCACCACACTCAACAATTGCTTTTTCACAAAAGTGTTAAATTGGTAGAGATCAGGTAAAACAAGATATTTACAATTCTTAGGAACATCATACGTTGGGATAAGTTTGGGGGAATAAACATTATTAAGTAATTTACCAATAATACCTTGTACAAGAACCCGTGGAAAACCATTTTAAAAAAAATCAGTTAGGAATTCAAACTCATTATGAAGCAGAGCAAAGTTTGAGCAAATATTATAAGCTCTATGCACTAAGTGCGAATCGAACTTAGTTTGTAATTAAAATCGCAAAAACTATAAAAATTAAAACCTAAACCCGTAAAAGTAGGCTTCCGGTATGTAGAAGTTAAAACAGTTGAGCCTGATTTGGAAACCAAAACATCAAGAAAAGGAATAGAACCTTGAACTTCCTTTTCCTGCGTAAATATAATGTTCTTATGAAGTGTGTTCAAAAAATTTAAAAACTGAACTGATTGGTTGTCCGTTTGGAATAAAGCAAACGTGTCATCAACATAACGTCTGTACAAATTCGGCTTAAGGTGAGGGGGGCACTCACAGAAGGCCCTTTCCTCAAGATGAGGAATATTTTCATGTCTCATCTTGAGGAAAGGGCCTTCTGTGAGTGCCCCCCTCACCTTAAGCCGAATTTGTACAGACGTTATGTTGATGACACGTTTGCTTTATTCCAAACGGACAACCAATCAGTTCAGTTTTTAAATTTTTTGAACACACTTCATAAGAACATTATATTTACGCAGGAAAAGGAAGTTCAAGGTTCTATTCCTTTTCTTGATGTTTTGGTTTCCAAATCAGGCTCAACTGTTTTAACTTCTACATACCGGAAGCCTACTTTTACGGGTTTAGGTTTTAATTTTTATAGTTTTTGCGATTTTAATTACAAACTAAGTTCGATTCGCACTTTAGTGCATAGAGCTTATAATATTTGCTCAAACTTTGCTCTGCTTCATAATGAGTTTGAATTCCTAACTGATTTTTTCTTTAAAAATGGTTTTCCACGGGTTCTTGTACAAGGTATTATTGGTAAATTACTTAATAATGTTTATTCCCCCAAACTTATCCCAACGTATGATGTTCCTAAGAATTGTAAATATCTTGTTTTACCTGATCTCTACCAATTTAACACTTTTGTGAAAAAGCAATTGTTGAGTGTGGTGAGGAAATTTTATTTTCACACTGATTTTAAGGTTGCTTTTGTGAATAATAATACCCTTGAATGTTTTTTCCGTTGCAAGGACAAAATCCCCCCTGCGATGAACTGTTCTGTCGTTTATTTGTTTACCTGCCCTGGGTGTTCCCAGGGGAACTACGTTGGCAGCACAGTTCGTTCTTTGCAGGCAAGATTTGCTCCCATATGGGTATTAGCCATAGGACAGGAAAAGTTTTATCTAAAAAGGAACAGTCTGCCATTAGAAATCATTCTGTTAAGTGTAAAGTTGATATTTCCGTTAATAACTTTAAAATTCTTAAATCATTAAAATGTCCGTCCTCTCTCCGTATTTATGAATCTTTGTGCATTAAATTTCTGAACTCCAGCTTAAATATTGATTCTAGCTGTTACCCCCTTTATATTAATTAGAATGCCTACCAACTAAATTTTTCTGTTTTTCCCCTTGACCCTGTTTCCTTTTCGCCTCAGTTGTTTGAGGATGTCAGTGAGCATGGTATGTTTCGTGCACTTTTGCGTTTTTTCATTTAACTTTTATTAGTGAAGTTTTTAACTAATTTGTTTGAATGTTTTTAGTTTTAAAGTTTTACTTTTGTGTGTTATTTGTCATGTATATAATTTTTAATTTTTGTTTTTGGCTTATGCTTGTTTTACGCTTTTTAATTTTTATTCTTTAAGTGGTTTTATTCTGTGCTATGAATTAGTTTGTTTTTGACATTCGTATTTTTTTTTTTTGTCATGCATTAATTTTAGCTTTTTATTTATTAGGCCTTGAAAATGGGTAGAGTTGCCCGAAACGTCGGCTGCAGCCAAATATAATGACTTTCTTGCTCTACGTCTTCGTTTTTATCCTAAAAGTAAAATTACGTCTCCTTAGGAGGGATCCTATTTCATATATATATATATATATATATATATATATATATATATATTATAACTCATTTACTTAGTAAATTCTGTCTATTTCTTTCTTATCTCTGAAGATGTGAATATTTCACAAAAGTGCTGGGATTTAGTATTTCCTTTTCCTTTTCCCTGTGGTTCTTTGCTTATTAAAAAGATCACATGTTGTTCTGTGATTTTATTGTATATATATATATATATATATACGGTATATATTTTAAGGCAAGTTGATAGTAGTAGTAGTAGTAGTAGTTTAAGCAAGTTTTTGCACATGATGTAAGTTAATTATGGAACTACAATATGTTATAAACTACCCTAATTATGCAGCAGCTTGAGTTTGTTTACAACATTCACATACCTTGTTCTTTAACTGACTGACGTGATGATGTATTTGATCTTTCTATTACTATTTTACTAGTAAAACTCATAAACTCCCGTACTGATCCCCGTTGGAAAAACCCGAAGGTCTGCAGGTCATATGCTCCTTTTAGTATCCTTGCACCATCATGTGTCTTATAGAGGACAACCACAGAATATAATTTAACCATCTTAAAATGTTTTTATAACAAAAACGCCTGTGCAAATGTAGGTTTTATCCTGCAAAGTATTAAATATGAAAACTTATTATAAACACAGTAGGTGAAAACAAACATGAGTTACCTAATGGGCTCTCAGCACTAACTATGTATTGGAGCTGGAGTGCTGCCCCAGTACTGCTTTTGTGGCTAGAGCAAAATTCCATTTGGAAATGTGCATAAAAAATTAAATAAAACAAGACCTAATTTTCATAACTCAAACAATGTTTAGGTATGTTGTAACTGTGCAGCAGGTTAACCCATTGATAAGTTACTAATCATATTTTGTGATATGGGGAACACAGTAATAAAATTTTTAATTTTTTCTCCACATGTTGGTAACCTCAATGTGGAATTTTAGTACTGCTAATTTAAATATTACATCCCTGCTCCACTGTTTAGGAGAAAGGAATTTGACTAGTATGGGGCAGGGAGTGCTGGAACTCCTATCACTGTCCTCCTTAGACAAGCATCTGCAAGGGGAACCCTAAGGAGTTCTTCAGTTATGTTAATAGTAGAAAGCAGACCTCCAACGCGAACATCGCCAATGTGCTTAATGAGTACTTTGCAGGTGTGTTCACCAGGGAAGACACCCGCATCATCCCGGAGCCAGGCATCAGGCACGAAGGTGCTGGCCTGGATAGTGTTCGATGTACCACAACAGTCATTACTGATAGAATAGACAAACTGAGTGCGTTTAAGGCTCCTGGGCCAGACCAGTTTCTCCCCAGTGTTGTGGGAGGTGCGCGACCAGGTGGCTCTCCACCTGGCTACAGTCTTCAACAAATCATTGGAGACGGGCCAGGTGCCTGGTGACTGGAGGAAAGCCAACATGACCCCTATCTTTAAGAAAGGGGATCACGAAAGTCCAGGGAACTATTGTCCCATTAGTCTCACTTCAGTTGTAGGTAAATTATTAGAGGGGATAATAGCGGATAGGATTGTTGACCATTTGGATTCCTACAAGCTGCTTGGGGACTCACATGGGTTTAGATGGCATAGGTCGTGTCTCACCAACTTTCTCGAGTTTTTCCACATCTTGTTGAGTGAGTATGATAAGAGTAGGGCGATTGATATACTTTATCTCGACTTTCAGAAAGCCTTTGATAAGGTACCTCACCGCCAGCTAATGGCGAAAGTGCATGCACTGGGTATCGGTGGGGAAGTAGGTAGGTGGATTGAAAACTGGCTGAAGAATAGGCGGCAGAGGGTTGTAATTAAAGGGGCTAGTTTGGGTTGGGCCTCGGTCACTAGTGAGGTTCCTCAGGGTTCTGTTTTGGGGCCGTTGTTGTTTATCATTTACATAAATGATACAGACAGTGGCATCATCAGTCGGATCACCAAATTTGCTGATGACACCAAGCTTGGGGCCAATGTTGGGATGCCAGAGGCGATCGAGCAACTGCGTGTGGACCGAGGTAGGATAGGAGAGTGGTCCAAAAAATGGCAAATGCCATTTAACTTGGGTAAATGCAAGGTGATGCACATTGGCTACGCCAATCCCAAGTCGAGCTACTTGATGTTGGGGAGTAATATCGAGGCGACTGATTTGGAAAAGGACTTGGGTGTGCTAATTAGCAGTGACCTTAAGTTTACCAAACAGTGCATAGAGGTGGAAAAGAAAGCCCAGAAGCTGTTGGGTTATATCAGGAGGCAATTTCAGTTTTGGAACAAGGAGATTGTGCTCTCTCTGTACAATTCCCTGGTTTGGCCGCACCTGGAGTATTCTGTGCAGTTCTGGTCGCCCACCCTCAGGAAAAATATTGAGAGGCTGGAGCGAGTGCAGGCGAGGGCCACAAAGTTAATCCATTCTGTTAGGTATATGGGCTACAATCAACGCTTACACGCCCTGAACTTGTTTTCACTGGAAACTCAGAGGCTGCGCAGTCAACTCATTGAGGTTTTCAAGCTCTTACGTGGGTTCAACGATGTCGATTTTAGAAGCATGTTTAGTTTAAATGATAACCCAACTCGCAACAATGGCTGGAAGTTGGATTTGAAATGGTTTAGGACTAGTGAATGTGGGAATTACTTTACGTATAAGATCTGTGACACATGGAACAGGTTACCTTCAGAAGTTGTGAACAGTTCCTCTGTGGATCACTTCAAGAAAAGGTTAGACCAAATCTTGCACACTATTTGATGGTGTAGAAAATTTTCCCTGTCACCCGTTGCCATTGGTACCTCCTTGGTATGGGCCGCAAGGCCTTTTGAGGTACTTCTTTTCCTTGTAACTCTCTCTATCCATTCCTCACTACACACACATGCATCTCATATACCGTACTACACAATCTTTTCAAAATTAAAAAACAAAATGGCATTGTCCATAAATGTTCCCACTTCTGACACTTCTGCTGCTGGGAATGCAGACCTGGGCAGCAGGACTAGTTCTGCTACTATCCATTTGGGATATCCTAGACCTCTGTCTAATTTACTTTTCATAAACTTCTGCAACATCTGTGGCCTCTCCTCAAATTTTCAATCTGTTGAACACCACCTCTCCTGCGAGCCAGGAGTGTTGATTTTTATGATGTATGGAGTACGGTACATCATTGTAGTGAAGGTGTTAGCTACTTCACTTCCAAAGTGGAATACATCCTATCCTACCCTGCTTTTGCCAAAATCTCCACTTTTGATTTCAATGTTCACCACCTTTGGCTTTCCTCCCATTTCACTGACATCCCTGGTGAACTAGCTTACAACTTCTCTATTCTGAATGATGGAGAGCAGATTGTACACCACCCTACTCATACCTTGAATCACCTTGGAGATTGGCCCAACATCCTGGCTTCATTTCTTGTGAACCACTTATCCTTCTTACTGTCAGACTTTTTTCTCTGTTGGGCTCTTCCAACCATAATCTTCAAGCCCTCTCCCTTTGTTGCAATGTTGCCTGCCTCTCTTTATTATCATCATCAAAAAGGACACTGCTCTTCTGAACTCTCTAACTGCATGCCTCCACATTTAAGGAGAGCATGCAGTACCAAACTTTTGACACATTATCACCCTTTTTCTGTCACTCTCTCTAATGCAACGGTTAACTGGTATTCTCAGTTTTTCATCTACTCAACTGGTCAACTCTGAAACACCCTTCCTCAACCCATCTTCCCCCTTGTCTATGACCCGCAATCTTTCAAACACAGTGTCCAGGTATCACAAAAATTTTGAACATTGATTTCAGCTGTTTTCTTCTCTTTCTATGGAGGATGGGAAATTTTTTGTGGGCATTTGCCCTTGGCTCTTCCTTCCTGTATAAAAAAAAAATTGTATATATGGAATACACAGACCTAATGCACATGGAACAAAGAACCCTTCTGGGATAATTAAATCATCTTGGATTTTAATATTTGGTATATTAGTGTACATATAGGAGAAACTGAAATCCTCTAATTATTAGAGCTAGCTGACCTTTGGTTGCTGAGATATAAGGTCACAATGTTGTGAACTTTGACCTTTTTTGAGCCACTGTCTAATTTCAAATTGTCATTGCTACCTACATAACTAATGAAGCTAGAGTACTGATTTTGGTGTCATTTGAAAGCTCTTGAGTAGCCCTTTCTGCTACCTTCCATATAAAAAACCTCTAAAATAAAAAGGTTCTCTATAACCTTGAATAAAAAAATATACCATCTCAAGATTTTGTACATACATATTCTCAGGCAGGTGGAACATGTGTTGAAAAGTTTATGAATGACTGCAATTTCTTCTTGGAGATAATCCATTGTGTGTGCACCTGAAAAAAAAAAAAAATTTAAGGAACTCGACTAAAATCTACACTAAATTTATATCCTATACATTCATATATGCACAACTTATAAGTAACTTACTTCTCTCTGCTGTAATTATGTCAGGGCTTTGGAGGCCTTTGCAGTATCTTCCTTGGTTAGGTGGTATGTTCTTCCAATTGCAGTAGATGCTGCAACCTTTGTCAAAACATCAGCGTAAGTAATTGTAAGCCCATCTGGGTGATGAGGGAAGAAGAGTGATGGGTTGGGGCCATGTAGATAAAGAAAGGACAGCTTTACTTCTTTCTTCTTAGATGTCTTATCCAAAACACATGCCAATCACCAAAAGTCATCATATGCAACAGTGACAAAACCACGTATTCTTTCCTCAGGCAAAAGTTCTTCCTCTTCACTGACCTTTTCAATACATGAACATCCTGATGTGGAAAAATCTTAACCTCAAGAGAAGTTAATGAAACTGGCTTTAAATGGTGTATTTTCCGAGTATAGTGATCCCCGATGTGAAGGAGGTCTGACGTGCATGAATTCAGAGATAGGAGGAGGACATTTCACTACCCTTTTTTCAATCTGCACAAGCTAAGATTCAAAGATAGATAATTTCAAATTTTTTAAAAATTGTGGTAAATACTAAAAAAATGACTTATTAACACTTTTTCAGTACGCAGTATATGATAAGATTTTTTTTTTTTTTATTTCTAAAAAAAATTTAAATATTTTTTGGACTGCATTAATCTGAAACTGCGCAAATGAAGGGTGCAGAAATTAGGGGGTTACTGTACTGATACAAGTCAGGGTTGGCACAAAAATGGGTAACCCACTTTCACTCACACAAGTTAAAAAAAAAAAAAACCCACTTGAAAACCCCCCATTATTTTCCCCATGTTGGTGGAATTTTTCAAATATTATTTTTATCATAATATTTCTGCCAAAATTAAAATCTTCTGTTCAGTGAAAGTGAAAGAGTGGGTAACATTCTATGGTTACTCATACATATATAGTAAAATAATAATAATAATGACCAGTATTGGGTTATCATTGTGTATTTTCAGGTATTATTTCTGGGGTTTAATGTTACCAAATTTAACTACTGGTACATACAGAAATCAGGTGAGAGAAAGTGACAATCAAGTTGACTTTTAGTTGAATATAGGTTTAGCTGTGTATATTTTCACTTCAATAATTCTGTACTTTAATTTAACCTCAGCTAAGTTCCTGGCATTTTCTTATATTTTCTTAGTCTGAATGTACTGTATTACTTCATTTATGGACATTGGAATACTTTAATAAATTAGTATACAGTACTATGTGCTCAAGTGTTTTACATTGAAGTTATGTTTAATTTGAAGCTAAATTTATCATTATTAACTATGTAGTATTTCAGTGAACAGAGGATTTTAATTTTGGCAGAAATATTATGATAAAAATAATGTATACAATAACATCTACCAATAATAAAATACCATTTGATAGGCAATGAGAGGAGGCAGATGCCTGTGTGTGTAATGCAGTTTATGGGTTAGGGCCACAGAGCTAAGTATCTGAGATGATCCCCTGTGAAGCACTTTCACATTGGGCAATTAAGATATAAGGAGTGATAATGAAGACTACCATACAGTACTACCCTTTGCCTAAATCCATGACTCTAATAACTGCTTTAATTTCCATCTTATTAGATGTATATAAGCATCCTACATAATCATAGCTTGTACAAAAAATAGGTGGTTTAATTATTTAAACCTTTAACCACATTTGGTGACTTTATTCACCAACATTTTTTTGTCCTTAACTGCATAAAGCGACTGTAGTCCACAGCCATAAAAAAATCTCTTAACTGCGTTTGGTGACTGCTAGTGTTGAAAACCGGTTTTCAACCAGTTTGTAAAATTCCCCTAAAAATCGAAAACTGAAAGAAAAAACCAGTTTTATCGATTGATTTTTATTTGGCTCAAGCTTGCGCGAATGTGCAGCTACGTGCTACATCGCACAAAAAATAACTTCAAATACATTACCTATTAAGTTAAATTGTGACAAACTGGCAACTGCTCTTCAGTATAATTTTTGCCTATCTGGCAACTCGATCTTCAGTTTGTCTCATCGTGTAGGCTGTAGTGTAGAGTCAGTCGACTAAAGCCCTATTCGCAGTATAAGACCCTTAATGCCCTTTGTTTCTTAAGATGTCATTTCCAAAATAGGGATAAAATCTAAATTAATTTATATATTTTTTCTTACACGAAGAGTCAATTTTCTGTTTTCTAGGTAAAGTTTTTTTTATTAAAAAATTTTATTTCAATGTTTTTTCCAAAATAGAGAGAAATTTTATTTTTATTCTTTATAATTTTTTTACAAAAAGAAGTTTATTTCTTTCTAAGTATAGATGTTTTATTTTAAAAAATTATTTCAAATCTAAATTGTTTGAATAATGTATTATTTTGGCTAAAATAAAATATGTCAAAGTTGTCATTTTCTTATTCATATGCATACATATGATGCTGCATTTTTGCATTCTTTTGACCAAAAAATAGGCTATACACTATGCTTGTTAAGAGTTAAAGTCAGTACCTTTCAATTGTGGCTTTTAAAAATTACTATACTTTTCGGTCATAACCGGTTAAAACTGGTTTTCAAAAAACAGATTGATTAAAAACCAGTTTGTAAAGTTTCGATTATTTTTCAACACTAGTGACTGCATGCCCTCAGATTTGAGTAGACCACCAGTCCCAGGCACTGCTGTCATCTGGTGGTAGGAATAGCAATCAACAAGGCAGGCAGGAGGAGGCAGACACGTGCATCCAATGGTGACTGATTGAAGTGTGCTGTGCTCTTTTCTCACAGTTTACTGATTCCATTACTTCACTACAGACATTGTGAGTGTGCTAAGTGTACAAATACACACAAAAAACAGGTATATACTGAATTATGTTCTATTTTTGGTATGGCGCACTGTTTGGCATCAGTGATAAATGTGAACAATATCTTGTGAACTGTATTGTTTGAATGTTGCCAGACAAAGGTTTGTGTATTGTGTTATATTTATTTTGCTTCATAAATAATAAGTACAGTGATATTTCAATTTCTTTCATGTGAGAATAGATGTATAAAATACAAACTGCAAGATATTGTTCCAATTGGGTGTGTCGAATTTTTCAACTTTCAAATTCCAAATATGAGGGGTACTAAAAAGTTGCAGCATGACTTAGGAATTCTAAAGATATTTTTGTTAATTTAATATAATTTAGTTTTGCTTGGTAAGAAGCTACATAAAAAGTGACTTTTTTGACTTTTTTGTGGAATTATATAATAATTATTATATTAATAATTATATATGCTGTATATATAATGCACTGCTGTTTTTGCTTATTTCACAGGTTGAAACATATTCATCAGTGTGCTGAAGATTACTTGTCGGTCAGTGCTACCATCCTAACCAGTGGGAATTGACCTACAATGGCTTCTAAAAGGAGGACAAGACTGGGGACATTCACACATATGAGCAACCTAATTGGAACTGGTAGAGAGTTGTTGCCCTCTGAACTCCCAACTCTGCGAGACATTCTGAAATATGGGCTACTGCTAAGAGAACAAAGTGGTGAGGATGTGAGAAACTACCCAGCAGCCAGTCTTGCAAAGGACATTTACCCTAAAGTGCTTGAAAAGTGGGAATGAGCAAACAGTTCTTTTGTAGCCCCCGTTGTAAATTCACGAGTCACAATCTTAAACAAGATCCAAGAGAGCTGGGAGCAGGCCAAAAACATATCTCTTGGGAGAGGAAAGCTACATGTCAAAGAGGCTTTCATTGCAAAACTTGACAAGCTTTTTGACATCCTCAGTTGCAAGTGTAAAATTGTTCTCTGCTCTGAATTTGGCTGCCTTGCAGATGCTGGTTGCAAAAACGACTCACATTAACTGTACATGCCCTAGGGAGATGAAGATCCCTGTGAAGGAACTTGCTTTCATTAAAGGTCAGAGAGACAAGTCTGGTTCTATTGGTCCACATCAGATTGGCTTGCCAGATCAACCTGAGCACAACAGACAAGTCGAAAAGCAGAAGCGGCAAGAAGACGAAAGAAGAAGGCTTGCTGAATATAAGTAGACAAGTAAGCAGGATGTTTCAATGCCATCAAATTAAATAATTTTCTCTGATGATGAAAATGAAGAACAAATAGCTGATGCTCAAGATGGAAAGGATGGAAGTTATGAAGTGACATTAGAAATACCAAGCACGTCTTCAACTTCCAATAAAAAGCCAGAGTACAACACATTAGAAATACCTAATGTTGCTATGCATAGCATCAGATATGGTGTTGGCCTGCGTGCCACAGCTGCCATCACCACTGCTGCCTTTATGGATGCTGGCTTGATCACTGAAGAAGACAAGAGACTTGTAGTTGATCACAATAAAGTCAAGAGGGCCCAAGAAAAAGTTATGAGATCCTTGGATCAGGAATTTGATGATCTTTGTAAGAAGGGTGAAATTGACTGCATCTTCTTTGATGGCCATCAAGATACAACTAAAGTTATGCTGAAAGCAGACAATTCAGATCGTCAGTTCCCCAGCATCATCAAAGAAGAGCATTATTCTGTGTGCAGTGAGCCAGGTGGAAGATATCTCTACCACTTCACTCCTGAGAAAGGCTCAACGAGAAAAAAACCTGCTGAAGTTATTGCTGATAATCTTGTAGATTTCATGAAGAAGAAGGGCATTGATAAAAGCCTGCAGGCCATTGGAGATGATTCTACAAATGTTAACACTGGCTGGGAGGGTGGTTCCATGCATTGGGTAGAGGTCAAGCTTTGCCGTAAGCTGATCTGGTTGGTTTGTGCCCTCCACACTAACGAGTTACCCCTGCGACACTTGATCACAGCACTGGATGGGAAGACCTTGTCTAACAAGAAGTGGACAGGTAACATGGCAAGATGCTAGACACTGCAACCGAACTTGAAATTGATCCTTCATTCACCAAACTCTCAATTGGAGCCTCTTACTTCACTGAGTGACAATGTCGTAAAGGATCTCTCTACTGATCAAGCGTACGGGTATAGGATCACACAGGCCATAAGGACAGGAGAACTTCCCACAGATCTGGCCCTTCTTGAAATTGGTCCAGTGAGCCATTCAAGGTGGTTGACAACAGCAAACAGGCTTTGTTGCATATGGGTTTCAAAACATGGCCTTAAAGGCAAAACCCTCAACAACTTAAGACTGATAGTGGAATACATTGTTGGTGTGTACTACCCCTGTTGGTTCAACATCAAAGTAAAACACTCTTGGGTGGAAGGCCCACACCACATCTTGTTTCAGCTGCGGCTAGTTAGGCTGCAAAAGAAGGCTGTAGTGGATGCTGTTTTGCCAACCATCAAGCGCTCAGCATGGTATGCATTCAGCGAAATGATAATCCAGACACTCTTGTGCTCAGATGACAGTGAGGAGAGGAGAGCTGGTGTCCAAAAGATTGTTGACATGAGGGGTGGAGATGATGACACACTTGGAGATCTTTCTGTACGTCCCAGGAAGACACCTTCCATCAACCCCAGTGCTTCTTCCATGTTGGAGCTGACAGACTGGTCTGACGGGGTATTTGAACCTCCTTTGACATGTAAACTGACTACAGCGGAAGTAAAGAAGTTCTTTGCCAAGCCTATGCAAGTTCCACAGTGGCCCTGTCATGCTCAGTCAATAGAGAGGTGTGTGAAACAAGTCACAGAGGCAGCAGGCAGGGTGTATACACATGAGAAACGTGAGGGCTATATCAGAGGCCAAGAAGCAAGTCGGCGGCTGATGTCCAAGAACGAATCAAAGCAAGACTTGATGAAACTTGTTTAAATATTTTTTTTTACTGATGTCATTACTTTCTAATGTTGTTTTATGATTACAAGGATATATGTTTTATGCAGAGAAACTAAAATTTTTATAGCATTACCTGACATTTTGAGAAGCTAAAATTAATAAATGTTATTTTCCCGAGAGCAATTTATGTGCTTTTTAATCAAACGTAGATTTACCAAGCTAAGTGTTGAGCAATCACGAAAATAATAGCAGATTTGAATTCTTCACATCCAAAAACATATTTTTAAAACCTCTCAGTGAAGGAATTGGCAAAAATTAATTTTCACCTCCCAAATTGACACACCCTATTGTTCCAAGTATATAGAAGTTGATGCCCCAAGTTTCTGATATGAGTATGAACTATTATGATTTCCATAAGGGAAGTGTTCAGATTTCATAATGCTCTCATGATTTGTGTACTGTATATTTACCATTTGCGCATACAGTACTATAACTGTTTTGCTTTTTTTTTTCCAACATGTACTTCTCTCCTCCAGAATGAAGCATTGCAACTTTTATTTTTATCAGGGATGGGGAGTCGGCCAAAAACAACCGACTCCTGAGTCGGTATTTTTAAAAACTGACTCCCGACTCTTTCCTTATCATGCTGATCTACAACCTTATAAATATTGGGATGTTTGTTTCGTAGATGGCGTTTCAAGTTTGAGGCTCTAGTTGGAGCATTAGCATGTTTCCCAGTGTAAGCACTAATTTTTGCATTTCTCTCTTTACCATCCTTTTTCTACTTGACAAATAAAAATACTTTCATCCTCATTTAGCTTAAAATATTGAAAGACTGCTGATTTTCTACTAGGCCCACGACTCATTACTAATAGGGGCTAATTAAATTAATAATTAATATATTGCTAATTTTTATATGGTACCTAGTATCCTAAAATAGAAATATGAAATTCATTTGCTAAGATTTACCAGAACAATAAATCAAATGTGGAAATATGAATCTAGAATTAGTTCAGGAAGATATTTATTTAGGGCAGAGTAGTATTCTGGTAAATTGTTGGCATATAGAAATTGAATCAAAGAGTCGGGAGTCGGTCATTTTACCGACTCCCGACTCTTCAAAAAAGCCCCGACTCCCGACTCCGACTCCCCACCTCTGATTTTTATATGATACTTTTTGTATATTTTATATTCAAATTTCATATATATATATATATACAGCAAAATAATAACTGAATGAATACACTTTTGTTTCTTTTACCCAGTATGAATCCAAATGACACGCATGTATTTTACTAGAATTCACCTCAAATATGGAAAAATTTTACAGGTGAAAATGATTAGTAGTGATACGTAACTAGGTTTTCAGGCAAGATTTACACCTTTGGGATACATTGACACTATCTGAGTTATTCAGTCAAGCTTATCTACAAATTATGGCAAAAGCAAAACAATTTTTTTTTCACTTTTCTTATATAAAATAAATTTCTCCTAGATAATCACATTTTTGAGGCATTTTATTGTCAGATATAGATTTCTCATGGTCTGTTCATACTAGAAAAGTAGCTAATAGAAAAATTCCTATTAGCACTTTCATTTTTTAATGACTTAATCCACATCCATGAGAATATCACTGACATTGTACAGCATGGTTAAAGGGTTAATAACATTTTGAAAACCCCAGTTTTCTCCACTTTCTTTTTTTTTTTAGAAAAAACAAAAAAACCTGGGTGGAATGGGCATTACAAAAAGGAGAAGTTTTTATTGCCAACACTGATATAAGTAGGCATATAATATTACTAGGTACAGTATCTAGATATTAGCTTAACCCTAGAATGCATAACCTGTGCCTCTGAGGCCCGCCGGGTGTTATATATGAACTTGTTATATCCAGGTTATGCATTCTAGGGTTAATTTGACATTTCAGTAAAAAAAAATGTCAACATAGCATTAATTAAAATAATTTCATCATCATACCATTCACTAGCCACTCAAACTTTTCAACACATGTTCAACCTGCCTGAGAGTATATATGTACAAAATCCTGAATAAAATTAAGATGGTAGCTGTATTTTTTTTATTCAAGGTCAAAGGTGAAGATTAGAGAATGTTTTATTTTACAGATTTCTGATACTCAAGAACTTTTAAATGACACCAAAATCAGTACTCTAGCTTCATCAGTTATGTAGCAATGGCAATTTGAAATTAACCAGTGGCACAAAAAAAAAAAAAAAAAATTCACAACTTTGTGACCTTGTATCTCAGCAACCAAAAGTCAGCCAGCTCTAATAATCAGGGAATTTCAGTTTCTCCTATATGTACACTAATATACCAAAATATCATTAAAATCTGAGATAAATGCAAAAATTACCAAATATAACCTTGGAATATTTGTATCATATAGGCAGTGGCGGTTCCTCATATGGGCAATATGGGCAGCCGCACAGGGCGGCATGAGCGCCTGCAAAAAAAATAAAAATAAAAATAAGAATAAATAAATAAAGAAATAAAAAAAAATAAAAAATAAAAAAAAATAAAAAAAAAATAAATAAATAATAAAAGATCAATAAATATATTTTTATTAATAAAAAACCATCTATTGCATTTTCCATAAACCTTCCCATAAAAGACCTAAACAATGCAAAATGCTTCCAGATTAATATTATTGGGAATAAAGGCCCATACTTTAACATATGTAATGTTATTTTTCTGGGTTTGGTTAAATAGTGAAATGTATATTATTTATTACAGAACGAATCTTCACACTAAGCCACTAAGGTCTGTCAAATAACCGCAAATGGATAAGAAGAGGTCAAAGCTATCAGGTGCTCAGTTTAGAAAAAAGAGGAAAGAAGAAGAGGAGAAACGAGCAAAAGATAAAGGTATAGAGCTATGTCATCTACTCTTCACTGCTATATTGCACTGCTATTTTGTGATATAGCTTTCTGAGTCATTTGAAGTGTACTATTATGTATATAATTAGCCATTAACCAAGGAGGTTGTATTATTCATTTGTTTCCTATTCTAAAAGTTTAATAAATTGTGCTTAATAACATGTTAAATTAATTGTACTAGCCTATTCATGCATTGGTCTGTTATGTTCTATTTTACTATTTGCAGGGGCACTTTTGAAATATTTTGGAACACCCTCTGCCACTAGCCAGGATGAGAAGCCGTCTACTTCTGCCATTATTGAGGCTGAGGAGCCATCTACCTCCTCAGCCTCACATATGTCTCCACAAATGCAGTCTGATCCTGAGGATGAAGACCCATTTGCTTCTACTTCTCCCCGGCAGGACTCTTCAGGTGAGTTTGTGTGCACATATGTCTGTGAGTGTGTGCGTGTGTGTATGTGTGTGCATCCCTGCAAAGCATTTTGCAAACAGTTATAAATTATAATGTTATTATCACTGGGTCTGGGTTACTGGGTATGTGTGGTGTTTCACCACCATAATTCCATAACACCACCACCATAACAAAGTGCTGTGAATAATGTGTTATCTAACTTAGGTGTGTATACTAATGAGTAATGCTCTTGTTCTTTCTATTAGAAATGCCTGGAGCAGAATCGCCTCCTGAGGATGAGTCTCTGTCCACCGACCCTGCTAACTGGCCTTCAGTTCTGACTGAGAGAATTCGGACACAACTGGTTTCCAGGGGACCAAGTCAAGTACCATCTGACTTTGTATTCCCTAGAAACGACAGTGACGGAAGAAGTTTCCACCATCAATACTTCAGGAAGTCATTGGTTAGTGGGGAAAATATAACCAGAAGTTGGTTGGTCTATTCCTTAAAAAACAACAGCCTTTTCTGTTTCTGTTGTACATTATTTTCCAAGAGGAAAATAAATTTAACAAGTTTGGGACTCTCGGGACTGGAAGCATGCAAGCTCATTGCTCACATCACATGACAACAGTTCAGAACACCTAAATTCTATGAAAATCTGGAAAGAACTGGCAGTGAGGATGAGAAAGGGGGAGACCATTGACAAGCAGGAGATGGCACTTCTGGAGGCTGAGAAGTTGAGATGGAGAGCGGTGCTGACACGTCTCACTGCTATTGTGCATTCTCTGGCAGTTAGGAATTTGGCACTAAGGGGACATACAGAAAAATTGTTCTCACCATCAAATGGCAATTTTCTGAAAGAAGTTGAACTGATGGCACAATTTGATCCTATAATGCAAGAGCACATTAACCGTGTCCAAAAAGGGACCTCCAGTCACACCAGCTACCTCGGCCACCACATACAAAACGAACTCATTGATTTGTCGAGCAGCAAGACCATTTCAGCAATGGTGAGCGACATCAAACAATCAAAGTTTTTTTCAATAATTCTAGATTGCACTCCAGATATCAGCCACACTGAACAGTTGTCAGTTGTGATTCGGGTTGTGTCACTGGAGGGGAAGCCCCATATAAAGGAACATTTCATGGGGTTTTTGGAGGCAGAGGAGTCCACTGGTCAACATTTGGCATCTCTGATTCTGAAGAGACTGGAGGAGCTAAAAGTTCCTTTCATGGACTGTAGAGGACAATCATACGACAACGGGGCCAACATGAGGGGAAAAAACAAGGGTGTTCAATCCAGGCTCCTAGAAATTAATCCCAGAGCTCTGTTTGTTCCATGTGGGGCTCATTCTCTGAATTTGCTTGTGGCCGATGCTGCTAAGGGATCTATTGATGCCACAAGTTACTTTGGCATCTTGCAGAAGCTTTACAACTTGTTTTCAGCCTCCACACAACGATGGGCCATTTTGAAAAAACATGTGAACATCACATTGAAGATGTGGTCTGATACAAGGTGGGAAAGCAAGATCAAGAGTGTGGAGCCCCTGAGATATCAGGCAGCTGCAGTGAGAGATGCACTGATCGAGGTGAGGGACCACACCAAAGACTCTGTAATAAAGGTCGAGGCTCAATCTCTGTCAGAGGAGGTTGGGTCATACCGCTTCGCCATTTGTTCAGTGGTGTGGCATGACCTGTTGTGCCAAATTCAGCATGTGAGCAAGCAGATGCAGTCTCCTAGCATGCACGTTGATGTTGCAGTAAATCTCCTAAAAAAAACAGAGAGAGGTCTCCGCAATTACAGGGCAACAGGTTTTGTGGCTGCACAAATGGCAGCCACAGATATCTGTGAACAAATGAATGTGGAGGCTGTGTTAAAACAAAAACGGCTGAGGTCCACAAAGCGGCACTTCTCCTATGAAGCATCTGATGAGCCCTTGATTGATGCTTTGAAGAAGCTGGAGGTGACATTTTTCAATGCAGTGGTTGATGCTGCAACATCAGCCATTCAGGAAAGATTTTCCACGTTGGAAATTGTGGGAGAGAGTTTGGAGTGCTGACACATTTCCAAAATCTCACATTTGAGGAGCTGACAGAACAATGTGTGAACCTTAGTACTACACTACACTTTAAGGGACAATCTGACTTGGATGGCAGGAGCTTGCACAGGAGCTGAAGAACTTGCCTGACTTGCCATCAAAGACCATATCCTTGCTTGAACTGCTGACATTTATCCATGAAAGGGAGCTCTCTGAAATATATCCAAATTTGTGGACTGCTCTCAGAATTGGTCTTACTCTTCCAGTCACTGTTGCTGAAGCAGAGAGGAGCTTTTCAAAGCTGAAGCTCATCAAATCCTACCTGAGGTCAACTATGTCACAGGAACGCCTTACCGTCTGGCCATCATCAGTATAAATCATACAATTGCTGAGCAGATTTCATATGATGATTTAATTCATGACTTTGCATCAAGGAAGGTAAGAAGAGTCAGGCTTTAGATGGCAGTTGTGCTGTGGTGCAATTTATTTTGTTTCTTGTTCAAAGTGTAGCATAATAATTACCCTCTCTTAAGTGTCTTATTCTATTTATGTGATAGAGCATTTGTACAATTTAGAAATTTGATTCTCTAGTTTATTTATGGCAGTTGTGCAATTTAATTTGTATTTTTCCTGTTCATAGTATCATAATTACATTCTCTTAAGTGAGTTATTCTATTTACGTGATGAAGGATTTGTAAAATTCAGAAATTTGAGTCTTTGTTTTGGTTCTGAAGTTCCAACAATTAGTCCAATAAAAAGTTATTTTGTGAAAGAGTTATGTCTGTCCTTTATTTTGGGGGGATTCGAATGTGTGTGTGTTGGCGAACGGGGGGGGCGCTGAAGGTGAGGTTCGCCCAGGGCATAATGTAAGCTAGGACCGCCACTGCATATAGGATTCTTGAAAAAACTGCAAATTAAGTTTTACCCAAAAGTATACAAAACTGCATATGTTGAACTGTATAAGACATGCTCTAACATTATATTAATCATACCTAAACTCTCTTTGTTGATGACTCGTGTTTGTAGACAACATTTGGAACTTTCCTGATTAATGTCCAGCAGTAGTCAGTCAGCATCAATGGGTCCCACCTGCCTTGGTACCATTTTTCCATTGTGGAAATGTCCTGGTGAAATATTTCCCCATGTTCATCACTAATGTTACCGAGGCTAGTCAGAAAAAAGTTCAAATGGGAGTGCAATACCTTTAAGGACATATTGCACCCCATTAACCTAAATGTTTCAAGCATCTTCTCAACCAACTGCATATAGTTCAGCACCTTGTTCTTACCTAAAAAGTTCTTGATGACTGCTTCAAAGGTTTCCCATACAACCCTCTCAGTTCCATCCAGGACTTCCTCAAAATGGCTATCATTCATAACTTCTCTAATCTGTGGACCACCACCTTTTATTTTTGCCTCACTTATTCATTGAAACTTCTGTTTTAAGTATTGAAATCCTTCATCTTCCCTGTTCATTGCTTTCACAAAGTTTTTCATTAGTCTGAACTTAATGTGAAGAAGTGGCAGGTATATCTTCTTGGGATCAACCAGCTGTTTATGTACAATGCTCTTTTGCCCAGAAACTAAAGCTTGATTCCTTAATGACAATGAGAATCTCTGGCCAAACTATCCCACTCACAAAGAAAGCAGCAGTACTTTTATATCCCAGCTGCATGCCAAGAAGAAGCACTATGACTTTCAAATTCCCATAGATGTGCCAGTTGTACTTAGTGTATTCTGTGTAATTCAAGCTCCATATTTTCATACAACTTTTTCATATGAACAGCATGTCCAACAGAAATTGATGAATAAACATTTGCATTATGTAACAGCACAGCTTTCAGACTTAACTTGGATAAGTCAAATGAACAGTTGCTATTCTTCTGGTTTATGCTCATGACTGACCATCATCAATCTATTTACATAGTCACAATAACACAGATTTCCACTCAAAGAAAAAAATTTGGTCAAATCATTTTGATGGTTGTGGAACACAGAAATGTTGGTGTTTTGCCAATAGATTTCACCCTTACAGCCTAGAACCTAGAAGCTCTGCTTTACTTTTAGATAAGCTTAAGTCCCTGATGAGGTCATTTCCAGACCCACCAACACTGGAAAATGAAAATGCATATTACATTAAGTGCTGAAGGAATGATGCAAATCTAGGGGTGGGTGGAGGCATTCACTTCTTTTCATGGCAAGAAATCATCTATTATCTGCCACAATCCACCACTAACAATCATGCTGCTGTATTGTACACACTACCCTCATGATATCACTGAGGCATCAGTATTTTACAAAAAATTATTTCTTTATTAAATAAATTTTTAGTATTTATTTGATAATGGGTGGTTGATTTATTTAGTTATCAATAAAATATATGTGAAATTTAAGCATCAGTATATTATTCACTATTTTTCAAAATTTCTAAAAGCTATCTTGGCCCATGACAGAAGATCAGTGTGATGTCTGATTGTTCAGCTTTCTGTAATTGCTTTTTTGTGTATTATTTGTCAAGAAATGGATAGTTGTTGGCAGGTCTGCATTTAGCTCATCATGTGTAATTAAGTGAGGACCTCTCAACTCAGGTGGTTGAAAATCTGGGTCCATGGCTTGTTCCAATTCCATAGGCTTGTCTATGGTAGTTTTATCTTCTAAGGTCCATGTTTCTTGCAAGGATATACCGATATTGCTTTTTAGCCAATAACCAATATCAATAATTAAAAACAGTATCAGCTGATAACCAATACCAATATCCAGCTAGGGTTTATTAGTTTGTCATATTTTTATAATATATTCATAATTTATTTTCTGTGTTGAAAATTTGGCAACAAAGCAATAATCCTTTTCATTAAAGATGGCAACACTGCCTTAGATGTCAGTTTTGTTTGGTATACAATTGGACTGTGGGCCTATGTTGGGCTTAGTAGTGTGTTTTTTGGGGAACATAGCTCAGAGATATTTGGGAACACCATCAACAACAGTTACAAGCGAATGCATGTTCAGTATTGGAGGAAACATTGCCAGTGCTGCTAGAAATTGGCTCTCTCTTGAACATACAGAGCAGCTGCTATTTTTACACAAGAACTTAACCCTTGTGAAAAAATAACGAGTTATGTGAAGTGATAAAACAATAAAATATTGGAAATTTCATCCTCTAAATAGTCTTTTATTCATAATTTTGGAAAAATTGTACTTTTAAAATATCAGCCAATACCGATATTTTAAAAAAATCTACTGATATCACTGATATCAATACCAATATATCAGGACATCCCTAGTCTCTAGCCACTCTGGTATAGGAAGACTTTCACCATATAACACCAGTCTTATTGCCAATGGAATATTTGGATATTCAATCAATTTTTTGCTTTTAGAAGAAAATTTAGAAACATTCATCAAACAAAAGTAATAATCTGTGACATGATCTCTCTGCTCTCTCCAAACCATGAGGACAGCAAATGGCATGCATGAACTGGCCATGCCTGAGATTAAGTGCGCAAGATGGGCTTCTCAGATTTATTGTAAATCTTTTGTCCTGGTCCCCTATTTTACATCCAAAATAGAATTTGTATGCTTTTTTAATGAGTGATATTATTCTTTTGAGATTCAAGAGTGAATTCATTGCATATGACACAAAGTATCAGGGTTGTTAACATATTTGCGAGACAATGGCTTTTTAGAGCTTTTGACACACAACAGCATTGAATGACCAACAAATGACTAATGACTGTTTTTCAGACAATGCAGTGCAGTAGTCACTCTTGCATCATCCTGCTAGTAGGTACATTTGCCAGATTGTGATTTTAGCACCCAATGAATAAGCACCTCAAAAACTAGAAAGTAATAAGTCTAATATTTTCTTTTGCAATATGGAATATTGCAGTGAAGCTGCTATTTAAAAAAAAAAAAATTACAAATACTGAAGCTGATAATGAAATGAAGGAATAGAAAATTTCTTGAAAACCATGCATGATACAATATACAAAATTTCAAGATCATTACTGTAATCAATGTTAAAAAATCTATAGGAATCAATTAATTTCATTGAGGAAACAAAATCCTTGTTGACCAGTGTAATCATTAAAAATACTGTACCAAGAATATCCTGATCATTTTCAAATATCCAATAATCATGTTTGGTGCCTGGCGAATTTGTCTATAACAACTTGTCTAAATACAATTCATCTACAACAATTTGTCTACAACAATTTATCTACAGCAATTAGTCTACAATAATTTGTCTACAGATACAATTTGTCTAGAGAGGAAAAATGAAAGCTATTTGATATTAATTACACTGGGGAACAAATTTCAAATTTTTGTCTATTGAATTAGATTTGACAGTTACTTCTAGGTAATTTGGGTGTGCTGAGCACGAATTTTTACTCGGTTTTGCTCTATCAGGTCCTGATTTTGCTCAACACCCCTCCTCTTTCGTCGTATTCATAAAAAGTTTTTTTTCTCAATACTCGCTAAGTCTTTTTGCAGTTACACATTATGCAACTAGGTTTTTATCTAGGTATTTGTACCTATTGTTATGGTATTGTTGTATTATGTATATTTTTATATGTAACACCCTAAAAATATTTTTAATTTTGTCATTTTTAACCCATTTTAATATTAGTAAATTAAGCTAAAAATATCATAGAATTCTAAAATTTTCTCGAGCGTTCCTGTTCTCTGTAGAGTATTCTAGAGGGACAACTAAAATATATAAAAGCGACTCGTTTCCAGAGTTAATCAGTCAATTCAATCAGTCAGTCAGTCAGTCAGTCAGTCAGTGAGTTAGTTAATTAAGTTTGGGCATTAACATAATTTTGAATTGGCATATGATTTAGTGAGTAATTTTGTCATCGTGATTTAATATAGTTGATTTAATTAGACGTAATTTATATTGTACCTACTCATCCGTGTTTCTAGTTTAATTTCATAGATTGTAAGTACCTATTTCATAATAAGTACCTATTTAAACTAATTTTTGTGTTTATATTTCAGATTTTCTTAAATTTATATGAATTAAGGGCTTTAAATACCTTTACAAATTGGCAGAACAATCAAGCAATATGTCATCAAGCACTAGAAAGTTCAAATGCAAAAACAACCCTGATTCCTTCTGTTATATATGTGGAAATTTTACACTTCCACATCAATGAGCAAATATAACTGACTTCGTAAAAAGAGCTTACTTAGCTTATTTTGGCATAAAACTGGGGGACCAAGATAAATCGTGGGCTCCACATAAAGCCTGCACTATATGCATTGAAAGACTGCGACATTGGATGAAGGGTTCGGATTCAAAAATACCTTTTGGAGTTCCGATGGTAAGTTTATGATTTCATAAAACTACGTAATTTAATCACTAGTATACTGTAACTTACCTAAATGTAATTGTAACTTAGGTACATAAACAAAAATTTACAGAAAATGTTTATAAGAATCTCAAATATTGCATAAGGTTGAAACACATAGAAATGTTAAATGTTTGGGTGATAACTTGATAAAATTCATAAAAACAAGTCTCTCGTCGCTTTTGTTAACGCTTTACAATTTTTTTCCATATCAGGTGTGGCGAGAGCCTACTAACCACGAGACCGATTGCTACCTTTGCTTTGTCAAGACTTCGGGCTTCACTAAGAAAAATAAACATTGTATCGAGTACCCAAATTTCGACACCGCGATACGACCTGTGCTACATTCAAATGAGATCCCCATTCCAAAATTTAAGGGTCTGCCAACTCAAGAATTAGTTGAAGATGTTCCTGAAAATATTGTTATGCACTTTGAGGATCAGACACCGATTTTGACCCCAGCGTATTTGAAAGTCAAAACGATCTGCAAAAGTTTAACCAGGCCGAGTTGAATGATCTTGTAAGGGATCTAAATTTGCCAAAAAAGGCTGTGGAAATTTTAGCTTCAAGACTTAAAGAGAAAAACTTGCTTACTTCAAACACATACATTTCATTTTACAGAAAAAGAGAAGAAGAACTTGTTAAATATTTTAGAACAGAGGATAGTTTAGTATATTGCTGCGACATAGTTGGTTTGTTAAAGAAGATGGGGGTTGAGTCTTACGATGCAAATGATTGGCGCTTGTTTTTAGACAGTTCGAAAAGAAGTCTTAAGTGTGTGTTGTTGCATAATGGCAATCTATACGGCTCGATACCGATTGGGCACTCAACAAAATTAAAAGAAAAGTATGAACATATAGAAAAGGTTTTAAATCTTATCAAATATAAGGAGCACGAGTGGATCATATGTGTTGACTTAAAAATGGTTAATTTTCTGCTATGACAACAAGGAGGGTATACTAAATATCCCTGCTTCCTTTGCTTATGGGACAGCAGAGCCAAGGAAGAACATTATTTCAAACAAATCTGGCCAGCACGAACATCACTTACTGTCGGAGAAAAAAACGTAATTAATCCACCTTTAGTGAGTAGAGATAAAATCATATTTCCTCCTCTGCATATAAAACTAGGCCTCATTAAACAATATGTAAAAGCTTTAGATACGAACGGCGAGTGTTTCAAATACATAACTTCAAAATTTCCAAGTTTAAGTTATGAAAAAATCAAGGCGGGAATTTTCGACAGTCCACAAATAAGAACAATGATTAAAGACAGCAATTTTCCTAATGTCATGAATGAACGCGAAAAAAATGGCTGGTTCTCATTCGTGGACTTGATAGAAAACTTTTTAGGCAATTATAGGGCAGATAACTACGAAGAAATCGTAAAAAAACTTTTAAGGGACTACAAAGAGTTAGGTTGCAATATGAGCATAAAAATGCATTTTTTGAATAGCCATCTTGACCAATTTCCAAGTAATTTAGGTGATGTAAGTGATGAACAAGGGGAGAGATTCCACCAAGATATCAAAATTATGGAGGAACGGTACCAAGGCCGCTGGGATTCCCACATGATGGCTGATTACTGCTGGTGCTTGAAAAGAGACCTGCCATCAACAAGCAAATACGCTAGAAAGTCTTACAAAAGAAAATTTTTGCCACAGTGAAAACTTCATATCTTTGTTTTTTTATTTTAAGTCATTTCTATCGTTATAATGTAATTTTACTGTAGTTTGAACTGCTTGTATTCATGAAACTTGAAAAAAAAATTTAACACATGACTTAATTTTTTAGTCCTAATTTGAAAAATCTGGAAAATGGCACATAGGCTGTCGACAAGAATCAGGACCTGATAGAGCCAAACCGAGTTGAAATTCGTATTCAGCGCACCCAAATTACCTAGAATCAAGTGTCAGATATCATTCAATAAAATACGTGTTGCCCAGTATTATTATTAATTTTTTCAAAAAAATGAAAAATTTGTTTCTGCAATCGGTTTTCTTGAGAAATGATAAAGAAAAATGTTATTGGATATTGAATAAATTTATTTACCGAAACGATGCAATACACTCCAACATCTTTTTGAATAAGTCCGAGCTGGTGTGGCGCTTACGCCATACAAATTCACAAAAAATGACAAGAATTAGTGCGATATCTTGCAAAAAACAATAGTATAAGAAACTCGATTAGGTCAGGTTAGGTTTCTCAAGAAAACCGATTGCAGAAACAAAATCAGGGTCATCAACTGACCTTGTTCAATTTCGTAGGAAAATTGAGAGCAGTCCATGAAACATAGTAGGTCCAATATTAGTAATAGTTTCTCTAGACAAATTGTATCTGTAGACAAATTATTGTAGATAAATTGTATCTGTCGACTAATTGTATCTTTAGACAAATTCGCCTAAAACCATCATGTTCTATTGGGCCAACCCTATCATGCTTTTTATTATTCTATTTATAAAAACTAAATTTTTTTTTTTTTTTTATCTTTATTGCTATTCCTTGCTAGATTTAGTTCATTATGCCTTTTGCTCTTCTAATCAAACTATTTAACTTATTTCTTGACTGCCTATAATTATCCAAGTTCACAAGGCTATTAGGTACTGCTTTTATAATAAATTTCCTGAATGCCCTTTTCTTATTTTTAATCATTTTACCTATTTCCCTATTCTACTACAAAGGTTTCCTAATCTTGTTATTCCTAACAGTTCTGAAAGGAATACATCTACATAGTACATTCATCCTCTAAAATTTCTTTAAATCTAGACATCTTAATAGCATTCTTATCCAGTGGCATAGCTAGAGGGGGGCCAATCACTGCCCCCACCAAGCCTCAGAAAGGATTTTGTCAGAAAATTTGATGTGTGAGTGCATCTGTCATTTGCTGCAAACCTGTCTGGAAGGGAATTACAACAGCCTTTTCTGAAGGAGAAAACAAGGAAATATCTTCAATAATGAAAAAATAAGGTAATGGTCTCCTTTTCAATTTTAACTCAGATTAAGTTTTGTCTTTTCTATTTCACTTGTACAAATTAATTGGAGCTCTTCTTTTAAGTACAAATACATGTTTTCAGCATATGGTTGTTGTAGCCATATTATTTTTTTCATTCTGTTATGCTGGGCAGTATAATATATAATGTTGCAAATTTTCTGGTCCATTGTTACACAGAGTGCATTGTGTTTTTCCCTTGTGAATCATTTTCTTTCATTTCATGGTAGTGTATTCTGCTTTTGTATTATATTACTGAATACTGATGGAGGTGCGTTATCATATACTGTATGTGTTCCTCACACTTAATACAGTGGTGGGTCAATGAAAATAGCCACCCTTTGGTGCTGCTGTGCCTTTGACAAAAAGTTGCTTTTAGATAAGCATGCAAGATTTTATGAAGCTTACTTTGAATTGGCTAATACTTTGTCATATCACCCTTCAACTGAAGTACAAGTTTTATTCTCTTGACCATTGAATGTGCTATGGTTTTGCAAGTTTCAGGTGTTACGTCTTTAACCCAGTATTTTTTTATGGCTTCCTGGAGCTTGGTAACAGATGATATGTCTTCATTTTGCAACTTCTGTTTCATATTATTCCAGAGATTCTCAATGTTTCAAATTGGGTGAGTTACCAGGACAATCAAGAACCTTTATTTTGTGGGAATTGAGCCAGGTGGTCACATTTTTGGCCTTATGGCAATGTTGCACCATCATGTTGAAAAATTGTGCACTCATTGATGGTCATAAAGTTCAGCAAATGCCCATCTAGTACTGTTATAGAGATGCTGCATTCATAGTTTCATTTTTTGGTAAAAAATACAATCCTCCATGCCCCTTTGCATTAAAACAGCCCCAAATCATAATGTCATCTGGGTGCTTGACAGTTTTTATTGTAAACCAACTGTTATATTGGTTGCTCCCAACAGGCCTCCTAACTCTGTGCATTCATGAGTCAATCACTTTAAAGCAGGGATGGGGAGTCGGCCAAAAACAACCGACTCCCGACTCCTGAGTCGGTATTTTTAAAAACTGACTCCGACTCCCGACTCTTTCAAATATATAAGTACAGTAGTCCCTCGCCATATCGCGGTTCACATTTCGCGGACTCGGTACATCGCGGTTTTTTCTAGCCGAAATAAAATACGTACTCTAATTGAGTTGACAAAGAACCGCGAGATAGGAAAACCAGCGAAGCTTGTGCTGCTTGAGCTACTTTGCTATATGATACCGTACACGGCACACCATTGGCCGATGGATGAGACGCGACCAATCAGAGCACGCTGTTCAGTATCCTGGGCGCTGATTGGCTTAGCATTCGTCGCATCTCGATCTGCAGCCTACCGAAGCATTCAGCATCTCGCCTTGCTCAGTTCGCTTCCACGTGTTATTCATTTAGAAGAGATGTAATGCTCTTCTTTGCTGTGCAGTACATTCATCTCATCATCGTCATCACCTTCATCGTTCAGTACTGCACAGCTAATTCATCGTCATCGTCATCATTCAAGTTTTAGTATCTTCGCTGGTGAGTACCCATACGAAATTTTAATGTTGGTAAAATTATTAAAAAATACTGTATATACAAATATTTTCTTTTTAAAATACTGTTAGTCTCTTTCATACTCCGAGTGTAGAAAGTGTTTATAAGAGCGTGGGAAAGGTTTATAAGAGTGCGGGAGGGTTTATAAAGGGCTAAATACGTAATAAACATATCGTTTCTACTTCGCGGATTTTCACCTATGGCGGGGGGTTCTGGAACGTAACCCCCGCGATATTCGAGGGAATACGTATAAATAAATTTAATAAAGTAGGTACGATAATAATACAGTTTAGTAATTTAATACATTTAATGTTGTATTACACAAAAATAAAAATTAACAGAAAAAGAAATTGATCTCGTATAAAATATTTATATAAAGATCTATGGGTCAATAGGGGGTCAATAAAGTTCTAGGAGTCTAGGCTTAAGTTCTAGGCTTAACATCAATGGGCGTGGTGACTTAAGGTTCAAACTCTAAAACCTACACCCTAATTAATGTTCATACCCTTTTTAATGCCAATCAGGCCCATCCATCTCATTAGAGAAGATTTAATTGTAAAGGTATTTAGCAGTCATTAATTTTCATTTAATTACTAATAATGGTAATTGTATAACTATAATAATTAATAAATATTGATTATATTTTGATGTTTCTTGAGTTCATTTCCTTTAAAATTATTTTAAATATTGAGAATTTGGGTTAGGGGTCAATGATAACTTTATAAGCTCATCAAGGGGTCAACAAGCTCAAAAGTTTGGGAACCCCTGATTTAGACAGTAGGCAAATGTATTTGACTTTCATTGTGACAATATGGTGACTGGTTAAAATGTCCCCTAGCTAAAACATCCCCTAGCCAAAATGTCCCCATTCTAAAGTAACCCAGCTAGAATTAAATGTCCAGTTAGGTCAACTGTACACCCTTGACAATTGGTTAGGTTAAGTTGTGATATTTTCATTAAAATTCTTTTATACCATAAAAGTTTCCTATAAGTTTTGATTAATAAAATTAATCAAAACCTACAAGAAAATTATTGAATGCTCAGTTAGGTCAACTGTATGCCCTTCATGATTGGTTAGGTTAAATTGTGATATTTTCATTAACACTAACAAAAATATACATTTATATGATGTTTCATCACTGTTATACAGGGTGATTAAAAAAAATAATACATATGGGTTTTTTATTTTTTTTTTCCAATTTGTAAAAATTGGCACATCTCTGGTAATATTGATTAGATGACATCTGTAATTCTTTCTCATATAAGTGTTAACTTTTTTGAATCACCCTGTATAGTATTCTATAGAAGGGTAGATTCTATTATTTATGTGTGTATAGATTCTATTATTAACATCACTTTGATGCTTTTGACTACAAGACATTTTGACAAGGGGATGCTTTGGCCAGTAACTGAAGATACTATATACATAATTTAGCTTAGCAACTATCATTTATAATTAATGAAAAATAATAGCAGAAACCTGTGATCTGTAATCATCTCTAAATTATATATGGTAATTCTTATGTTGGTAAAATATTCATTTTACCATATGACCTGGACTCTGCCATGAAAATTGATTTTTCTGATTATTTCATTATATTTTGTGTGAATCTGACTTTCATTTCTTGTGCAAATAAGCAGTTGTGACGATATGATGACCCCCCTCCCCCCAATCCTATGATTTTGAAGTCCCCAAAAGTGGGCAGGGCTTTGAAGTAGAGGGAAATTGTGGGATAAAAAAGGGCATGCTCCTAGCCATAGTGGCATGATCAAACCTAAAAACCAAACCTAACCTAACCTAGGCCTAATTAATGGCATGCTCCTAGCCAGGGGCTTTGACCCCTGGACCCCCTGTGGGGATATTTGAAGGTCAGAAATGCACAAATAACAGTGAAATACACCATAAAAACCAATTTATCTTAGCAGTTACAACTGGTACATACAATGGCCATGATTAGTGATGTAAAAAAACCGTTTTTTTTATGTCCATGTTGTTTTTTTTTTGTCGTTTTTTTTTGTTTTTTATTGTTTTTTTTTGTTTTTTTTTTGTTTTTTTTAATAATTAATATAGATATTGCCAATTTAATTATAAGGTATACTTTTGCAATGATATATATTATAAAAATAGATAAATAAATAATAAAATAGGCCATATGGTACTAGTATAGAATGTCCTTTTCAGCCTATTTACAGAAAAAAACTGGTCTCTTTCTTGCACTGAAAGTCTTGTATCTTGAGATCCGTTAAACTTGCGAGAACACTGGCTGGGAGCTGACTGCCCATTGTCCAACCTTTCCAGGACTCTCCATCCATGCCTCGGATTTTGAATCTCCCACTTAACTATCCTTTAGACCCGCGATGACATATTTTCCACCCGAGACCATCCATATATACACATACACCCATATACATATATACAATATATACATAAATACTTATATACACATATTTATATCTATTATATACCCCATACACATGCATACATCCAGAATTCCAGATACATACGCACGCATACTCACATATATACATACACAAACTCATACACCTCTATTTCGCCTTTCATTACCTCCGAGATCATTTAGCACATACAGTAATATCCATACAGCCAAAAAAAACTGATTAAGCACAGACAGAGCAGCAAAGCTAGTATTTACATCCAAAATGCAAAATTCCAAGAAAGTGAAGTAAAACATGGTGCTACATTGGCTTTGTCAACATCCAATCTGCAATAACAATAAGTACCAGTACCTGTGATATTGAACTATATGCTCTAATCAATCTAGTGATATTGATTCTTCAATGGAAATAGAATCAGATAATGAAAGTTAAACAGCATTAGGTTAACACAAAGGTTAAAGAAAGAGATGAATATTTTTATTTTTTTATATTTTTCTATTTGGAATATATATATATATACACACACTGGTATTCTTGCCAATCACAATTATATATTTGTTTTATACCAGTATTATGTATTTTTGATTATGTATATTATACCAGTACCTGTGATATTGAAACTAGCATATATGCTCTACCCAATCTAGTGATGATCTTCCATGGAAATGAAGGTTAAACAACATTAGGTTAACAAAAGGTTCAAAAAAAAGGTGAATATTTTCCTTTTCTATCTGGAATATATATACTGGTACTCTTGCCAATCACAATTATGTATATTGTTTGAAACGAGGAAGAATGTTTTATGTTCTAGTTAAAAAATAAATATACATATAAAAAATGAGGGTTTGTTTTCCTTTCTATTATATACTTTTTTGCGTGATTCAGTTTTTCTAAAAGATGACTATATATACTAGGTATAACCGTATAAGCATGGTAGTATAGTAAATTATAGGTAATACTAATATACTTATTAGATTAAAGGAAGAAAAATATGGAATAGTTTAAAACAATAAAAAACAAAAAAAACAAAAAAAACAGACTATCTTCGTTTTTAAACAAAAAAAATGACAAAAAAAACAAAAAAAAACGACACAATAAAAAACGACTCACATCACTAGCCATGATGAATTTGAATTTGGAGCTCGTCATTTTCTTCCCAGAAAATGCATCTATGCATATAATTTATTTTAATTGATCCAAAATTTGCTTATATCTCTGTTAATATCAATTTGCACAGGAAATACCACAGAAGAAAATAGATTCAAATTTAAATTCTACATAAGAAAAACCAGTAAAGATTCAGTAGAACACATCCACCCAAACTAGTGATGAAAATAGGTTTTTCTGGTGTATTTCATGCTGTTTCAATTGAATCTGACCTTCATTTTTGGTGCAAATGCACCATTATGAAGACCCCCTCCCAAGGGCTTTGAAGAAGAGGGAAACTGTGGGCTGAAAAGGCCAGAATCAATTGAAACAGTATGAAATATACCAGAAAAACTTATTTTTATCAGTAATATTCATGGCAAAAGTAACCTAACCTGGTACTACTTACCTTTCCAGGTATAATCACTTATGGTGTTGGATATCACAAAGGTTAATTGAATGCCTAGTTAGGTCAACTGTATGCCTTTGACAATTGTTGTCGTGATATTTTCATTAAAATTAATGAAAACACAACTTAACCTAACCAATTGTCAAGGGCATAGTTGACTTAACTGGGCATGGGTACCCCATAATGAATTCAGGACCTGGAAAGGTAAGTAGCTAGCAGGGTTTTTTTTTTCAGATACTTCATAGTGGGGGTAGTTCATCGAAGGTTGCAAAATTTTGGTGATGGCATGTGATTGGCTTTTTAAAATATCAGTGGGTGCTAAGAGGAAAGGTGAAAGTAGTAGTATGTGCGAGTTACTTGAGGGGTGAGTGAAGCGAGCCACAAGAGGAATGCTCAGCATTTTTATGTTGTTCCAAACTTGAAATTGCCTTAAAATGATAGCTCAAGGCAGCCAAAGTTACCATCCTTTGCCCCCTCAGAAAAGTCCAAATTATATCATTTGGAGTATTAATTATTAATGTTTTATAGTTTTCAATACTGTATATGAAAATAATTAATTATTTTAAATTTTTATAGGGTTCTGCTTATTCACAGAGTTTAAAGTATTGATGTTTATAGTTTTTTGTAGTTTGTACTAATAGTTGAATACAATATGGCGGATATCAGAAAATTCTTTGCTCAGAAGCAAAAAGAAACGGAATCTTATAAAAAACATGATAAAGATGAACACTCTAATAAGTCCAAAATCAGCCAAGATGAGGTTCTCTCACGTGAGAATACACCTGGTCCATTTGCATCATCTATGTTGATTACAGCTACTTCTGGAGTAGCTGAGACTGGTTCAGTAACAGAGAATATGGTGTTAGAGATGGATATTACATAATTATTTTTGTCTTGTATTATTTACAAAATCTTGTTCAATTCATTCATCAAAAATCATTGTAATATCATTATAATAATATAATTGGTATGTTTGAAAACCCTTATATTTTGCAAAATTTCAGGGGGGGTAGTAGCTACCACAACTGGCATATAAGAAAAAAAAAAACCTCTGGCTAGTACCCCTAACCTAACCTAGGCCTAGATGACATCCCACTTGGACTGGGAGCTCCTACCAGAGACAGCCATTCTAAAGTGACTTAAATTCATATTTCAGCCACCAGACCTACATGGGAGTATCACATGACAATGGGGCAGCCACTGATTGGCTAATGATAACATGACTACATCCATCATGGGATGAGATGGCTTGACTAGTGAATACTGGTGCCAAAATTTAATAATTTTGAAAATAAATATCTCAATAAATATCTCAATAAATAAGAATTTCTGCCAAAATTAGTATAGAATAAAGTACTATCATACCTCTTTTAATGAAGCCTCAGCCAAAAGAATTTTGTTTAATGGACATGAAAAAATATTCATTTAATAAATACTGTATAATAGTAAGTATAGTACCATTCAAGAAAAAAATCAATCAAACATTAATGAAAAAGAACCGATGATAAAGTCTGCTGCCATCTTTGTTGTTTACATCCTCTAAGCCAATCAGCAATCGTCTCAAAATATATACAGTAGCCCACCGAGATTTGTGTCAGTTGTGTCACAGTAGGTCTCTTCATATTCGCTATCTACATGTGTTTGGTGAACATTTTATGCCCATCATGTCTGGGAAACAGCCTGCAAGCTAGTATGTTGGTAAACCAGCCAAGGTACCCAGGAAAGTCATTAGTATGGACATGAAAATGAAAGATATGAAGGGTAGAGGCAGGCAAGCATCAGGTTGATGTGGGTTGGCTTCCTCTACTGTTAAAAAGATACTTAATAACAGTAAGAAGATAAAAAGAACCAGTCAGTCTACCATATACTTAATTGCAATGAAGGTTTCTCGCACAAGGAATAAGCTGCTGGAAGTGATGGAGAGCCAACTGAGCATGTGGGTGGAAGACCAGAACCAGTGCCACATACCCTTAAGCCAGCTTATCATTATGGAGAAGGCAAGGAGCCTTTTTACCTACCTACAGAAGCAAGAAGGTGAGGGATCTTCGATGGAAACTTTCACAGCCAGTCGAGGCTGATTTGAGAAATTTAATGTCGCAGCAACCTACACAGCATCCTTTATCACAAGCAAAGCTGCAAGTGCTGATGCTCATGATTACCCCAACACATTTAAATAGATCATCCAGCAAAGCAACTACCCACCAGAGATTGTTTTTAATGTGGATGAGACAGGCTTGTACTGGAAATGAATGCCATCTCACACAAGATGAGAGGCATTCATCTGGCTTCAAAGCAGCAAAGGACTGACTGACACTTCTGCTGTGTGGCAATGCATCAGGGGATTTTAAACTGAAGCCTATGCTTGTGTACCATTCCGAGACACTGTGAGCACTTAAGGGAAAGTCAAAAGAGCACCTGCCTGTTGTTTGGCAGGCAAACAAGAAGGCCTGGGTGATGAGCTTAAGGACAGTCCTGCCTGTGGAGGTTGTGTTCCTACCACCTAACATGACTTCCCTCATCCAGCCAATGGACCAAGGAGTCATCGCCACCTTTAAAAAATATTACCTCCACAACAGTTTTCAGGCAGCTGTTCCCTGCAACAGATGGTCCCAACCAACAGTCAATCGCTGAATTTTTGAAAAATTTAATATCAAGATGACTATTGAAAACATTAGCAGTGCATGGAAAGAAGTGAGCATAAACTGTATGAACAGTGTGTGGCCAAGTGTCTGTAATGACTTCAAAGGCTTTGATGTGGAGGAACACATCACCAGGAACATTGTCCAGCTAGCCAATCAAGCTGGACATGATTATGTAAATGTCGATGATGTGGAGGAGCCGCTAGCATCACATGGGAGCAGCTTAACAAATGAGGAGCTACAGAAGCTGGATGAACACCATGCTAGTGAAGATACAGAAGATACTGAGCCAGAAAAATTCCTCAGTAAAAAGATTTTAAGTGATTCCTACCAGATGTTGTGTAATGCCCTAGAACTCATGACTGAAAATGACCCTGATATGGAGTGAAGCACAGGAGTGAAGAGAAACATCTTAAATGAATTTGCCCTATGAGGAGATGCTTCGTGAGAAGAAATGGAAGGCAAGACAGTCAACCCTTGATGCCTTCTTTGTAAAGGAGGAGGCTGGGCCACAACCTGACCCATCTTCCCAGGAGTAGCTGCTGTCTCTCATCTTCCACCACTGCCAGGAAGGAGTAGTAGGTGTGCAGTAGGAGCGAGGCAGCAGTGGTAAACCACACAGCAAGCTCCACTCCAAAAAAAATTAACTGTTGAGTGTTATTAAATTGTTTCATTTATTATACTGATGTTAACAAAGTCTTCAGTTGAATTGTACAAAGTTAAACATTGTCATCTATACTGATTACAGCAGCCATTTTTGTTGTTTTATTATCATTGCGCTAGAGCCGTTTGCTTGCCACTTAAGGTTTACTTTTCATATGGAGATGGCAGTGGAAAATCACATACGTATTTGTAAGTAACCAACTTTTTTCTAATGTTTAAGACCTATTTTGGCACATTTTCATTATTTAGTCATTCTGTAAGATAATAATAGTATTTAAAGGCATTTATTTATCATTTCAACTGATTTTGCTATTAAGCAAGAACCCATCTCCATAAGCACCATGTTATAATGACTTCTATTAATGGATTTTTTGCTTAGCAGACAAGCCTCAAGAATGTATCTTATCCGTTAAAAGCAGGGTTGGCAGAAAACCCACTTTTTTTGAAAAAGCCCACCCCAGGTGGGTTTTTTCGTTTTTTTACCTAAAACCCGAAAAAACCCGGGTAAAATTGGGTTTTTTCATATGTCCATTTTTTTGTCATCTGCTGGCTTTAATATCATATATGGTAGTTCATATTAGACCTACCTATTCTTATTTTTATAATAATACTGTACTGTACCGTACACTATTAATATAACATTTGTCTTGTTTTTAGCAAAAAGGTTGCCTTCCAGGCAATTAAGCATAAAAAAGTTATTTTCTCAGATTGAGCTTCACAACAAAATTTGGAAAACATGGACCAATTTGAACTAAATTTGGTGTGGTAAATTATCCTATTTGTTAGGCTATACTTCCTATGGAAGACAGGCCCCTGTGTCTTCTGCTGGAAGTAGATGAATTACAGCTCCCAAAGGGAACTTAATTCAGCTAGTTATATCTATTTAATTCATATTACTGAATATTTTTTCTCTTATTTCACAGTTAAATAAAACAAATTGGCAACAGCATATTTATCTTTACTGCTAGCCTACAGAATTAGCCTGTTTGAAGTTATAACTGCATTAAATAATGCCAAAGACCTTTGGATCAGGAAGAAAATCAGGGCATGAATGGAGTGAAGTCAATATTATTGATGGGACTAGTAAAGTTAGATGCAAACATTGCAATAATGAAATAAGTAATAAAATAGAGCGAATAAAAATGCATTTAATGAAATGTTTGAAACACATGGAATCAAGAAACAAGACTGACAATACTGCCAGTACATCATCTTCATACTGCCATGACATAGACCTCTCAGATGATCCAGACTCATCCTCACCACCACTGACACAATTACAGATGAAAAAAGAAAAATTCAAAAGAAAGTAAGCAATTTTGGCATGACAACAACTTTGCAGAAAAATGTCATTGTTAACAAAATAGCCAAATTCTTTTATGCAAATAATATTCCATTTCTATGTGCAGAGTCTAAGTATTTTATTGAAATGATAGAGACTCTAAGACCAGGCTACACTCCACCTTCCCGTCAAAATTTGTCTGGTCCACTTTTAAATACAATCCATGAAGAAGTTTGATTTATCCACAAATTACTAAGCTGCCCACCAAGTTCAGCCTCGATTGAAGAGTGTTCTCCACATTTGGCCTTGTCTGGACCAAATTACACAATAGATTAGGCCTTGAAAAAACTGTAAACCTTGTAAAAATTAACAGGCAATTGAGGATGACTGACCCATCTGATTGGAAAAGTGATGAAGAATAGTTAGTCATTCAGTAGATGTATATTCAAATTTCAAACAATATATAGTTTCATTTGTTCAACTTACTGTACACAATTACAATGTTCAATATAACCACATATAATAAGTCAATATTTTTCTATGTATATACCAGTATGTATTTCATGCTGGAAATTTTGGAAAACATTTATTGATTTTTGTATGGATTTATCTAGTAAACTTTTGAACTTTGACTTTTACATTACATGGGAGGGAGAAGAAAAGTCTGATGCCCATGAAACTCCCCTCCCTATGAAAAGCAAAAGTTGGGGATGCTGAGATGCTTGGACACTTAAAACTTATTAGGATTGTTTAACCTCCTTCGCAACATGCTATATATAGAGTTACATGACAGAGGAGGGGACCTACAGCTTAACATGGGTTCTGAACCATGGGTCGCTGACTGACTTCCACCCACCACAATCCTGGAGTACCATACCACCCTGATTGGCTGATGTCTACACTCTATAACCTGCTACCTCACCCAAAGAGTTATACCTGTAGGTCTATTTGTTGACTCATGTTTGCTTGCTTTGCATGTAAAGTCATTATAGGCGCCTATATGACAATTTTTAAAAATAATTGCATGTGCACTTAAGTTTCATGAAAAAACCCACAAGTGGGTAAAATAGTGGGTTTTTTCAAGTGGGCTTTTTTTTTTAAAAAAAAACTGGGTAGGTTTTTTCGGGCTGGGCCCACTAGTGCCAACCCTGGTTAAAAGAGGTATGATAGTATTCTTGTTTTGGAGCAAGTGCAGTTTACATCCCCCTGCGGTGCCTAGTGCACTTTACATGCATCCCCCTGCGGTGCCTAGTGCACTTTACATGCATCCCCCTGCGGTGCCTAGTGCACTTTACATGCATCCCCCTGCGGTGCCTAGTGCACTTTACATGCACCCCCTGCGGTGCCTAGTGCACTTTACATGCATCCCCCTGCGGTGCCTAGTGCACTTTACATGCATCCCCCTGCGGTGCCTAGTGCACTTTACATGCATCCCCCTGCGGTGCCTAGTGCACTTTACATGCATCCCCCTGCGGTGCCTAGTGCACTTTACATGCATCCCCCTGCGGTGCCTAGTGCACTTTACATGCATCCCCCTGCGGTGCCTAGTGCACTTTACATGCATCCCCCTGCGGTGCCTAGTGCACTTTACATGCATCCCCCTGCGGTGCCTAGTGCACTTTACATGCATCCCCCTGCGGTGCCTAGTGCACTTTACATGCATCCCCCTGCGGTGCCTAGTGCACTTTACATGCATCCCCCTGCGGTGCCTAGTGCACTTTACATGCATCCCCCTGCGGTGCCTAGTGCACTTTACATGCATCCCCCTGCGGTGCCTAGTGCACTTTACATGCATCCCCCTGCGGTGCCTAGTGCACTTTACATGCATCCCCCTGCGGTGCCTAGTGCACTTTACATGCATCCCCCTGCGTGCCTAGTGCACTTTACATGCATCCCCCTGCGGTGCCTAGTGCACTTTACATGCATCCCCCTGCGGTGCCTAGTGCACTTTACATGCATCCCCCTGCGGTGCCTAGTGCACTTTACATGCATCCCCCTGCGGTGCCTAGTGCACTTTACATGCATCCCCCTGCGGTGCCTAGTGCACTTTACATGCATCCCCCTGCGGTGCCTAGTGCACTTTACATGCATCCCCCTGCGGTGCCTAGTGCACTTTACATGCATCCCCCTGCGGTGCCTAGTGCACTTACATGCATCCCCCTGCGGTGCCTAGTGCACTTACATGCATCCCCCTGCGGTGCCTAGTGCACTTTACATGCGGTGCCTAGTGCACTTTACATGCATCTCCCTGCGGTGCCTAGTGCACTTTACATGCATCCCCCTGCGGTGCCTAGTGCACTTTACATGCATCCCCCTGCGGTGCCTAGTGCACTTACATGCATCCCCCTGCGGTGCCTAGTGCACTTCACATGCATCCCCCTGCGGTGCCTAGTGCACTTCACATGCATCCCCCTGCGGTGCCTAGTGCACTTTACATGCGGTGCTAGTGCACTTTACATGCATCTCCCTGCGGTGCCTAGTGCACTTTACATGCATCCCCTGCGGTGCCTAGTGCACTTTACATGCATCCCCCTGCGGTGCCTAGTGCACTTTACATGCATCCCCCTGCGGTGCCTAGTGCACTTTACATGCATCCCCCTGCGGTGCCTAGTGCACTTTACATGCATCCCCCTGCGGTGCCTAGTGCACTTTACATGCATCCCCCTGCGGTGCCTAGTGCACTTTACATGCATCCCCCTGCGGTGCCTAGTGCACTTTACATGCATCCTCCTGCGGTGCCTAGTGCACTTCACATGCATCCCCCTGCGGTGCCTAGTGCACTTCACATGCATCCCCCTGCGGTGCCTAGTGCACTTTACATGCGGTGCCTAGTGCACTTTACATGCATCTCCCTGCGGTGCCTAGTGCACTTTACATGCATCCCCCTGCGGTGCCTAGTGCACTTTACATGCATCCCCCTGCGGTGCCTAGTGCACTTTACATGCATCCTCCTGCGGTGCCTAGTGCACTTCACATGCATCCCCCTGCGGTGCCTAGTGCACTTCACATGCATCCCCCTGCGGTGCCTAGGCACTTTACATGCGGTGCCTAGTGCACTTTACATGCATCTCCCTGCGGTGCCTAGTGCACTTTACATGCATCCCCCTGTGGTGCCTACTCCACTTTACATGGACCCCCCCCCCCGTGGTGCCTAGTGCACTTTACATGGATCCCCCTGCGGTGCCTAGTGCACTTTACATGGACCCCCCTGTGGTGCCTAGTGCACTTTACATGGACCCCCCTGCGGTGCCTAGTGCACTTTACATGGACCCCCCTGCGGTGCCTAGTGCACTTTACATGGACCCCCCTGCGGTGCCTAGTGCACTTTACATGGACCCCCCTGCGGTGCCTAGTGCACTTTACATGGACCCCCCTGCGGTGCCTAGTGCACTTTACATGGACCCCCCTGCGGTGCCTAGTGCACTTTACATGGACCCCCCTGCAGTGCCTAGTGCACTTTACATGGACCCCCCTGCAGTGCCTAGTGCACTTTACATGGACCCCCCTGCAGTGCCCAGTGCACTTTACATGGACCCACCTGCGGTGCCCAGTGCACTTTACATCCCCCTGTGGTGCCCAGTGCAGTTTACATTCCCCTGCGGTGCCTAGTGTAGTTTACATCCCCCTGTGGTGCCTAGTGTAGTTTACATCCCCCTGTGGTGCCTAGTGTAGTTTACATCCCCCTGTGGTGCCTAGTGTAGTTTACATCCCCCTACATTATCCTAGTATAGTTTACATTCCCCAACTTTATCCATGTATACCTACTCAAATAAAACATTAAAACTAATGAAAATATTATGACTTAACCAATCATCAACTTACAAACATTTTAATATTTTATTTAATGGATTCATTTAAAAAATGTCTCCTAAAGATCCTAGTATAGTTTACATTCCCCAACTTTGACCTAGTGTAGTTTGTGTCCCCTTTTGCATCAGGGGGTGTAAACTACACTTGCTCCCTTATTTTTTTTTACTCTATTTTGCTCTATAAATATTAATATAGAGTTTGATAGATGTGTTCTACTGAATCTTAACCAAAAAACCTATTGTCATCCCAAAATCCAGGTCATGTGCTAAAATGAATACCGTATTAACCCTTATGTTAGGCCTCACTTAGAATAATGCATTCAACATGGGCCCCTCATAGACATGATATTAATATGCTTGAAGGTGTGCAACATAGAATAACCAAGCTTATCCCTAAGAAGATTGGAATACAAGGAAGAATTAAAGGAACTAGGTATGTTTAGTTTTGAGAGATGTTAGCTATATGAGGAGAGATATTAATATGATACAAATTACAAATATTCGAAAATATTTTCTGATTTGGATAATTTAGATATACTACATGTAACTTTTTCTCTTTAGAGGCTGATTGGATAACTCATGGGCATAAGAAAATTATAAAACAGCTATAGACTTCATCTACAAAAATACTTTCAATCATAGAATAGTAGATTTTTAAAATGACTTCTCATATGATGTGGTAAATAGTAACTTATTAGTTAATTTTAAGAATATAGACACTTTCATGAATGAGATAGTTTGTAGATTGTAACTATGGTATTTCTTTACTATTATACCAGTCTCCAGTAGAAAGTTTTAAAAGCTGGTTTTCAATATTTTTCAATGTGCTGAATTAAAAAATTATACTCATTTCTGTCACAAATGATTTGTTAGTTATTGAAGCTTAAAGCTTTTAAAACTTTCTACCCTATATTTACCTTTTTTTTAATTTTTTATAATTTTGGATAATGTTAAGGGTTAGGTTAGGTTGTTTTAGGTTAAGTTTGCTTAGGTTGTTTTAGGTTCAGCCAATTTTGAAGGTGAAATTTATGTTTTTCCTATGGTTTTTGATGTGTTTTGTATTAATCTGACTTTCAAAATCTTCGGAAACCACTCGTTTTTGTGATTCTCCCCACCCAAAAGCTCCTGGTTCCCACTGGGGGTCCCCAGGTAAAAAAGGGTAGAAAGTTTTAAAAGCTTTAAGCTTCAATAACTAACAAATCATTTGCGATGGAAATGAGTATCATTTTTTAATTCAGCACATTGAAAAACATTGAAAACCAGCTTTTAAAACTTTCTACCAAAGACCGGTGTAATAGTAAATATTTACGGTACCATAAATACTGTATATTCTTAGCTCGTTATGTAAGCTGCTTTGATAGCAGTAAATAGTTGTACATTAATTATCTGACTTGAGATTGATGTTTTGCAAGATTCTATTATCATCAAAATATAGCTCATGATAAATTCAAGGTAAATGACTTTGATAACCTCGATAGGCCACAGTAGCTTCATGTTTTCAAAATGAATTGTAATGTAATGCGGAATTTTATCCTACCTTAGCTAAGAAGTTAAGGTTGCTTCTTCAAAGCTCGGATGTCTTTGGCTTGGATTCAGAACACATTAAAGAAAAAATAAGATATTGCATCTGGGTTGTGCAATTTTACTAGATAAGCAAAACGATAATGAGAAACTTATTCTACATAAAACAGTCGAGTAGTTACAGAATCAACAGAAAAAATAAATCAATCAAATATGGGACTAGTGACTCATTATTGGCTGAGTAACAGAAATCAGACTTGAAGTAAACTCAGAAATTCCAGAAAAAACATGAGACTCACATATGAATAACAGAGCGGTCGATTGGTTGGTTGGTTATTTCGTTTCATGTGACTGATTCTAAGAGTGCAAACATGGCACTGAACAAGAATATATCATAGTCAAAATAGTATATACAGTATATGTTATTTTTCTCTTTGATTGGGTTCGGAATCCCAGCTGATTCTTGAATGGCAACACTCTGAAGGGGTACCTTAACTTAGAGCGTAAGTTAAGCTAGGCTAAAACAAACTTTATGGACTTGAGGTTAAACTCTTCGGCCTTCCCTCAGAGTTGTCAATTGTCAACTCGATGCGGGTTAAGGCCTCAGCATAAAAACAAAAAAGGGGCACTATTTATAGTCTTCTTTCTAAACCTTGCAACAACAACAACCTCCACCACTGTACGGTGCAACAATCCTGTATTTAAACTACCAAACTGAATTGCAAGAGAGCTCTCTATAAGACCACACACTATCATTAACACATTCAACAAAACAGTAGAAAGGACGCTGCCAGCAACCAAAACAAATGATACCACAAGAGCCCCAAAAAGTTAGTTCTAAAATAAATAACAAATTTTCACTAACCTTACAATATATATATATATATATATATATATATATATATATATATATATATATATATATATATAGTGGACCTAGTTTTAACCGTTGGTGATAATGATTTAATTGTATGCAATGATTGATTAAGGCAATGACTGATTGCTTATTAATGAAAGGCTATTTGAGTAGATCCACCATACTATTGGAAGTGACCGAAAAGGCAGCGAGGTCACCAGCTTGGTTTTCACCCAAGCAAATTAATATTAAGGTCATAAAAGACACCTTATGGGTTTTGTAGTTTATGATGAAAATAAAGCCGTTATTTATTCACTGTGATATAACAAAGAATTGACAGTAATGAATTGGTAGTTTTACGTTATACTTATGACATAGACTTAGCTAATAAGATGAAATGTTAATAGCTTAATTGACACGTAATAAATGATGTTATACTCATCGATGGTATGTAAATGGCATGCGGCATGGAACATTGAATGGGCCTAGTAAATGATATAAAGAATGCACGTGCGTTTGGTACATTGAATGGAATACTTGACACTGATTAAGTAGGCTAAATGATTGCATGGATGCACATAGAATAATTGATGTGGCCTAATAATAATGAATTGAAATGCTTGACAAATACACAAATATCATTTATATAGAAGACCATTATGTGATGTTAAATGATTACGTCAAGAGAACATTTAGTTAACACAAATATATGAATTGAACATAATGACGGATGATACGCGGAATTACGGTATTGTAATGACACTTGAATTGGATGACAGGCCTACTGCGTTCTTTCACGAGAGTCAGTTGGAACGCGTGATTACACACTTTGGGAGTATACCCTACCGTTCGGCGGTAGGCTAATGTAGGCTTCACAAGAGTACTTAGAATAGGAGGTACTTATCTTAGGACGATGTAAACTCTTGAAGGCGGGTTGGAGACGAACCATTTTACGCAGATTCGAGTTGTCGTTGTCCGTTAAGCCTCTTGAGATGATGGATGTAGGCTTCGTGGAGGCCTGAGGTGATGTTACTTCTCGAGGTGCAGGCTGGCCTTATGATCTGCAGGAATATATATAGAGGAATGTGGAGAAACTTGAAGGCCGACCCGGCAAACCGCAGGCCCGAAACGATTCCGGTTGGGCCTCGAAGGATTGCTTCTGCAGGTGGTCTGTAGATCTTACTTGGTGATAAATTGTAGGCCTTGAAGAAAGTAGCGGCCGCGCCCCTCGGCCAGGGGGCCGGAAAGCGGTTGATGGACGTTGCTCACGTTCGATGATGTGAGCACCAGTGAGTGAGAGTGAGAATGAAAGCAAGTGGAAGCTCGCTTTTATACGTAGTTCCTGTGACGTAGGACTGTACCAAATCTTAAGACGCTTTGTCCGCGCGTCCTGTAGTTGATAAAGGCTTACATTCGCGCCTTTTGCGAAGAAACAGACTTTCCATTGTTTGTTTGCCCACGTGTGTTCCAAGACTGTTTGATGGTAGCGTGGAAGGAAAGTATTTCTGTCTATTTGTTGGTCTATTTCTTGTCGATCCGCTACAAGTAGTTTCCTCTCAGAGACGAAGGAACGATACTAAGAAGAAATACCATTCTGTTGGGAGACCTGATGAGGCCACTCCGAGATTTGACGCTTGGCCTGGTATGTCGTGGAATTCCTGACGCAGGAAGGAGTGAAGGGTCGTCTCGGGCGGGGAGATGCTCGGAAGAGGAGGCGCTGTTGGATGGGGTGGGGGTTCCGCAGGGGGGGGGTTGGGGTACGGCAGGAATGGGGGACAGTGAGGAGCGAAAGGAGGAAACGAGGGGCGGGGGGACTGTGTTGGAGTTCGAATGCTGTGCCCGTAACTCGTCGCGTGGTTCTCGTTGAGGTCGCTCCTGCCGCAGGGGTTGGGCTTCGGCAGGAATGTGGAGCAATGAAGAGCGGACGAAGGAAACGAGAGGGGCCGGGGGAACTGTCTGAGTTCGAATGCTATTCCCGTAACTCGTCGTGTGGATGTTGTCGTCGAGGTCGCTCCTGCCGAAGGGGGAAAAAGAAACGTCGTTTGAGTCCACGAGCAGCAGGAAGTAATCCACGGAATGATGCAAAGAGACAGTTGATGAAGGCAGGGGATCGCCACCCCTGTGCCTGAAGTGTCTGTTTTGCGTGGATGCATGTGTGCACTCTGCTCGTTGACTAAAAGAATGCTTTCTTTTTAGGCCTTCCCGTAGGGAATGGGGAAGGGAAAACCCGTCGTGCTTACCGAAAAAAAATTCGCTGATGCAATGAGGCGCGTCACCAGATTTATCGCCAAATGATTTACCGTACAACGGCCGAGACTGGACCGTTGAATATTTTTGGACGAGGGGTGACGAAAGAATGCGCCGTTTGAAACGAATTGGGACTGACTGCAGCGCTGGGGGTGGGGGTGAGTGTTGTCCTGAGATGTTCGGTGATGATTTCGTGAGTCCCTCCACGATCCGTTTGACGGCGGAGCAGGCCCAATGCCAGTGGTTGGCTTCTCCAAGGGGTCGCGCCGCGCCCCTGCCGTCAGGAGGCAGTGAGACTCGACTCAGGGGAACGCAACCGGGAATTTGAAAGTTGCGATGATTGTGCCGCGGCACATGACCGCGAGGCAGTAAGACATTAGTTATAAGGTACCGCGCGAAACGCATATCACTGTTCGCAAGTAGGCCTAGTTAATTTCACTGAATTTATGAATACCGTACGTACATAGAAATTTGATATGGCTGCAGAAAATGAAATGGTCAGTAATAGTTAAGCACAAGATCACTGTGAATAATACGTAAATAAGTTCGTCACTCCGGGGTTAGACCAATTTCGGAGTATAGCCTACCGTTCGGGCGGTAGGCTAATGTAGGCTTCACAAGAGTACTTAGAATAGGAGTACTTATCTTAGACGATGTAAACTCTTGAAGGCGGGTTGGAGACGAACCATTTTACGCAGATTCGAGTTGTCGTTGTCCGTTAAGCCTCTTGAGATGATGGATGTAGGCTTCGTGGAGGCCTGAGGTGATGTTACTTCTCGAGGTGCAGGCTGGCCTTATGATCTTGCAGGAATATATATAGAGGAATGTAGAGAAACTTGAAGGCCGACCCGGCAAACCGCAGGCCCGAAACGATTCCGGTTGGGCCTCGAAGGATTGCTTCTGCAGGTGGTCTGTAGATCTTACTTGGTGATAAATTGTAGGCCTTGAAGAAAGTAGCGGCCGCGCCCCTCGGCCAGGGGGCCGGAAAGCGGTTGATGGACGTTGCTCACGTTCGATGATGTGAGCACCAGTGAGTGAGAGTGAGAATGAAAGCAAGTGGAAGCTCGCTTTTATACGTAGTTCCTGTGACGTAGGACTGTACCAAATCTTAAGACGCTTTGTCCGCGCGTCCTTTAGTTGATAAAGGCTTACATTCGCGCCTTTTGCGAAGAAACAGACTTTCCATTGTTTTTTGCCCACGTGTGTTCCAAGACTGTTTGATGGTAGCGTGGAAGGAAAGTATTTCTGTCTATTTGTTGGTCTATTTCTTGTCGATCCGTTACATATATATATATATTCTTTTAGTGATTTTTTCCCTTTAGTGACTTTAGACTATATACATCTATATATATACACACACGTCACCTCAATATCAGACGTTCATACATTGCAAACAATGAAATTATACTTTAGTCATAAAAAATCGGCCTGTTTCTTGTTGCTACTTCACAGTATGGTGGGTAAAGCGTATGGTATGTAAGAAAAATGTGGATTAAATAAAATACTCGCCATGATGTCCGTTTGGTGCTCCCCCTAGATTACCCTCCCTGGATCCACCCCTGTACACAATACATCATCATATTTCCTCATGACCGGTGTATTCATATCATATGGTTATTCATATCTGACTAAATCGTTGGTGCTAAGTTTAATTTGGTGATGTTTCTAAGGTGACAAACAGGGCCGGATTAAGCATTGTTAGGGCCGGGGGCAATGAATATTTTCGGGCCGGTGTCACTAGAAAAACACAATTCTTTACCCGATACATCATACATGAGTGATGTGATCAGCTGACTGGGATCGATCAACAGAAAACGAAACAAAAACAAAGATGTGATTACAGAAAATGTATACTTTGTTCACATAAATGGGATACTAAACTAGGTTTTGTAGAAGCGGAATCTAGAATTTTTTTTCTTCCTCACGGTCGACCAATTATTTCAACGGTAGATTATAGCGTTTACATAGTTTCTTGTGGCCGGTCAGCATCTGGGGCCGGGGAAAATGCCCCCTTTGCCCCCATTATAATCCGCTACTGGTGACAAATGGGGTAGAAAGTTGTCAGTAAATAATAATAGTTAGGGATAATGTCTATAGCCTCTAAATTAGTAAAGTTAGAGAGTTTAGGTAGACTGCTTTCTGGGACGCAGGAAATCTATGGTAGGCCCTAAAGAACATCTAATTCAACGCACCGGTAAGTGCCTTTGTTCGTTGTTTAGAAACCTAGTAACTTAGCGGGGTCACTAACCCCAAGCTATTACAGATATATTGCCAGCTGCTAGCATTAATTAATCTAAAAACACACAACTCAGCCTATTGCCGAAGGCTAATACCTAGGGTAACTAGCCTACCATTGCAGAGAACAAAAACGAAATGAACCAAGGCTCAGACTTTCTACATGACATTAAAGGACACCGCACACCGAAAGCCATGCTAGCCACGCCACGCCCGCCGGCCACGTGGCTCTCGGTGTGCAGCGGCCTTAAGTAGTTCCACAAAATGTACATTATATAATACTAAGATAAAATATTTCAGTCTGCAGAAATTCGCCCCAAAATTCATAAAAATGCAAACAGATAGCGTACCCTCAGTGCCACGATCTTTTCTGCTAGCGCTGCTGCACAATGTTGCCAGATTAAAGAAGGGGAAAATTCTTTACAATTACATTATAATACCTATTCTTGGCTTTCATGTTCTTATTTCTTGGTAGGCTCAACAATTTAGTCCTATCTATTAAGTTCACTGTTGAAAAAGAAAATGATGGAAGCCTATCTTTTCTGGATCTAAAAATTTGGAGATGCTCTAATCAGTTCAAATTTGAAGTCTACCGCAAGCCGACTAATAATAACTCTTATGTGCATTTTTATTCTGACCATCATCCTTCGATTAAATCCTCTATTTTCTCCGCTATGTTTCTTAGAGCATTGAGAGTTGTCAGTCCTGAATTTTTAGATTCCGAGTTATGCAATATCATGAATATTGGTACTAAATTATGTTATCCTATTTCATGTTTAGATAACTGTCTTAGGAAAGCCTAGAATTGGTATTATAATAATGTAATTGTAAAGGAATTTGAGCGTAAAAATATCCTTAGCCTACCTTACCATGTTAATTTTCAATATCTTCCGACTTTACTTAAAGCAATTGGCATTGATGTAGTCTTTAAGTATAATAATACTGTTAAATCACGCCTAATAAAGAATAGCCCGGATAATGTTGATTGTGTGTATTCGATCGGATGACACAATGTAACTCAGTATATATAGGCCAAACGGGTTAAACGTTAGATCAGGGGTCAGGGAACCGGGGTAAAAATGAAAATCTCGCGGGTAATGAAGGCTCAATAAACATATAAATAAAATTGCACAAAAATTTATTATTTAATAAGTGAGGCTAATTATCAAAGTTATATTTTTTTCGAACAAATAATTTCAAGTCTAGGGGGTAATATCGTTGTACACAAATATATTTTGGGGTAATACCCAAAAAAGTTCGCCGACCACTGCGTTAGATACTAGGGTAAAACAGCATAAATATGCTTGTAGAACAGCTAATAATTCCAATGCTTTGTTTAACCACATGTATAGATGTAATCACAGCATCAAGTGGGATAGTTCTAAAGCGCTTGTTGAAAACAGATATATAATAGAAAGAAATATTCTAGAATGTGCATTTATTTATTTATTTAAAAAACAATTTCAATAATAGTGCGGGAATGTATAAAATTGACAATATCCTGTTAAAATTCCTTTTGCCTCATTAACTCTCGTTAAGTATGTGCTATTTGTTTTGGTTTCCGCTACGTTGTATATATTTATGGGCATCTTCCCTTCTCTCTTCATTCCCTGACGAGGTGTAGCTCTGAATACACGAAAGGCCTTTGAGTCGTTTTTCTTTTTCCTTGTGGGTTTGCAATAATATATATATATATATATATATATATATATATATATATATATATATACATATATAAAAATGAACTCAGAATGGTCCCCTGAGTTTTTTGATACACACAGACCGTGCATGGAACAAGGAACTCTTCCAGGATAATTAAATCCACTATAGTCCGAATAAGTAATGGTAAATGACAAATACCAGTTTTTTTTTCATGATGCTAGCCCGACGTGGGCAACGGGTCACTTGCAAAGGTCACATAAATATAGCTTCCCTCACCAGCTATCTGCAAAGCAGACAGGATCCAGCTTTGGGACATGGATCTAGGGTTTAAAGCAGCCTAGCCCTGCTACATTTAGAACCTCAATATAAGCAAAACACTCGCTGTCTTCACGTCAGATTGCATACATCAAAGAAAAAGGGGTAACTATTATATTCTAGCCAAAAACCAAAAACTATGGTATTTGTCATTTACCATTACTTATTCGGACTATAATGGATTTAATTATCCCGGAAGAGTTCCTTGTTCCATGCACGGTCTGTGTCAGTGGCGGATTTAAGGTGCGCGGGGCCCTAGGCCGGTTGGAGTGCGGGGCCCCAAACTACGCAAAGCTAGCTTAATTAACTGAAATGAAGATTTACACCCCCATCCCCCAGTGGTGACCTTACGGGGCCCTCAAATCAATGGGCGAGAGAAGCGTTAAAATAAATTTACTTTTTAAACAATATTCAATTTATTGATAATTATAATTAATTAGCCAAATGACCATTTCATAGTTGAACATTACACATTTGTTTTTTTGAAGCTTAACAATAAAAAATAACTACGTACAGGGTGGGCCGTAAGTTTCCATACATAGGAAAATTTAAATACGTGCGTCGGTATTTGGATCAGCAGTTTCCGGATGCTTGGATTGGTCGGCGTGGTCCTGTGGAGTGGCCCCCAGATCCCCAGATCTCACCCCCCTTGATTTCTATCTTTGGAGGCACTTGAAGGCCATGGTGTATCAGGAAAAGATACGAGACATAAATCATCTAAAGGAACGTATCACCAACGCCATTACAAGCATAACGTCAACTGTGCTAATGCGTGTTCATCAACAGTGGGGAACACGTATTGAAATGTGTTTTCAAAACAATGGCAACCATGTAGAGCATATTATATAAATAAAAATGGTTGTCCATAAAAAAATGTTTATTTTTCCTATGTATGGAAACTTACGGCCCACCCTGTATAATAATACACCATTAACAAAAAATAACTATAATAATACACCATTAACTAAAGAGAATACCACTTGACTGACATGCAAATGATGCAATGAGTGGGTTTTGTTTATTGCAGGCAATTTGTACGGTACACTTAACTATTTCTCAGTCAAAAAAGATTTTTTTCTAGCCTTCTTACTTGCAAACTGTTTGATGACATCAGTAAAATCAAGCACCCTTAATTTCTCATGCTCAATGCTCAACAGGGTGAGTGAAGACAAACGGTCCTGCCCCATGGTGTTTCTTAGATAATTCTTGACTAGTTTCATCTTGGAGAATGATCGCTCCCCAGTGCAGTTTGTGACAAACATGCAGAGATAGAGTCGTAATACAATTTCAACATTAGCAAATGTTTCTACCATGTCATGTCTGTGAATTATCTCATACATTTCTAGTTCAGGACTTTTTGCAGCCTTTGCACCACCTGATGAAGGAGCACTTTCAGGTGAATCTCTTGGAATGGATTTCATAAGGTGTGCAAACTGCAAAAGCTCCGACTCCAATCCAGCCTCCAAGTCCTTAGGATATGAAGACACAAGCTTTTCAGCAGATGCTTTAAGCTCAGTGTTCGTTTTGTTTGAGATTTCTGATAAAAACCCAAATTTCTCTCGAAGGTCGCTGTAAGCAGCAATGCGTTGTTGTAGGGCAGCACAGAGCTTGTCAATGATGGGCAAGAATGCAGTCACTCTAAACTTGTCTCTCCCTGTCAGCATAACATCCTCCGCGGAGTCTAGTTCATCGTGGTGACGCTTGCGCTTCCTAATACGCTGCGTGTCGGCGTAGTATGCATCATTACTCGTCACATCACAGGGATCACACTTAGCCATAGCTTTTGCTTCAAAGTCATCGAACTGGGATCTCAGGTCTTTAGCAAATTGTAAAAGAGACTCTAGCAGTGTGACAGCTGTGTTGAGGGAGAACCCAGATTTTTGCAGCTGGATACTGCTACTCTGAAACCTTTCCAATACTGTATCCCAAACTTCAAGAAGAATCACTGTTTCAAGTTTTTTCAAACCTTTGAGAAGACCACTTGCTTCAGCTCTTGTTTCAGCTGGCTGATTCTGATCTGAGAATAACTCTTCCAGAACAATGATGTTTTCTTTGTGTGCTCTACTGAGAGCAGCTACAGCATCTGCTCGTGCTGACCAACGAGTGTCTGAAAGTATTTTATCAACTTTCAACTTCTTATCTTTATTAGTCTCTAGTACCTCACGGTGTCTCCTCCAACGATAAGTAGATGCAACAAGAAAGGAGTACATATTTTGTACCAGAGCAAACAATGACACTGCAGCAGGACAGCTTTCTGCAGCACACTTAGCCACCAAGTTTAAGGAATGAGCCATACATGGTATGTACTCAGCTTCACTACACTCATTCTTGATTATCTGTTGGGTCCCCAGATATTTACCAGACATGTTGCTGGCATTGTCATAGGACTGTCCTCGGCAGTCGATAACTGGAATGTTCTTCTCTAAGAAAATCAAGAACAGTTGTAGCAATATCTCTGCCAGTGTGGCTTAGCATGGGAATAAACTGCAAAAACCTTTCAACTGGACCTGTAGTAGGCAGTACATAGCGGATTGTAAAAGTAAGTTGATCCATGTGTGAAATATCAGGCGTGGAGTCAACAGAAATTGAGAAGTACTTTGCTGTTTTTACTTCATCTGTTATTGAGGACATAACCTTTTCTGCCATTATTCCAATGACTTCCTCAGAAATGACATGGGACAAGTAGGAAGTATGACCACTACCTTTGTTTGCGTGTTTCTTGATATGTGCTGCCAAGAAACTGTTGTATGTGCTCAGCAGCTCTAGAATCCCAAGATAGTTTCCATTGTGTACTGATCCAATTACTTCATCTTTACCTCGAATGGCTAGCCCGCGTTCGCAAAGTAGCTTTAAAACATCTACACACCTCCTCAATACTGCTTGCCAGTACTCGCATTCACTTTCATATTGTTGTACTAGATTAGAGTCAATACGGGCACCCGCAGTCTTTCGATATATCATTTCGACCATACTTTTCCTGTGCTGATCTGACCTACTGTGAGATTCTATGACATACCTAGCGTTCTTCCAACCATTGAAGCCAGTTGTGAATGAGCTTTCCACCTTTGACATAAGCTTGCAAGCAAAACAATACACTTTACCAGTTGTTTTAGAGTAACAGAGCCATTTAAGATTAATTTCTTGGCCAGATAATGAATGAGTTCGAGTGAATAATGTCTTTGTACAATGACGGGTTCTGTTTAGCTCTTTCACAGCTGACTCTTTGAAGTCACCATCACAGTGTCGACATTCTGCGCTTCCCTTTTTCAACCAATGGTCACACACATTTTCAGTAATTATTTTAGGCCATAATCCAAGATCCGTTTCAAATCCTTGTTCAGTACCGGTATTCATAACACTCACTTCCTCTTGTGTCTCCTCACTGTCACTGTGTTCAGGTTCAATTGCGCTAACTACACTAGGTTCAGTACTAGTTGTGGCTTCTCCAGTTGTTTCAGGCGTAATTGGTGTCTCTACTGATTCAGATTCAGTTTGACCGGATTCAGTTTGAGTTTGTGATTTTGCAGATTCAGATACTGTTGGATATGTCAACCATTGAGTTATTTTTGGTAGTTTTTTTACTCTTTGGTTTACGTCTGCCTTTTCTTGTCGTTTAACAGAGCCAGCTTTATACTTCCTCCCTTGATCACGATCACGACTTGTTGATTTCTCCATTGTGCCTCAGTGCAGCCTCACTGCCTTATCCTGAAACATAAAAACATAAAAAACAAACTATTTACACTTGACCCTCGGTTTAGTATTAATTAATACAGTTTAATTAATTAATTAAATACAGACACTAAACAGTTGTTCGGGTGAAAAAGTCGCTTTATGGGAAAAGTCGCCAGCCCCCACCAGTGGCGACTTTTTCCTTAAATATGTATAAAATGTATTTATTATGAAATCTAAGCTAAACTGACCTAACCTAGCCTAAGTACGTTTCATATAAAAAAATTAATTACATTAATTTAACATTTTTCAACTTATTTGTTATTATAAAGCTGACAAACTCCCCCATCCCCATTTATTGACTGGCGACTTTTTCGATACACGACTTTTACCATTACTTACCACTAAACACACTCACATGTGCACTCCACAGCGGCCTGAATAGAACTAAACTCCCGCCAGCAAAGAGAGTGATACCATAATTATCACTAATCATTAATCAATTGTATTATTTATAGTGGAATCCAACATTATAATTATATGTGAGGGCGCGGGGCCCTCACAGGCGCGGGGCCGTAGGCCATGGCCTACTCGGCCCCCCCCTAAATCCGTCACTGGTCTGTGTGTGTCATATATATATATATTATATATATATATATATATATATATAAGATAGTAGTCAGGTAACAGAGCCATATCCAAGGGGTGGTTATTGGGTGTCCTGTAACCCGACCTCCCTCGTTGTTCCAGAAAAAAATTATATATAGATTATATGTCTGATTTCTAAACTGTAAACCTGTAACCAGGTTGGGGGCCTTTGGTTATGTCATTAAAACAGTACAGTCGCCTCAGCATTATGAATTAGCATCTGTTTATTGCATCTGACTTCACACTTCATGGTCATGTAATGTCATATTAGTCTTATAGTGACTATGAAAAAACTATATAGGGCTATGGGTTGTGACCCTCATCCGTTGGAAATTTCCAGATGATTTCAGTGGAGAGTTAACGACGTTTTTTCGTTAGAGAGTTATGTATGTGTAGATCTTCAAAGGACCTCTTTCGTACTGTTTTTAGTGGTTAATGTTAAATTTATTTGCCTTCGGTATTTTAGCGCTGCCTAATGGTAAAGAAAGAAATTGCCTTACCTTACATTATTTCGTTGAGCCTCGCTTCTGTTCGTAGGACGCGACGATGTTTTTCGATGTAGGGCCGCGGTACGATGGAGTTACATAACGAGTTGATTTGATGTAATTAATATAGGCAGTCACTATATTTAAATTCCTGAAGGCAGGAACGGAGCAAGTGTCACGGGCGGGTCCTACGAGGCTCCTAACAAAATTTTTATTATACATTTATATTGCTTTTCTTTGCATTATTTATTTAGCATATATTTAAGAATTATGATACTACTTGTACGCATGGAGGCATAGAAGGCAAAACAGTATGCAAAATATTAAGCTTTAAAAAGGATACCGTGAAATAAAAGTTTACTTACGACATCAGAACTTGACTTTTCTTGCCTTGCTTTCAGCAAATTCATTAATTAAATCCTCCAAGTTAATATTTCTAGCTTTCTCGTTTTCGATTGATATAATTGAGAGTCCACTTAATCTTTTTTCATTCATAGAATTTCGAAGATAGTTCTTTATTAGTTTAAGTTTTGAAAACGATCTCTATGCACTTGAACCGGTCACAGGAATTGTGAGGAACAATGTTATGGCAGTCACAACTTCGGGAAAACTTGAGCACAAAGTACTGTCTTTAATTAAAAATTAATATAGCTCATGGATTGTCGTCAGTTTTTCAATGTCTGTTTTTAAGCACATTCGAAAAGAGAGTAATTGACTTGGAAATCCAGAGGAAATATCATTTTTATATTTATTTACTAGCTTTGTTGCTCTCTCAAATAACTTCTCATCACTTGTTGAAACGACCCGGGTCCCCCCAAAGGCCCGGGCCCCGGGGCACTGCCCCGCCTGTCCCTAGCTAGCTCCGCCCCTGCCTGAAGGTATAGGCCTATCCTTTTCCGTTATTAGGTTTATATCACATGTTATTCACTCAGACCTTATTGGAAGATAAAGTACATCTTCCTTGCTTAAAAGCAGGGCTTAACATAAGCAAGCTCCGAGCAAGCCGTTAATATAATCGTTGTCTTTTATTATTTGCTGATTTTGCAAAGTTCGTTGACTCTTCTCTCGAGGTAATTTTCATGAGTCAGCAGTGGAAAATTTTGAACACGAATAAATAAATTTTTCATGTTGGGTGGGCCCAATGCCTCCATATTGGGTTCTATGTATGTATGGCAATTTTCATTGCCAATAGGCTATGTCACCAATCCTGAGGTAATTTTGTAGATAATTCAATTAATTAATAATTTAGATTTAATTAAGAATTAAAGGTACCACATACGATACCATGTTGTAAGCATATATAGTTTTTCCATAGTGACAGAAAAGGCTCCTCATGTCCTAAGCTTAATACAGAATGAGTAGTAGTCAGGAGTCAGTTATCCAACACGTTGACCATGATCATTCGTCTTGGGTGGCGTCTTGCAAACATCGTGATAGTGGTCTCCACATCAATGATGTCACGGTGGATGTGCATTGGAGCCAACCAGTCAGTCGTTCCGTGGCCATGCTGTAGCGAAGATAAGTATTCGGGAGCTTCAGTCCACTTAATGCTTGCTCTGCAGTGCAGCTGGTGACTGGTAGGCTGCAAAGGATGCGGAGCAGCATTTTGATGTTGGAATACATGGCAGGATGGGGTAAGGTGTCCGTGATGGTCTGGGGAAGATTATCTTTTCTGTGCTGCCGCCACTTCTGTTAACAACATTCAAACTCAGCGTCAACTGTCATGGGAAATGGGAGGTCGGCGCATTTTGTCCAACACTGTAACCCCCGCTTTCTCATGTTCAGGATACGTCCCTGAGTAATTAAAATCAGTAAAATACTATAGTTTCTCCGTTACTTTTCGTGTGTATGTTATAGTGTATTTCACTTTTCATTCCCCTTATTCACAAGTCATAAATTGATCCATCTTCTGGATTGTCACTACAAACTAAACTTAATCTTACTACTATTTACAAAATATTTTTGATTAAAAATTTTATCAAGTTCCTCAACACAATGCAAATTATTGCTATTCAAAACTGCAGCTGGTAAGTCATTCCAAAAAATCAACCACCCTGAAACTGAAGAAATATTTACGTATCTTGAAACAAATTGGCAAAATCTCCTCATTGCCAGTGTCTTAAAAGAAATGTAAAACGGACAAATTTTATTAATAACGAATGACGCGTGAACTATCTACCCTTTTATATATGTTTGACCTTTCGTAAAATGATACGAGGGTTGTTCAAAATGTAGTCTACAAGATTAATTACCGGTGCATTATGCGTAGTACAATAATGTTGTTAGTAGTAAAATATTTTGTTAGGTACGTGTGGCAATATTCGCGGTCACCATGAACCAAACAGTTCAAGATTGTACCATGAGCTGGTAAGGTGATGGCAACGATTTTTTGAGGACCATCAAGGCGTTTTGAGTGTTAAATTCATGCAAAAAGGGACAACAATAACTGCCACTTCTTATTTCTTATTGTGAAACTTTACAGCGACTCCGCACGGCTATCAGAAGAAAACGTCCCGGGTTGCTTACTGCAGGTGTGGTGTTCTTGCATGACAATGCACGCCCTCACACTGCAAATCAAAACTTTTAGAATCATCCCCACTCCATAGTCCTGACCTTGCACCAAGTGACTTCCATTTGTTTCCAGTCCTACAGGAACATCTCTGAGGTAAACAATTTCAAAACGATCCTGATGCAGAAGCGGCCGTACGAAACTTGTTCAAAACTAAGGACCCTAGATTTTACTCGACCGGCATCAAAAAGCTTGTCCTACGCTATGACAAATGTTTGAATCTGTTTGGTGATTATGTAGAAAAGTTGTTGAAATACTTGTAATAATTACTTGCCTTGTAATAAAACTATTGTAATATGAACTGCCTCGTAATATGGACTATAGTCTTCCAATAAACCTTTTCATTTCATTTCAAAACACTTTGTAAACTTACTTTTTGAACAACCCTCGGATATAGTTCCAGTAGCAGGGAACGAACCCAGAGCCTCACCAATCAGAGTCCGACATCGATACCGTTCAACGACTGGGAATTCACGAACATTTTAAGTTTTAATATACAGGGTGTACATAAAGTCAGGATCTATTTTTGTGAAATAATTATTTTTTTCTATTTTTCTTTTCAGAAGCCCTTAGAATGAATACAGAAGAGCGTGTGGCAATAGTAATTTGGCGAATCGAGGGAAAGAAATACAATGACATCAGAGAGAAGTTTAGGAGATTTCATAAGCTGGGGCCAATAGACAAGACAATATGAAAATTGGTGAACAAATTTAAACGAACGGGATCTGTAAATGATGAAGCAAGATCAGGACGACCGTGTATGTCAGATCTTACCGTGAATGCAGTACGCGGAATTATCACTGAGGAGCCACGTTCGTGCTGCATCACACAGACTCGGCCTCCCGACGTCATCTGTGCACAAAATTCTGAAAGTTAATTTGCAGAAGAAAAGCTATCATTTGCAGGTTTTACATGAGGAAGATTTCCCTCGACGAAGTGCTGTGTGTGCTGATCTCGTAGAACAAATCTGGAGTGATAATTTAATGGACAACATTCTCTTTAGTGATGAAGCCACTTTCCATACGTGTGGAAAAGTAAATCGCCATAACTGTCGAATTTGGGCAGATGAAAGACCGAATGATTTCGTCCAAAATTGGGAGAGAGACTCGCCTAAAGTTAATGTCTGGATGGGTTTAACAAAATCTAAGGTTTATGGTCCTTTTTTCTTTGCTGAAGCTACAGTTACGGGGCTTATTTATCTGGACATGTTGCAGCAATTCCTTGAACCTCAGCTGATTGGGGATAGGATTGTTAGTACCGTCGTCTATCAACATGATGGTGCTCCTTGTCACTATGCCAAAATTGTTCAGAATTATCTAAATGGACGTTTTCCAAATCGCTGGATCGGACGCGGAAGCAACAAAAGACCTTGGCCAGCGAGATCACCAGATTTAACCCCTTTAGATTTCTTTGCATGGGGCTTTATCAAATCGCACGTCTATCAGACGAAGATTACGAGTCTTGAAAACTTACGTACACGTATACGAACTGCTGCAGATAACATAACCCCGCAAATGCTCCAGAATGTGTTTAGAAATGCTGCGGAACGATTTGAGCTGTGCAGGGATACTGATGGGCGTCACGTCGAATCCTACTCTTAATTATTTAATAAATGTTACCACTATCATTTTATGATTGAATTCCATATAATTTCCGTGCTTCACAAAAATAGATCCTGACTATGTACACCCTGTATATTCAAAACCAGGACTAATAATTTCGTTCTTAACTTGTGTTTCATTGTTAACACTTCTGAGTCAGGCGAGTGACTCGTTGAACGAATAATCGGCTTGGTGCGTACAAAGTCTTCAATTTGGAAGCGAAAATTAAACCTGCTTCAGACTGGAGTGACCTCAGCTACACTTGGCCAAATAGACTGAAACTGAAAAATTTGAGTTGGTAAAGAAAAAGTATTAGTATCCCAAAGTATTTAAGTAGTATAAAAACACTCGAATTGGATTTAATAAAAAAATACAAATCTCAAATATTTATAAAATGACATTCAACCAGTCCTTTGTATTCCATTATAAGACATGGGAACTTGTATATTTTTATCATAGACATTCGAATTACGTCTGACAACGCGAAGCCTGGTAACAGAATACACTCGTTTCAGCTTAACTTGCTTTTGCCAAATACAAGTGTTGGCGTAAGTGAAAGGTATACTACTTTTACGTGAAAATGATTTCACGAGTGAATACTGCGTAATCAACGTTTTATCCCCATCATGCTTATCAAGCGTGTTTTTTGTTCTTAATCCATTAAGGTTATGGAATCGAAACCATAGTGGCACGATAATATTTTACACAGGTATAAATTGGTTCACATGAGATGACAGAAGTTCCCATCGGTATTTGTTGAAAGTAAAGTGTTGAAGAAACTACTTAAAGCATTTAATTTAAATGAAGATTTACTGCTGTAATTTAGGAGAAAAACTATTTTACGTGCATTTGCAACAAGGACTCCGAATTAAATGGTTATGCCCTTTTCTGCAAAATAAAGGTAAGCAAAATTTCAGTGATTTTACAGCTGACGTACACGTTCGGAAATGAGTAGTATTTATCATTTATATACCATTTATATACCATAAACAGTTTTCAAAAACTGAAGCTTTAAGTTTTTGCACCTGAATACACTTTTACAACAGTATGCATAACGTCTAAACTGAACTGCAGAAAACTGAGAATAGACAAATAAAGGACGCTTACTCGTCTCGTACATTGCTTATAATTAATCATCTCAGTAAGAAACAGGAAAAGCCTTTGCTTTAAAACTCATTATCAAAGTTTTAGCAAGTTTTATGAACAGAACCTTGTTCTGAGGCAAAGAGCGTAAAAATAAAATATTAAGCACAATCATAAAAAAAAAAGAAGGTACTGAAATCGGAATGAAAAACCTTAAATGAATGGAAATTTAATTTTCTTCTGTAAATTTCACGAGGCTTTACACTTCAGTTTTTTTTTTAATTGATTTTCCTCTTCCAATTCAAATTTACGCTTCTTTTTGTTTTTCTTCTTACGAAGATCTCTCTCTTCTTTGTTCGTCTTTTTCCTGATGAACTTGGCAACAAAGAAGCCTTGACATTTATCGACGGCAGAGTTGGTCTTTAGACACATTGGGCCACAATTGTACTTTGGTAGGCCAAAATGCTTCCATCCTGGTAAGACTCCACTTAAATCTTCTAAATGGAAAGTGGAATCAAAGCTGGAAAGAGCTTCCTCCACAACACACTCATTCTCTTCCTCATTAATGGAACAAGTTGAGTATACGACAGTTCTTACGTTGGGGAAGGACAAGGCATGAGAGAGAATTTTAAACTGAAATGATGCTAGACACGACACTCTTTCCTTCGACAACTCATCGTGATGCACCGATGTACCTGTTAAAAGACTAAACTAAAGCAATATCTAATTTGATCAACTTTTCCGTAAGTTAGTGATTCAGTAAATCAATGAAAACTATTTTCAACATCCTAATACCCATTCTCTAAACTAGTCATCAAAATTGATGGGTCTTGAGCAACATGCTGAGGATATATTTTTTGTCATATGAATCATTAATGTTGCTTTTGAGTTGGTGAAGAAATATACAAAAAGAAACATTCATTACAAACCAGAGGAGGAACATGAAGGATCAACAAGTATAACTCTCGCATCTTCATATTCTGTTGGGTCAATGGAAGTAAAATCCTTATTTACGGTTTCAACGCAAGTAACCCCTCGTTGTGACACAAGTTTCTCGAGTGTCGTAAAACGCTTCAGATTTCTATCAACAGCAATCAGTCGCCTGAGAAGTAAAATTCATAAAATTTGAGGACTTTACTAAATACAACTTCTGTAAGCAAGTTTTTCAAACATTGACTTTAACATAATATTTTAATTGTGTGTTGGAATCCCTTCAATAAAGACTATTATTATTATTAAACTGCTTTAGTTATTACTTCTTATTTATTCATTCAATTATATATATATATATATATATATATATATATATATAATATATATATATATATACACACTGTATATATTTTTAAGTTCGGGAAGAACCGATTCGCCTCAATTTCAAAGGGCATATCTCGGCGGAAAAACAAAGAAAAACTGAGGAAAGACAGAGAAAAAAGAAAGGGTGGAGGGGACAGTCGAAGTGGAAAAAGACTAAGGATGACAAGGACTGCAGGGTCGAGCCCCATCATCCTTGGGCGCTAGGGCCAGGAGGGCGCACGTGAAACCTCCAGGAACAAACACGTACAAACGAGCACAAAGAGCACGAGCTTAGAACCCCCTTGATATATATATAGTTTGATCGGTTTGTTATCCTACTTCCCAACACGCAAGGTCATGTGACGAAGGGGACCAACAGTTTTACGTTGGATCCAAACCACAGGTCGCGACATAACCTGGATGCAGTGTACGGTCCCATATCCAGCTACTAGGCTACCCAGACCTCCTCCTGTCACTTAACTTCGTTGATCGACGGGAAGCGGCGTAACATTGGCCACAACGTAACACACACACTTTTTATATATATATATATATATATATATATATATATATATATATATATATATGCGCCTCGGTGGTATAGTGGTTAGCGTCGCTGACTACGAATCCATCGGCCCCGGGTTCGAGACCCGACGGCAGCCGGCGAACAGCAAAACCCAGCTGTTCATCCTTCCACACAAAGAAAATGGTTGGTAGATAAATGGGTACCCTAGGTGGCCTAGTGGTTAAGACGCTGGGCTGCTGATGGGGCGTGGTTCGGATTCCACGTTAAACTGTAGGTCTAAGGTGGAGTGACAAGCTTGACCTTCGTCAGAATGAACAACTCGGGCGGAAACTAACCAAAGGTTATATATACACACACCTCGTTAACCTCGTTGCGGTTCCGTGCGTCGGTCTCTCTTCACACGAAGGTCAAGCTGGTGGCCCCGCCTCTAGGCCTGGCTTGGTGGAAGAGCGAGTTGCTCTTGCGCTCTCCACCGCACATAGCTAGGTACACCCGGCTCATCTGGTACCGTCCTGAGCCAGGCATCTAGTCTTCTCTTGAAGACCAACTTTGACCCCTGTAACGTTTGTGAGATCCTTAGGAAGCTGGTTAAAAATTCTTGGCCCCCTGACAACCAAGCTATTTTCTTTCAGTGCTGAGGAGGTCCCTTGTCGGGCCTTTAATTTGGGAATACTACATATTCTGGCTTTCCTATTGTCCAGCGTTGTTTGGATGGTAATTGGGTTTAGTTTGAGATTTGGTACCAGTTTTTCGATCATTTTCCATATGTAGATTATGGTGTACCTCCCTCCTCTTCTTTCCAGAGAGTACAGAGTTAGTTTACGTAGTCTTTCCCGGTAGTTGAGTTCTTTGCAGCCATCAATCTTGGCTGTGAAATGTGTCTGCGTTTCTTCTAGTTTATTAATTTCTTCCTTTTTATATGGGGACGTCAAAACTGAGCAGTATTCAAGTTTTGGTATGATCAGTGTTCTCAGTGGGGGAATCATTACTGTCTTGTCCCTCCTTTTGAACGTTCTTAGTACCTGTCCCGCGACTCTCTTTGCTTTGTTTATTGCTATCTGATTTTGTGTCTCGAATTTGGTATCATCGGTCATTATTACCCCCAAGTCGACCGCTTTCGTGCTTCTCTGAATTTCTTCCCTATCTGGAGCATAATATGCAGTCTTTTTAAGTTCCTCATTTCTACCATATCTCAAGAGCTGAAATTTCTCTGTTAAAAGTCATATTGTTGTCTTCTGACCATTTGTATATTTTGTCTCTCTCTCTCTCTCTGCAAGGCCTCTACTTCGTTTGCATCGCTGATTTTTCTGCTGATCTTTGTATCGTCCGCAAATGATGTTAGTATACTGTTGCTGTTTACTCCACTGTCTATGTCTGTTAACATGATAATGAATAGTAGTGGGGCCAGCACTGTACCTTGTGGTACTGAGCTGCGTACTTCTGATTCTGACCACCTGTAGTCGATTTCTGAGGAAGTTGTAGATCCATTTTCCCACTTTGCCTGTTATTCCTATATGTTTCATTTTCTGTGCTATTATACCATGATCGCATTTGTCAAAAGCTTTAACAAAATCCGTGTATATGAAATCATAGTTTTCATTGCACACACACACACATATATATATATATATAGGGTGAACCAAATGTAGGTGGACAGTAAATGATAACGTTTATTTTGAGAATACATATTAATTTTTTGTATACTATAATACAAAATAAAATTTAAATAAATTTAGTTATAATATTTAATATAATATAACACAAACACCATAGTTATAATATAATATAACACAAACCGTATTCAACCTACTGTCCACCTACTTTTGGTTCACCGTATATATATATATATATATATATATATATATATATATATATATATGAAAAATTATTTCACGAAAGTGACACGTGAAAAGTATTTATGATGAATAAAACCACGAAGGAAAAAGAAACACAAAGGGGTGCTCAAGCGCTTTCGTCTAATGACATCCTCAGGAACACTGGAGTGAAAGGACAGATCAAGGCAATATATAGGTTACAAAAATAAACATACATACATACATATTCACATATATATACATATATATAGTAAGCATAGAAAAAAATTGTGGGAGGAGCCAACATTTATATGGTCACAGAAGAATAAAGAAATAAAATAAATATAAATATAAATTGAGAAAAAATTAATTACAAAATAGTGCCTTAGTGATATATATGTCACAGCCTAAATAATCATAAAGAAATAAACAGGCAAATAAAAAAACCATAAATACATATACATACATATATATATATATATACATATATATACACATATATATATATATATATATATATATATATATAAAGACACTTTTAGCACTTTGGCCGACCTTCCATATAAATTCAAATGGCTTTTTTATGGAACAGGTCACAAAAGAATAAAGAAATAAAAATAAATATAAATATTGTAAGTGGAGTCTACCAATTCAAGCTCAAGAGGGAGGTTTTACAATCGATTTAATAGATGCTGCCAAATTGATATATATGTCACATTATTAAAAAATAAAAATTGAAAGATAAATTTTAAGAGAGGCACACCAATTTATAAGGGAAAAATTACCACATATGCATATTATAGTCACAAACGAATACAAAAGTACAAGTAAATATAAATTGGAAAACAAAATGATCCCTAGATGATATATAAAGAACAATAAAATATATATACAACATATTTACGGTATATATACGAAATATAAACGCAATATATACAGAATATATTATATATATATATATGCATAAGGGAAAAAAAATTACCAAATTTGTTTTTATAATTATTGTCTGAGAAAACGGTAGGTCGCAAAAGAATAAAGAAATAAAAATAAATATAACTTGAAAAAATTACAAATAATACACGTACACATATATACCGCATACCCAAATATATATATACATATACACACATATATACAAACACACACACACACACACACATATATATATATATATATATACAAGCTTGACCTTCACGAAATGAGAAATCATCCCGCAGAACCTTTGTGAGGTTGTAAGGTAAGGTAAGGTACATACACATATACATATATATATATATATATTTAACTGCATACATACATACATACATACATATACACACATACATACATACATATACACACATATACATACAAACACATTTAACTGCAATGACCACACACATACGCACATACACATACATACATACACATACACTCATACAGCAAAAAATTGAAAAATAAAATTGTAAGGGAAACAACAGACAAAAACAAATTTTTTACCAAAGATTTAACAACCTGCCCTTTTTGTTTAAATCCATTCTGAAGGAATTCAGAGCAACGGGATCAAGTTGAAACAGACCTTTACTCATGTTAAGGTTATTTGTAAGTTGAATTATAGCCGACTCAAGAATATTTCTATTAACAATGTTGCTAGAGTGAAACAAAACTGAAACATTATTCCAATCAATACAATGGGATAACTCTGACAAATGGACAAAAAGGGCACTGGACAACTGTCCCGTTCTAACGGAATATTGATGCTGTTTTACACGCGTTTGCAAATCCTTTCCCGTCTGACCTATGTAAAAGGAATCACATTGCTTACACCCAATTTTATAGATAATGCCTAAATTATTGGTAGGGCTATTTTTTACTATGATGTTTTTCACAATATTGTTATATGAAAAAACTACACTGATATCCAAAAGTTTAAGTACATTAGCAATGCCTAAGAAGCCAAGTCAGTGGAGTAAAAAAGCAAGCTCAAAGTGTGTTTTGAACCTTTCTTCGAAAAACATTAGTGACGATGCAAAAAGTGCCCTTGGATTTGGTATGTCCTTTTATATTGTTAAAAAACCTACTGCTTTACAAATTTGTCATAGTCTTGCTCGTTTTGAAAAACAGTGTAACCTTCCTCAGTTTTTAGTTAACATAGTTAAAGGCCTGGTCTATGGTGCTGCGAATATTTCTTACGAAGATAACTTTCCTAAACGTTTCCGCAATAGCCTTTCACAATTAAAAAAAGATAGTGAGCTCCATATTACTAAAGCAGACAAGGCTAACACCTTAGTCATTATGGACAAAGTGGATTACATTGGAAAGATGAATGAGCTGCTTCAGGACCCCGCCACATACGTGAAACTTAGGAAGAACCCACAGGATGATGTCATCAAATCTTTCAATAGTGGCTTGAAACGCATTCTCAAAGATCATAAGGATTTAATTCCCCTTTTTTTGTCCACTTCACCTGCTTTGCCTTATCTTTATGGTCTTATTAAAACCCACAAACCGGGTAACCCTATGCGCCCTATTATTAGCTCGGTGGGCTCTATTACCTATAAACTCTCCAAATGGCTTGTTAATGTTTTGTCCCCCATTCTTGGAACTGTCTCTGATTCACACGTAAAAAATTCCATGGATCTCACTGAAAAATTGAATAATGTTCGCATTAATACCAACGATAGATTGATCAGTTTCGACGTTTGTTCATTGTTCACAAAAGTTCCGATTGATGATATGCTTGACTTTCTCGCCAGAGAATTACATAATTATGATTTACCATTACCTGCACACACTGTTTTGGAGCTTATTAAGCTTTGTATCAAGGATTGTAAATTCACTTTCAATGGCGAGCATTATCAACAAGTTTTTGGGATGGCCATGGGCAACCCTTTGTCGCCCCTTCTCTCCAATATTTATATGGAGTTTTTTGAAATTACTTACATTCCGAGAATCCTGGGGGTTGGCATCCCTTGGTTGCGGTACGTCGACGATATTTTGTGTATCTGGCCCATGAATCGTGACCTGGATGACTTCCTCCTTCAGTTAAATGACCAAGTCCCCTCCATTAAATTTACTTTAGAAGTGGAACAAGACAACTCAATCCCGTTTTTGGATGTGCGTGTTCATAGGGATAGCCCGGGTTTTAAGTTTAGTATATATCGGAAAAAAACAAACAATTTGTCCTACGTACACTTTTACTCTGGACATGACACCCCTATTAAAAAGGCCATATTTTCCTCAATGTTTCTCCGCGCTCTTAGGATCGCCAGTCCTGAATACATCGATGCCGAATTGGAAAATATCAACGGTATTGGAAGTGAGTTGTGTTACCCATCTGCGTTCATGGAATCTTGTCTTAATAAGGCTAAACGAACCTTCTATCGTGTGAATAATAACACTCGCACCTTGTCAAAGAATATTTTAGTACTTCCATTTTTCCCGGGCTTCTTAGGCATTGCTAATGTACTTAAACTTTTGGATATCAGTGTAGTTTTTTCATATAACAATATTGTGAAAAACATCATAGTAAAAAATAGCCCTACCAATAATTTAGGCATTATCTATAAAATTGGGTGTAAGCAATGTGATTCCTTTTACATAGGTCAGACGGGAAAGGATTTGCAAACGCGTGTAAAACAGCATCAATATTCCGTTAGAACGGGACAGTTGTCCAGTGCCCTTTTTGTCCATTTGTCAGAGTTATCCCATTGTATTGATTGGAATAATGTTTCAGTTTTGTTTCACTCTAGCAACATTGTTAATAGAAATATTCTTGAGTCGGCTATAATTCAACTTACAAATAACCTTAACATGAGTAAAGGTCTGTTTCAACTTGATCCCGTTGCTCTGAATTCCTTCAGAATGGATTTAAACAAAAAGGGCAGGTTGTTAAATCTTTGGTAAAAAATTTGTTTTTGTCTGTTGTTTCCCTTACAATTTTATTTTTCAATTTTTTGCTGTATGAGTGTATGTGTATGTATGTATGTGTATGTGCGTATGTGTGTGGTCATTGCAGTTAAATGTGTTTGTATGTATATGTGTGTATATGTATGTATGTATGTGTGTATATGTATGTATGTATGTATGTATGCAGTTAAATATATATATATATATATGTATATGTGTATGTACCTTACCTTACCTTACAACCTCACAAAGGTTCTGCGGGATGATTTCTCATTTCGTGAAGGTCAAGCTTGTATATATATATATATATATATGTGTGTGTGTGTGTGTGTGTGTGTGTTTGTATATATGTGTGTATATGTATATATATATTTGGGTATGCGGGTATATATGTGTACGTGTATTATTTGTAATTTTTTCAAGTTATATTTATTTTTATTTCTTTATTCTTTTGCGACCTACCGTTTTCTCAGACAATAATTATAAAAACAAATTTGGTAATTTTTTTTCCCTTATGCATATATATATATATATATATATATTCTGTATATATTGCGTTTATATTTCGTATATATACCGTAAATATGTTGTATATATATTTTATTGTTCTTTATATATCATCTAGGATCATTTTGTTTTCCAATTTATATTTACTTGTACTTTTGTATTCGTTTGTGACTATAATATGCATATGTGGTAATTTTTCCCTTATAAATTGGTGTGCCTCTCTTAAAATTTATCTTTCAATTTTATTTTTTAATAATGTGACATATATATCAATTTGGCAGCATCTATTAAATCGATTGTAAAACCTCCCTCTTGAGCTTGAATTGGTAGACTCCACTTACAATATTTATATTTATTTTTATTTCTTTATTCTTTTGTGACCTGTTCCATAAAAAAGCCATTTGAATTTATATGGAAGGTCGGCCAAAGTGCTAAAAGTGTCTTTATATATATATATATATATATATATATATGTGTATATATATGTATATATATATATATATATATGTATGTATATGTATTTATGGTTTTTTTATTTGCCTGTTTATTTCTTTATGATTATTTAGGCTGTGACATATATATCACTAAGGCACTATTTTGTAATTAATTTTTTCTCAATTTATATTTATATTTATTTTTATTTCTTTATTCTTCTGTGACCATATAAATGTTGGCTCCTCCCACAATTTTTTCTATGCTTACTATATATATGTATATATTTATATATATATGTATATATATATATGTGATATGTATGTATGTATGTTTATTTTTGTAACCTATATATTGCCTTGATCTGTCCTTTCACTCCAGTGTTCCTGAGGATGTCATTAGACGAAAGCGCTTGAGCACCCCTTTGTGTTTCTTTTTCCTTCGTGGTTTTATTCATCATATATATATATATATATATACACACAGGTATCGTTTAGTTGTCGGAAAATTAACCCAAAAATGGGTCATCAATTTTGACGCGTACTATTCCCAACCACTACAATCTGTACCCAATAAACAAAAATACAAAGTTAAAGGACTATCATGACCAGAAAGTGGCCAAAAAAAATTTAGGATTTAAATTAATTTTCAAAAACCTAACGTAATAATTAGTTAAATTCAAACGAGAAAATTTAAAATTGAAATGGCTGTAACTTTTTAATCGCAAATCGTGAATATGTGCATTTAACTGCAATGACCTTGCGACGCTGAGCACCAAATTGGTTCTCTTGAAATCTTGAAAAAATACAAATTAGTTTTTATTTTATTTTTTTTAAATTTTTATTTGCAAAAGATTTTAAGAAGATTTTAAGAAGATTTAAAGAAGAAGATTTAAAGAAGATTTTAAGTTTGGTCGCCCAATTGCGAAACTTGGCCAGTCGTCTGTCGTTGTTTTGGCCTACTTGCTGGAACGGGGCAAACAATCTATTAATTAGATAAAAATTAAATGTTAATGAAAGATTTCATTAAATTTATATGTTAAACACAGACATGGATGAAAAAATGGATTTTCTTTTAATAATAATTTATTAGAATTGAAAATTTCTTATATATATATATATATATATATATATATATATATATAATATATATATATAGATATATATATATATATATATATATAGGGTCCCGCGTCTTAAGGTACCTAAGCACCAAAATTAAAATTAATTCGTCAGAAATCGAATGCATTCTGGCAATAGTATCTCTGTTATTAATTGAGCTAGAACGTTCATTTTTGGCTAAATTAGAGTTCTAAGTACGCTAATGAAGATGTTGAGTTTTTGGAATAGATTTTCATATTTATATTTATATTTTTAAATTTTCTTATTATGCCGAACTTTGGGTGAACTTTTGGCTGGCGATAGAGGTGAAAAAAGTAGTTCGCTTCATAAGGTTTTCAACCATACATCTAGTGTCGTAAAGTCATTGTAACCCAAACCACGCGATAGAGGAAGGGTGAAAATTAGTGATATCCATCAAAAACACGTTTTCGCCTGTGGTGGCGTTTAGGTACCTTAAGACGCGCGACCCCTCATATATATAATATATATATATATATATATATATATATATATTATATATATATATATATATATATATATTAATATATATATATATATATATATATATATCGTAAAGAAACGACGCTTGTATAGGAGATATTCCGCGCAAGACGAGAGAGAGAGAACGGAAACAAATGAAAAAATGAGGTAACCACCTGGGAATCGAACCCGGGATCTTCCGATTGCCGGTCAGACGCGATACCATTACACCATGGACCTCACTCTTCCAAATGACGTAATTCTTCTACATACTCGCAGAAACCAATGCCCCAAGGGGTCACCTCCCGCATGCCGTAACATTATATACATTCAACTGCAAAGAACACGCAGTATAAATAACGTAAAGAAACGACGCTTGTATAGGAGATATTCCGCGCAAGACGAGAGAGAGAACGGAAAAATGAAAAATGAGGTAACCACCTGGGAATCGAACCCGGGATCTTCCGATTGCCGGTCAGACGCGATACCATTACACCATGGACCTCACTCTTCCAAATGCCGTAATTCTTCTACATACTCGCAGAAACCAATGCCCCAAGGGGGCACCTCCCGCAACATTATATACATTCAACTGCAAAGAACACGCAGTATAAATAACGTAAAGAAACGACGCTTGTATAGGAGATATTCCGCGCAAGACGAGAGAGAGAGAACGGAACAAATGAAAAAATGAGGTAACCACCTGGGAATCGAACCCGGGATCTTCCGATTGCCGGTCAGACGCGATACCATTACACCATGGACCTCACTCTTCCAAATGCCGTAATTCTTCTACATACTCGCAGAAACCAATGCCCCAAGGGGGCACCTCCCGCATGCCGTACTGCGTGTTCTTTGCAGTTGAATGTATATAATGTTACGGCATGGGGAGGTGCCCCCTTGGGGCATTGGTTTCTGCGAGTATGTAGAAGAATACGGCATTTGGAAGAGTGAGGTCCATGGTGTAATGGTATCGCGTCTGACCGGCAATCGGAAGATCCCGGGTTCGATTCCCAGGTGGTTACCTCATTTTTCATTTGTTCCGTTCTCTCTCTCTCGTCTTGCGCGGAATATCTCCTATACAAGCGTCGTTTCTTTACGTTATTTATACTGCGTGTTCTTTGCAGTTGAATGTATATAATGTTACGGCATGCGGGAGGTGCCCCCTTGGGGCATTGGTTTCTGCGAGTATGTAGAAGAATTACGGCATTTGGAAGAGTGAGGTCCATGGTGTAATGGTATCGCGTCTGACCGGCAATCGGAAGATCCCGGGTTCGATTCCCAGGTGGTTACCTCATTTTTTCATTTGTTCCGTTCTCTCTCTCTCGTCTTGCGCGGAATATCTCCTATACAAGCGTCGTTTCTTTACGTTATTTATACTGCGTGTTCTTTGCAGTTGAATGTATATAATGTTACGGCATGCGGGAGGTGCCCCCTTGGGGCATTGGTTTCTGCGAGTATGTAGAAGAATTACGGCATTTGGAAGAGTGAGGTCCATGGTGTAATGGTATCGCGTTCTGACCGGCAATCGGAAGATCCGGGTTCGATTCCCAGGTGGTTACCTCATTTTTTCATTTGTTCCGTTCTCTCTCTCTCGTCTTGCGCGGAATATCTCCTATACAAGCGTCGTTTCTTTACGTTATTTATACTGCGTGTTCTTTGCAGTTGAATGTATATAATGTTACGGCATGCGGAAGGTGCCCCTTGGGGCATTGGTTTCTGCGAGTATGTAGAAGAATTACGGCATTTGGAAGAGTGAGGTCCATGGTGTAATGGTATCGCGTCTGACCGGCAATCGGAAGATCCCGGGTTCGATTCCCAGGTGGTTACCTCATTTTTTCATTTGTTCCGTTCTCTCTCTCTCGTCTTGCGCGGAATATCTCCTATACAAGCGTCGTTTCTTTACGTTATTTATACTGCGTGTTCTTTGCAGTTGAATGTATATAATGTTACGGCATGCGGGAGGTGCCCCTTGGGGCATTGGTTTCTGCGAGTATGTAGAAGAATTACGGCATTTGGAAGAGTGAGGTCCATGGTGTAATGGTATCGCGTCTGACCGGCAATCGGAAGATCCCGGGTTCGATTCCCAGGTGGTTACCTCATTTTTCATTTGTTCCGTTCTCTCTCTCTCGTCTTGCGCGGAATATCTCCTATACAAGCGTCGTTTCTTTACGTTATTTATACTGCGTGTTCTTTGCAATTGAATGTATATAATGTTACGGCATGCGGGAGGTGCCCCCTTGGGGCATTGGTTTCTGCGAGTATGTAGAAGAATTACGGCATTTGGAAGAGAGGTCCATGGTGTAATGGTATCGCGTCTGACCGGCAATCGGAAGATCCCGGGTTCGATTCCAGGTGGTTACCTCATTTTTTCATTGTTCCGTTCTCTCTCTCTCGTCTTGCGCGGAATATCTCCTATACAAGCGTCGTTTCTTTACGTTATTTATACTGCGTGTTCTTTGCAGTTGAATGTATATAATGTTACGGCATGCGGGAGGTGCCCCCTTGGGGCATTGGTTTCTGCGAGTATGTAGAAGAATTACGGCATTTGGAAGAGTGAGGTCCATGGTGTAATGGTATCGCGTCTGACCGGCAATCGGAAGATCCCGGGTTCGATTCCCAGGTGGTTACCTCATTTTTTCATTTGTTCCGTTCTCTCTCTCTCGTCTTGCGCGGAATATCTCCTATACAAGCGTCGTTTCTTTACGTTATTTATACTGCGTGTTCTTTGCAGTTGAATGTATATAATGTTACGGCATGCGGGAGGTGCCCCCTTGGGGCATTGGTTTTGCGAGTATGTAGAAGAATTACGGCATTTGGAAGAGTGAGGTCCATGGTGTAATGGTATCGCGTCTGACCGGCAATCGGAAGATCCCGGTTCGATTCCCAGGTGGTACCTCATTTTTTCATTTGTTCCGTTCTCTCTCTCTCGTCTTGCGCGGAATATCTCCTATACAAGCGTCGTTTCTTTACGTTATTTATACTGCGTGTTCTTTGCAGTTGAATGTATATAATGTTACGGCATGCGGGAGGTGCCCCCTTGGGGCATTGGTTTCTGCGAGTATGTAGAAGAATTACGGCATTTGGAAGAGTGAGGTCCATGGTGTAATGGTATCGCGTCTGACCGGCAATCGGAAGATCCCGGGTTCGATTCCCAGGTGGTTACCTCATTTTTTCATTTGTTCCGTTCTCTCTCTCTCGTCTTGCGCGGAATATCTCCTATACAAGCGTCGTTTCTTTACGTTATTTATACTGCGTGTTCTTTGCAGTTGAATGTATATAATGTTACGGCATGCGGGAGGTGCCCCCTTGGGGCATTGGTTTCTGCGAGTATGTAGAAGAATTACGGCATTTGGAAGAGTGAGGTCCATGGTGTAATGGTATCGCGACTGACCGGCAATCGGAAGATCCCGGGTTCGATTCCCAGGTGGTTACCTCATTTTTCATTTGTTCGTTCTCTCTCTCTCGTCTTGCGCGGAATATCTCCTATACAAGCGTCGTTTCTTACGTTATTTATACTGCGTGTCTTTGCAGTTGAATGTATATAATGTTACGGCATGCGGGAGGTGCCCCCTTGGGGCATTGGTTTCTGCGAGTATGTAGAAGAATTACGGCATTTGGAAGAGTGAGGTCCATGGTGTAATGGTATCGCGTCTGACCGGCAATCGGAAGATCCCGGGTTCGATTCCCAGGTGGTTACCTCATTTTTTCATTTGTTCCGTTCTCTCTCTCTCGTCTTGCGCGGAATATCTCCTATACAAGCGTCGTTTCTTTACGTTATTTATACTGCGTGTTCTTTGCAGTTGAATGTATATAATGTTACGGCATGCGGGAGGTGCCCCTTGGGGCATGGTTTCTGCGAGTATGTAGAAGAATTACGGCATTTGGAAGAGTGAGGTCCATGGTGTAATGGTATCGCGTCTGACCGGCAATCGGAAGATCCCGGGTTCGATTCCCAGGTGGTTACCTCATTTTTTCATTTGTTCCGTTCTCTCTCTCTCGTCTTGCGCGGAATATCTCCTATACAAGCGTCGTTTCTTTACGTTATTTATACTGCGTGTTCTTTGCAGTTGAATGTATATAATGTTACGGCATGCGGAAGGTGCCCCTTGGGGCATTGGTTTCTGCGAGTATGTAGAAGAATTACGGCATTAGGAAGAGTGAGGTCCATGGTGTAATGGTATCGCGTCTGACCGGCAATCGGAAGATCCCGGGTTCGATTCCCAGGTGGTTACCTCATTTTTTCATTTGTTCCGTTCTCTCTCTCTCGTCTTGCGCGGAATATCTCCTATACAAGCGTCGTTTCTTTACGTTATTTATACTGCGTGTTCTTTGCAGTTGAATGTATATAATGTTACGGCATGCGGGAGGTGCCCCCTTGGGGCATTGGTTTCTGCGAGTATGTAGAAGAATTACGGCATTTGGAAGAGTGAGGTCCATGGTGTAATGGTATCGCGTCTGACCGGCAATCGGAAGATCCCGGGTTCGATTCCCAGGTGGTTACCTCATTTTTTCATTTGTTCCGTTCTCTCTCTCTCGTCTTGCGGGAATATCTCCTATACAAGCGTCGTTTCTTTACGTTATTTATACTGCGTGTTCTTTGCAATTGAATGTATATAATGTTACGGCATGCGGGAGGTGCCCCCTTGGGGCATTGGTTTCTGCGAGTATGTAGAAGAATTACGGCATTTGGAAGAGAGGTCCATGGTGTAATGGTATCGCGTCTGACCGGCAATCGGAAGATCCCGGGTTCGATTCCCAGGTGGTTACCTCATTTTTTCATTTGTTCCGTTCTCTCTCTCTCGTCTTGCGCGGAATATCTCCTATACAAGCGTCGTTTCTTTACGTTATTTATACTGCGTGTTCTTTGCAGTTGAATGTATATAATGTTACGGCATGCGGGAGGTGCCCCTTGGGGCATTGGTTTCTGCGAGTATGTAGAAGAATTACGGCATTTGGAAGAGTGAGGTCCATGTGTAATGGTATCGCGTCTGACCGGCAATCGGAAGATCCCGGGTTCGATTCCCAGGTGGTTACCTCATTTTTTCATTTGTTCCGTTCTCTCTCTCTCGTCTTGACGGGAATATCTCCTATACAAGCGTCGTTTCTTTACGTTATTTATACTGCGTGTTCTTTGCAGTTGAATGTATATAATTACGGCATGCGGGAGGTGCCCCCTGGGGCATTGGTTTCTGCGAGTATGTAGAAGAATTACGGCATTTGGAAGAGTGAGGTCCATGGTGTAATGGTATCGCGTCTGACCGGCAATCGGAAGATCCGGGTTCGATTCCAGGTTGGTTACCTCATTTTTCATTTGTTCCGTTCTCTCTCTCTCGTCTTGCGCGAATATTCCTATACAAGCGTCGTTCTTTACGTTATTTATACTGCGTGTTCTTTGCAGTTGAATGTATAATGTTACGGCATGCGGGAGGTGCCCCCTTGGGCATGGTTTCTGCGAGTAGTATGTAGAAGAATTACGGCATTTGGAAGAGTGAGGTCCATGGTGTAATGGATCGCGTCTGACCGGCAATCGGAAGATCCCGGGTTCGATTCCCAGGTGTTACCTCATTTTTTCATTTGTTCCGTTCTCTCTCTCGTCTTGCGCGGAATATCTCCTATACAAGCGTCGTTCTTTACGTTATTTATACTGCGTGTTCTTTGCAGTTGAATGTATATAATGTTACGGCATGCGGGAGGTGCCCCTTGGGGCATTGGTTTCTGCGAGTATGTAGAAGAATTACGGCATTTGGAAAGAGTGAGGTCCATGGTGTAATGGTATCGCGTCTGACCGGCAATCGGAAGATCCCGGGCTCGATTCCCAGGTGGTTACCTCATTTTTTCATTTGTTCCGTTTCTCTCTCTCGTCTTGCGCGGAATATCTCCTATACAAGCGTCGTTTCTTTACGTTATTTATACTGCGTGTTCTTTGCAGTTGAATGTATATAATGTTACGGCATGCGGGAGGTGCCCCTTGGGGCATTGGTTTCTGCGAGTATGTAGAAGAATTACGGCATTTGGAAGAGTGAGGTCCATGGTGTAATGGTATCGCGTCTGACCGGCAATCGGAAGATCCCGGGTTCGATTCCCAGGTGGTTACCTCATTTTTTCATTTGTTCCGTTCTCTCTCCGTCTTGCGCGGAATATCTCCTATACAAGCGTCGTTTCTTTACGTTATTTATACTGCGTGTTCTTTGCAGTTGAATGTATATAATGTTACGGCATGCGGGAGGTGCCCCCTTGGGGCATGGTTTCTGCGAGTATGTAGAAGAATTACGGCATTTGGAAGAGTGAGGTCCATGGTGTAATGGTATCGCGACTGACGGCAATCGGAAGATCCCGGGTTCGATTCCCAGGTGGTTACCTCATTTTTCATTTGTTCCGTTCTCTCTCTCTCGTCTTGCGCGGATATCTCCTATACAAGCGTCGTTTCTTTACGTTATTTATACTGCGTGTTCTTTGCAGTTGAATGTATATAATGTTACGGCATGCGGGAGGTGCCCCTTGGGGCATTGGTTTCTGCGAGTATGTAGAAGAATTACGGCATTTGGAAGAGTGAGGTCCATGGTGTAATGGTATCGCGTCTGACCGGCAATCGGAAGATCCCGGGTTCGATTCCCAGGTGGTTACCTCATTTTTTTCATTTGTTCCGTTCTCTCTCTCTCGTCTTGCGGAATATCTCCTATACAGCGTCGTTTCTTTACGTTATTTATACTGCGTGTTCTTTGCAGTTGAATGTATATAATGTTACGGCATGCGGGAGGTGCCCCCTTGGGGCATTGGTTTCTGCGAGTATGTAGAAGAATTACGGCATTGGAAGAGTGAGGTCCATGGTGTAATGGTATCGCGACTGACCGGCAATCGGAAGATCCCGGGTTCGATTCCCAGGTGGTTACCTCATTTTTTCATTTGTTCCGTTCTCTCTCTCTCGTCTTGCGCGGAATATCTCCTATACAAGCGTCGTTTCTTTACGTTATTTATACTGCGTGTTCTTTGCAGTTGAATGTATATAATGTTACGGCATGCGGGAGGTGCCCCCTTGGGGCATTGGTTTCTGCGAGTATGTAGAAGAATTACGGCATTTGGAAGAGTGAGGTCCATGGTGTAATGGTATCGCGTCTGACCGGCAATCGGAAGATCCCGGGTTCGATTCCCAGGTGGTTACCTCATTTTTTCATTTGTTCCGTTCTCTCTCTCTCGTCTTGCGCGGAATATCTCCTATACAAGCGTCGTTTCTTTACGTTATTATACTGCGTGTTCTTTGCAGTTGAATGTATATAATGTTACGGCATGCGGGAGGTGCCCCCTTGGGGCATTGGTTTCTGCGAGTATGTAGAAGAATTACGGCATTGGAAGAGTGAGGTCCATGGTGTAATGGTATCGCGTCTGACCGGCAATCGGAAGATCCCGGGTTCGATTCCCAGGTGGTTACCTCATTTTTTCATCCGTTCTCTCTCTCTCGTCTTGCGCGGAATATCTCCTATACAAGCGTCGTTTCTTTACGTTATTTATACTGCGTGTTCTTTGCAGTTGAATGTATATAATGTTACGGCATGCGGGAGGTGCCCCCTTGGGGCATTGGTTTCTGCGAGTATGTAGAAGAATTACGGCATTTGGAAGAGTGAGGTCCATGGTGTAATGGTATCGCGACTGACCGGCAATCGGAAGATCCCGGGTTCGATTCCCAGGTGGTTACCTCATTTTTTCATTTGTTCCGTTCTCTCTCTCTCGTCTTGCGCGGAATATCTCCTATACAAGCGTCGTTTCTTACGTTATTTATACTGCGTGTTCTTTGCAGTTGAATGTATATAATGTTACGGCATGCGGGAGGTGCCCCCTTGGGGCATTGGTTTCTGCGAGTATGTAGAAGAATTACGGCATTTGGAAGTGAGGTCCATGGTGTAATGGTATCGCGTCTGACCGGCAATCGGAAGATCCCGGGTTCGATTCCCAGGTGGTTACCTCATTTTTTCATTTGTTCCGTTCTCTCTCTCTCGTCTTGCGCGGAATATCTCCTATACAAGCGTCGTTTCTTTACGTTATTTATACTGCGTGCTCTTTGCAGTTGAATGTATATAATGTTACGGCATGCGGGAGGTGCCCCCTTGGGGCATTGGTTTCTGCGAGTATGTAGAAGAATTACGGCATTTGGAAGAGTGAGGTCCATGGTGTAATGGTATCGCGTCTGACCGGCAATCGGAAGATCCCGGGTTCGATTCCCAGGTGGTTACCTCATTTTTTCATTTGTTCCGTTCTCTCTCTCTCGTCTTGCGCGGAATATCTCCTATACAAGCGTCGTTTCTTTACGTTATTTATACTGCGTGTTCTTTGCAGTTGAATGTTATAATGTTACGGCATGCGGGAGGTGCCCCCTTGGGGCATTGGTTTCTGCGAGTATGTAGAAGAATTACGGCATTTGGAAGAGTGAGGTCCATGGTGTAATGGTATCGCGTCTGACCGGCAATCGGAAGATCCCGGGTTCGATTCCCAGGTGGTTACCTCATTTTTTCATTTGTTCCGTTCTCTCTCTCTCGTCTTGCGCGGAATATCTCCTATACAAGCGTCGTTTCTTTACGTTATTTATACTGCGTGTTCTTTGCAGTTGAATGTATATAATGTTACGGCATGCGGGAGGTGCCCCCTTGGGGCATTGGTTCTGCGAGTATGAGAAGAATTACGGCATTTGGAAGAGTGAGGTCCATGGTGTAATGGTATCGCGTCTGACCGGCAATCGGAAGATCCCGGGTTCGATTCCCAGGTGGTTACCTCATTTTTTCATTTGTTCCGTTCTCTCTCTCTCGTCTTGCGCGGAATATCTCCTATACAAGCGTCGTTTCTTTACGTTATTTATACTGCGTGTTCTTTGCAGTTGAATGTATATAATGTTACGGCATGCGGGAGGTGCCCCCTTGGGGCATTGGTTTCTGCGAGTATGTAGAAGAATTACGGCATTTGGAAGAGTGAGGTCCATGGTGTAATGGTATCGCGTCTGACCGGCAATCGGAAGATCCCGGGTTCGATTCCCAGGTGGTTACCTCATTTTTTCATTTGTTCCGTTCTCTCTCTCTCGTCTTGCGCGGAATATCTCCTATACAAGCGTCGTTTCTTTACGTTATTTATACTGCGTGTTCTTTGCAGTTGAATGTATATAATGTTACGGCATGCGGGAGGTGCCCCCTTGGGGCATTGGTTTCTGCGAGTATGTAGAAGAATTACGGCATTTGGAAGAGTGAGGTCCATGGTGTAATGGTATCGCGACTGACCGGCAATCGGAAGATCCCGGGTTCGATTCCCAGTGGTTACCTCATTTTTTCATTTGTTCCGTTCTCTCTCTCTCGTCTTGCGCGGAATATCTCCTATACAAGCGTCGTTTCTTTACGTTATTTATACTGCGTGTTCTTTGCAGTTGAATGTATATAATGTTACGGCATGCGGGAGGTGCCCCCTTGGGGCATTGGTTTCTGCGAGTATGTAGAAGAATTACGGCATTTGGAAGAGTGAGGTCCATGGTGTAATGGTATCGCGTCTGACCGGCAATCGGAAGATCCCGGGTTCGATTCCCAGGTGGTTACCTCATTTTTTCATTTGTTCCGTTCTCTCTCTCTCGTCTTGCGCGGAATATCTCCTATACAAGCGTCGTTTCTTTACGTTATTATACTGCGTGTTCTTTGCAGTTGAATGTATATAATGTTACGGCATGCGGGAGGTGCCCCTTGGGGCATTGGTTTCTGCGAGTATGTAGAAGAATTACGGCATTTGGAAGAGTGAGGTTCCATGGTGTAATGGTATCGCGTCTGACCGGCAATCGGAAGATCCCGGGTTCGATTCCCAGGTGGTTACCTCATTTTTTCATCCGTTCTCTCTCTCTCGTCTTGCGCGGAATATCTCCTATACAAGCGTCGTTTCTTTACGTTATTTATACTGCGTGTTCTTTGCAGTTGAATGTATATAATGTTACGGCATGCGGGAGGTGCCCCCTTGGGGCATTGGTTTCTGCGAGTATGTAGAAGAATTACGGCATTTGGAAGAGTGAGGTCCATGGTGTAATGGTATCGCGACTGACCGGCAATCGGAAGATCCCGGGTTCGATTCCCAGGTGGTTACCTCTTTTTTCATTTGTTCCGTTCTCTCTCTCTCGTCTTGCGCGGAATATCTCCTATACAAGCGTCGTTTCTTTACGTTATTTATACTGCGTGTTCTTTGCAGTTGAATGTATATAATGTTACGGCATGCGGGAGGTGCCCCCTTGGGGCATTGGTTTCTGCGAGTATGTAGAAGAATTACGGCATTTGGAAGAGTGAGGTCCATGGTGTAATGGTATCGCGTCTGACCGGCAATCGGAAGATCCCGGGTTCGATTCCCAGGTGGTTACCTCATTTTTTCATTTGTTCCGTTCTCTCTCTCTCGTCTTGCGCGGAATATCTCCTATACAAGCGTCGTTTCTTTACGTTATTTATACTGCGTGTTCTTTGCAGTTGAATGTATATAATGTTACGGCATGCGGGAGGTGCCCCCTTGGGGCATTGGTTTCTGCGAGTATGTAGAAGAATTACGGCATTTGGAAGAGTGAGGTCCATGGTGTAATGGTATCGCGTCTGACGGCAATCGGAAGATCCCGGGTTCGATTCCCAGGTGGTTACCTCATTTTTTCATTTGTTCCGTTCTCTCTCTCTCGTCTTGCGCGGAATATCTCCTATACAAGCGTCGTTTCTTTACGTTATTTATACTGCGTGTTCTTTGCAGTTGAATGTATATAATGTTACGGCATGCGGGAGGTGCCCCCTTGGGGCATTGGTTTCTGCGAGTATGTAGAAGAATTACGGCATTTGGAAGAGTGAGGTCCATGGTGTAATGGTATCGCGTCTGACCGGCAATCGGAAGATCCCGGGTTCGATTCCCAGGTGGTTACCTCATTTTTTCATTTGTTCCGTTCTCTCTCTCTCGTCTTGCGCGGAATATCTCCTATACAAGCGTCGTTTCTTTACGTTATTTATACTGCGTGTTCTTTGCAGTTGAATGTATATAATGTTACGGCATGCGGGAGGTGCCCCCTTGGGGCATTGGTTTCTGCGAGTATGTAGAAGAATTACGGCATTTGGAAGAGTGAGGTCCATGGTGTAATGGTATCGCGTCTGACCGGCAATCGGAAGATCCCGGGTTCGATTCCCAGGTGGTTACCTCATTTTTTCATTTGTTCCGTTCTCTCTCTTTCGTCTTGCGCGGAATATCTCTATACAAGCGTCGTTTCTTTACGTTATTTATACTGCGTGTTCTTTGCAGTTGAATGTATATATATATATACAGTATATATATATATATATATATATATATATATATATATATATATATATATACAGTATATATATATATATATATATATATATATATATATATATATATATATATATATATATGATCAAAAGTATTCGGACACCGCATGGTTTTGGGAAAAATGGTTTTATTATGGCATTTAGTAACCAGTAGGTCCACCCTTTGCTTTTATTACAGCGTCAACACGTCGAGGCATACTTTCCACCAGTTTTCGGTAAGTCTGTGCAGTGTGCAGGAATGGCTCGCCATTCCTCTTGCAGAGCTGATGCAAGAGATGCAAGTGAAGCCGGGCGTGGTGTGCGGTTTCGTATCCGTCGCTCCAGTTCGTCCCACATGTGCTCGATTGGGTTGAGATCGGGGCTCTGAGCAGGCCAGTCTAACAAATCCACCTTATTTTCACGAAACCAGTCCTGCACACGCCTTGCAGTATGGCAGGGAGCTCGATCCTGTTGAAACAAACAATGGCCATCTCCGTAGTATTGCCACAGTGTAGGGAGGGCCGAATTGTCCAGAACGTCGAGATAAACGTCAGCGTTCATGGTAGTGGGTATAACAACCAACGGGCCGAGCCCTAGCCAGGAAAAACCCCATACCATGATGGACCCTCCACCGAACTTCACCGTTGGACGTACACAGTCAGGAAGAAGCCGTTCTCCGGGCTGTCGCCACACCCAAACACGCCCATCAGACTGGAAGAGTGAATACCGCGACTCGTCGCTCCAAAGAACAGTTTTCCAGTCCTCCACGGTCCAGGAACGACGGGAGACACACCAGGCCAAACGACGCGTGGCATTAACTTTTGTAATCAGTGGCTTGTGTACAGCTGCTCTACCATAATAACCGAGTCTGTGCATCTCTCTGCGGATAGTTACAGTACTAACGGAGGTACCGGATGCTCTTCCTACCTCCTCAGCGATGGAAGCGGCAGAGGACGTGCGGGACTTCTTGACATGTCGTACCAGACTTCCTCTATCACGTTCCGTCAGTTTGCGTGGTCGTCCGGAACGTTTTTTCGCGTTAGTTGCACCGTCGTGCTTCCATCTCATGATAACATCCGCTACAGTCGACTTTGGTATATCCTGTTTGGCTGCAATGTTTCGTATAGAAACGTTACTTAAATAACATCCGATGACGAGTCCACGTTGGAACTCGGAGAGTTCACGTCCGCGCGGCATGGCTTCACAACAGTTATTGATAACTAAACAGAACACCTCGCAATTATAGTTTCGCCACGCTTTTTCCCAGCATACCTTTCGGCGAAGGTGATATTTGCAGAAATGCGGATTTTCCGGGGTGTCCGAATACTTTTGATCATATAGTGTGTGTATATATACAGGGTGGGCCGTAAGTTTCCATACATAGGAAAATTTAAATTATGGTCTTCACGTGCGTCGGTATTTGGATCAGCAGTTTCCGGATGCTTGGATTGGTCGGCGTGGTCCTGTGGAGTGGCCTCCCAGATCCCCAGATCTCACCCCACTTGATTTCTATCTTTGGGGGCACTTGAAGGCCATGGTGTATCAGGAAAAGATACGAGACATAAATCATCTAAAGGAACGTATCACCAACGCCATTACAAGCATAACGTCAACTGTGCTAATGCGTGTTCATCAACAGTGGGGAACACGTATTGAAATGTGTTTTCAAAACAATGGCAACCATGTAGAGCATATTATATAAATAAAAATGGTTGTCCATAAAAAAATGTTTATTTTTCCTATGTATGGAAACTTACGGCCCACCCTGCACCTTATATATTATATAATATATATATATATATATATATTTTTTTTTTGTATTAGGGCGTTTACCGCCACTTCCCTCTATATGGTAGCGGATATCATGGCGAGGCGGAATACGAGAAAGAGAAACGGAGACGGAGAAAAGGCACTAGAAAAGGGAGAACAGCGGACTACAGGTGAGAAGTCACCTAAAGCTCAGATAGGATGCGAGATTGGGAGAGGAAGAGGAAAAGACGGTCAAGCGAGAAGAGAGGGCTCTCAGCGAGCATAAGGCGTAAACGTTCGGGGAGGGGGAAATCAGAAAGGAACGGGAAGGCGCGACGACGTACTGACGACAGGGTGGGGCATTCCACAAGGATGTGAGAGACGGTGAGGGGCGACTGGCAGGAGGCGCAACGAGGAGCCTCCTGTCGGAACATAAGATAGCCGTGCGTGAGGCGCGTATGGCCGATGCGAAGCCGCGCAAGAACGACCTCTTTGTGTCTGGAGCGGTGGAAAGAGGACACCCAATATGACAAACGGGGGCGGATGGACCAGAGTTTATTTCCGGTGGCATCGTCCCAGGACTGTTGCCACATGCGGTCGTAAAAGGAACGAAAGACCTGCACATAGTCTGAGAAGGGGAGCGGGCGGGGGAGGGGAGGCAGCGAGGCGGCGGACCGGGCTATGCGGTCCGCCGCCTCATTACCGGAAACACCAACATGGGCAGGAACCCAGCAGAAGGTGACCCAGATCCAGTGAACGGTGTGCAGGACATGGTACTCCTGTTGAATAAGGCGTACGAGGGGGTCCGGGGAATCATAGCGCTCGAGCGCCTGAAGGGCGCTCAGCGAGTCCGAAAAAATGGTACAGGAGGACCGCGAACAACCCGATACCAGACGGAGGGCTTCCAGAAGGGCAAAGAGCTCCGCGGAAAAGATGGAGGCCTGAACCGGCAGGGGGATACCCCGGGAGGTAGGTGACAATGACGGAGAGAAGACGGCGGCCGCGACACCTGCAGGGGAGCGCGAGCCGTCGGTGTAGACGGGAACGTCGTCCGAATGGACCGGAAGATGGGCCAGAAAAGAAGACCGGAGGACGGCAGGAGGAGACTCCTTACGCAGGCCACGGAGCGCCTGGCAACGGCAGATAGGGGTGGTCCGCCAGGGGGGCGACAGATCGAAGGAGAACGGCAGAATAGAGGGTGGGGGGATCCCCAGGGACGAGAAAATCTCGGCCAGATAGGCAGCGAAATGCCACGTGTCAGGCCGGGGTAGCGCCTGGGAGATCGCGGAGAAGAGTAGGGACATCGGAAGGCGGCAGATGCGAAGGTAACACTTCGCCATGAGAAGGCCCCGGCGAAGGGGCAGGGGGGGGTGTCCACAGTCCACCTGAAGACTAGCGACAGGGGACGAGCGGAAGGCACCCGACGCCAGGCGAAGGCCACGGTGGAGAAGAGGATCCAGCATACGGAGTGCCGGAGAGGAGGCGGAGCTGTAGACCACACAGCCGTAGTCGACACGGGATTGCACCAGGGAGGTGTACAGGCGCAGCAGAGTACGCCTGTCCGCCCCCCAGGTCGTGTGGGACAGATGACCCAAAAGGGAGAGGGTGCGGCGAGATGTTTGCCGCAACCGCCTAAGGTGTGGAACCCAACCGAAAAATCCGTCGAGGGTCATACCCAGGAATCTAACGGATGGGACGAGGGGAAGAGGAGTGCCGGCAAGGGTAAGGGCGAAGGTATGCGACAGACGGAGGCGCCGAGGACGGAAAAGCATACTGGAAGACTTAGAGGGTGAGAAAGCATAGCCAACCGAGGACGCCCAGCGAACCACCGCGTTGATGGCTAGCTGGAGCCGACGTTCAGCCAAAGACGGGAGGCGGCCAGAGAAATAGATAGCCAGGTCATCGGAATAAAGGGAGCTACGAACGGATGTAGGCAGGACCGAAGCGACTGTGTTCATCACGAGTGAGAAACACAAGACGCTAAGGACACTACCCTGAGGGACACCCTCCTCGAACGGAAAGCGGTCATAGAGGGTAGAACCGATGCGGACGCGGAAAGAACGGGCGGACAAGAAGTTATAAATAAAGGAAGGGAGAAAGCCTACGAAACCCAGGGAGCGTAAGCAGTCGAAGACCGCGCTCCGCCGGGTAGTATCGTAGGCCTTCTGGAGGTCGAAAAAGACGGCGAGTACAAATTGACGCCGGGAGAAAGCCTCCTGCACGTCATGGCTAAGTAGAAGGAGGGGGTCGGTGGTAGACCGGAAGCGCCGGAAACCAGCCTGGGTAGCAGGGTACTGGTCACTCGCCTCCAAGGTAAAGGACAGCCGCGAGGCGACCATCGCCTCCATCACCTTGCAGGCACAGCATGTTAGGGAAATGGGGCGATAGTTCGACGGGAGTGAGGGGTCTTTATCGGGCTTCGGGATGGGGACGACGATGGACTCACGCCACCGTTCCGGAAATGAACCCTCCAACCAAATCCGGTTATAGAGGTCCAGTAGAAAGCTGAGAGCAGAGGGGTGGAGGTGCCGTAACAAGTCATAGGGGATATTATCGGGGCCGGGGGCGGAGGAGCGTCGGGGGCGGAGGGCCTCCCGAAGCTCTGTCATGTGGAAGAGGTGATTATAGGGGTCATCCCTATGAGGTGGAAATTCCGGTGGGTCGCGGCGGGAGTGGGGGGAATCGGAACCGGAGATGGCTGCGAAGTGCGCCGCGAGTGCGTTCGCGACGGCCTCCGGATCGGACACGAACTCGTCGTCCCCGACCCGAAGCACCAGGGTTCGAGGGGGGACACGGGTCCCCTCAAAGCTACGCACCTTGCGCCAAACAGTCGAGGGGGCGGTCGAGGAGATCCCGGACACGTAACTCCGCCAGGAGGTACGCCGGGCTAGTTTCAAGACCCGACGGGCCACTGCCTTCAGGCGCTGAAACGCCATCTTATGCTCCGGCTGGCGGGTCCGGTAGAAGCGACGGCCAGCACGGCGCCGCTCCTGAACGGCACGGGAGCACTCTGGGGTCCACCATGGGACGCTGCGCGGCCTGGGGGAGCCTGAGGTACGGGGGATGCAACTGGTGGCAGCCGAGAGGAGCTTGCTTTCGAGAAAGGCGAGGGCCTCACTAACGGAGGGAAAGGCAGGAATGGACGGCGAGATCGCCGTGCACCTCGTGTATGAGGCCCATTTCGCTCGGGCGGACAGAGGTGGGGGGGAGGAGACGGGTTGGGGTAAGACACACAGGGAAATGGTCACTGCCGGAAGAATCCGGCAGGACCTCCCAGGTGAACTCCGTCACGATATCGAGGGAAACCAGGGAAAGATCAATACAGGTGAAACTGTCATGGGCCGAGTGGAGGCAGGTTGGGGAGCCATCGTTCAGAAAGGTGAACTCTAGCTCGTCCATAAGGGAGAGAAGGGTCCCGGAGAGAAAGGTGGAGCAAACGTCCCCCCAGGCCGGGTCCCGACTGTTGAAGTCCCCGAGAAGCAGGAAAGGGCGGGGAAGCTGCAGAATTAGGTCACGGAGAGAATAGGGTGGAGGGCGTACGTTAGGGGAGAGGTAAAGAGAGCAGACCGTGAGCTGACGCCACAAAGAAAGGCGCACGGCCACAGCTTGCAAGACAGTACGGAGCGGGAGGGGGCGGAAAGGGACGGAGCGGTGCACGAAGACCGCGGAGCCCCCCCTACCCGCCCCATCGAGAGGCGGGGAAGGGAGCCCGCAGTAGCCGGACACTCGAGGGAGGGAACGGGAGCCCAGTATCGTCTCCTGGGGGGAAGACGAGAAAGGCGGACGGCGACGTCGGGTCCCACGTCCCCCAGGGGCCGAGGGGGCCGGGGGCGATGAGGCCCGACCGGAGTGGGAGGCGACCGGGGCCGCGGGCTTCCCACCTGAGGGCGAAAAAGCAGGTGGGTCCCTATCGGGACGTGGAATATGGGGGGATCCAGGAGTCGGGGGGTCCACTGCAGGTCCATCCGCTACTGGCGGGGGTCGGGCAGCGGCGCCACGAGCCTGGGGAAGAGAGGGAGAGGAGGTGTCGGCAAGAAGAGCAGACGGGGTGGGCGAGGGCTGCCGACTGCCCTTACCAGACCCACGGTCCAAAGAGGTAGTCAGAGGGAGGTCATATGCACAAGCCGGGTCGTCAACGAGGTCCATTAGATTTGTAAATGTTTCCATACAAAAATTTTTGTTGTTGTTTCGCGCCCGGGGCCGCGGGGAACCGATTACTTGGGGCCCAAGGGGACCAAGCGCACGCCGGCGGGGGGTGGGTGCCTCGTCCCATGCGGGTACCACCGTTTCAAAAGGGGCCCTTGCAGCATCGAGAGTTCTCCCCCGCCGGCAGCAAAGATAAGGCCCCCCACGGTCCCAGGCCCGGGCACCCTACCAGCCAACTTAGTCCGGCCCCGGCCATGGGAGCGAGACACCCAGCGACCAGCCCCGGCAGCCCACGGGGCGCGCGAAGTGGAGAGAGAAAGCATAAAAAAAAACAGAGGGGGCAAGGAAGAGGGGAAAGAGGGGAAGACAGGAAAGAGGGGGCTGTAGGATAGCAGGGTATGTTAAAAGTCTACTTTGCAACCGGGCGGGGGACCCGGCAGGACCCCCAGCCGCGGCTGACCCCCCTCGCCACATGGAGGCAGGAGCCCGCGGGCGATCCACCCCAGAAAGACCGCCCGCGGGGAGGGGTATATATATATATATATATATATATATATATATATATATATATATATATATATATATAATATATGTATGTATATATATGCACAGCTTCAACGTCCGGAGCGTGCTCGTCGCGAAGCTGCCAGAGAGACGACCCCGAGGAGGATGGCCGACCTTGGGGAGCCACCCTGCAAATCCGGACATCTCCCCTGCCCCCTGCTTCGGGGGGCGCGGCCTCAGGCCGTCCCCCGGTCCCTGGACCGGGTTCCATGGGTCTCAACCCAACTATCTCTCTCCCCCTACACGCAACACTATCCTCTCCTTTCCGTTTTTCTAGCTCACGGGAATGATGTCCCGGCCATCATCTCCCTTCTCCTCCTACTAGCCGGTGACCTTGAACCCAACCCTGGACCCCACTCCTACACATGCCCTACCTGCCAACATCAAATCGGGCGAACTCAATGGTCAGTCCGTTGCTGTCAATGCTCGGAATGGCTACACCTCTCCTGCACATCACTACCCTCAGTAAAATTCTACACACCCCAATGGGCATGCCAGCACTGTCTAGCTAACCCTCAACGCAACCAACCACACATACCCCACCCCCAAACACTCACTAAACATTTTGCAAATAAACATAAATGGCATCAAAAACAAACACCAGGAACTCAACTCTCTCCTCCACACATATAATATACATATAGCACTTATCCAAGAAACTAAACTCACCAGACACCAGGCTCCCAGCCTTCAACAATTACTCAACATTAAGACAGGACACTAACCCCATAGAACATGGGCTTATCACACTCATCCATAAAGACATCCCATACACAAATATAACGCAGCACACACACGCCCTCCTTAATAATGACCCTACCCTAAAAACCCAGACTATCAAAATCAAAATCAAATCCTCCACTTTTCACATCTCAAACATATACATACCCCCCTCTACCTCTGCTCACTGCCCCCCACACTACGAGCCCCCCTGCAACCACTTACACAATACGAGAACCACATTGTGGGAGGCGACTTCAATGCTCATCACCCGACATGGCTCTCCTCTCACATACCAGACGCTCGTGGCACGCTACTCCTAGATGATCTTCATACATACAACATCCTCAACAATAGGAATCAACCCACACGCAAACCCTTGCAACACAACCAACAACACACCTCCCCAGACATTACCTTCTGCTCACCATCCCTACACACACGCACAACATGGCAGACATTACACCACCTCCCCTCCGATCACCTCCCAATACTAATCACTAGGGCGGTCAAAAGTCAATAAAGTCAAATTGTTTCCTATGGGGCACTTTTCGCTGAAACGACTGAAAATGCAATAAAAACACCTGTAGGGGGTATATTACCAAAGTTAATAGGTCAACCAAAAGTCAACTTTTACCTGTTAGGTCAAAAAAAAGCAATGAGGTAAATAAAGTCAATTTTTTGGAATAAATAATTAAAATAACTAAAAATTGGCATCTTTTTGGTTAACTGGCAACTTCGCTGCTCGTATTTGTCTTAGTCAGTTATGTCCATTCTGGTTTTGGATGTGGTTGTGTTGTATATATTGTGGTTACTGGTTACCATTTTTGATTTGTGATTTTTTCTGATTTGTGATTTCACTGATTTCGATTTCTTTTGATTTCAGATATTTAAAATGCCAAAAGTGCACGCTATAATTGCAAAATATCCTAATGAATTCATTTGTTCAGGAAAAAATGAGCTATACTGTCAGATTTGTTGTGTTGTGGTCAAGCATGACAAATCCTTTTTTGTGGATAAACATCGCTCTAACCAAAAGCACCAGCGTGGTATAGACCAAAATGTGGGAAATGAAAAGACGCAAACCCTTTTAAAGTACAAGTCTTCAGATTTTTCGGAAAAACTTGTGACTACATTTCTGTCAGCCAACATACCTCTTCATAAGTTGAGCAACCCTCATGTGAAAATTGTTCTCTGAATTAGGTGTAGCAGTGCCTTGCGTGTCAACTTGCAGATCAATAGCAATGAAACAGGCAGAAAGCGAGTTAAGTAGAATAAAACATTTGCTAGAGGGTAAATTAGTTTTCCTAATTGTTGATGAAAGTGAAGTAAGGGGCTCAAAATATTTGAACATACTTGCTGGCAGAGATGGGCACGATCTTGATCTTCAAGATCAGATCGTGATCTGATCTTGAAGATCACTTTTATTATGGTGATCTTGATCTAAGATCACTTTATTTCTTGTGATCTTGATGATCACTTTAGACTTCAAGATCACTTTTAATTTCAGATTCTTAAATATGCCGCTATGCGAATGTCATTTGTTTTTTGTCCAAGCGACATCTGGTGGCAACTTTGTTCAACACCGACTGTTTATGTTTTCTGTTAGTTGGGTGACTTGCGTCATGCGTGGGCTCATGGAAGGTGTAGTTGCTGTGGAATTTAGGCTCGTAAAAAGTGTAATTTACTGTGCAATTATGTTAAAAGTGTTCTATTAATATATTATTATATATAGGCATAAAATATAGCCTATAGGTCCATATTCATAATAAATTAATTCTAAACATATTTTATTTACAGATTGAATTTTTTAATAATGAGTGCAATTTTACAACTTCAACAGGCTCCCAAGGGAACCAAATATTCTAGGTTGTCACCAGAACAGTATTCAATATATTTAGATAACAATGTTGGTAATAAGGATCAATCTGTGCTATTGAACGGAAAATATTTTCAAATTGTCGAAAAAACTGGAAACAGTATCAAAGTTATTTGTAGGCAGTGTACAAAGAAAACTACAATTCTGTCTGCTGGCCTCGACTCAACAAGCAATCTTCTGAGGCACCTCAGGGTTAGTACTACTTAGTAACTAAGTAAGTAGCAACATTAACATAATGGTTCAAGTCATATTTTAAGTGACTGGTGCCATACAAGACTAATGCTACATTTACATAGATGTTCATTTGAATATATTGTGCACTTCAGATATTAATAGATTATGGACTAGTAACTACATTAAAAACTGCCGATATCCAACTATAATAAAACGCCAGGTGTATCTGTCTTTCTCTCTGTCTGATCCATGTCTGTAATTTCTCCTATTTAGTTACTGAAGGACGAAATTCGGCTTTCAATTTAACATAGGATAAAAATGCACTGATCATGGTGAAAATAATTTTAGTTAAAGATAACAAAATTTTAGAATCTTGTTAAGTATTAATTTCAACTAGAAGTTTGATACTCTGATAAATATTATACAGGGTGTTCAAGAAGTCTCTCCGCATGATAATAATTTATTTTCTTGTGCAGAAACTACATTCGGATCTTTTGGGTGAATATGAATCGGAGAAGAAATCTCGCAAGCGTCCAGCTAAAGAAGAAGATGCCAGCGGCAGCAATGCTGGCCCTGCCAAAATTGCCAAGCAGTCAACACTAAGCATGTTCCACATTTCCAAGCAAAAACCAGGACCACCAATATGCAAGGATATCCTTGAAAAGAAGATTCTCTCGCTTGTGGCTAATGGGCTCCTACCATTGAGCCTAGTTGAACTACATGAATTTAAGGATCTTCTTTCATGTTAGTATAACTCAAATATTTTGCTATTTTTTCCATAGCTAATATCTGATTAAAATAATTAATCATATTATTTGTATGAACATTAGACTATCGCTAGCCTAGCTAAATATTTTGATATTTTTTCCATAGCTAATCTATTGTATTTGTTTTAATTTTTAAATATTTTTTTCAGACGTCAACCCGGCTGTTCAGGTGCCATCTAGACGCACCCTGGCTAGATCTCTTGCAACAACAACCAGTACAATGAAGGAAGACATACAAGCAAAACTGGCAGCAGTTGACCATGTGTGTGTTACATGCGACATATGGTCAACTAATCACCGCAGTTTCATGGGAGTCACTGCGCATTGGGTATGCTATTGATTTAGTGTATTATTTTTATATAATTGATAAATTGACCATTGGTGATAGACTGATAGCCTGATAGACTTATAGTATAATCTTTTCAATTATTCGACATGTGTTCCTCATTCATTAATTTGGTGAGTCTTCATTTTGCTGTGATTCACAGTAATTTCACACTAATTCACTGATTCTGTCATCTGTCATTGTGTCTGATTCACAGCAAAATGTGGAAGAGTCCATATTCACAGGCTGTGAATATGGACTCTTCCACATTTTGCTCTTATGGGATGGGTCACTGATGTGGTGGTATGGTAGGCGACTCATTGCTGAATTGCCTCCTTTATATCACATAGTTCTTCTCTTCAATGTTTGGTGGCGCAGTTTAGCTGGTGCGTGTCTAACCAATATTATTAAATTAAGCTTAAAAAAATGTTCATACAAACATTGATTTTATATTCTTACATTACAGATCAATGATGACTTGTCGCGAGGATCAGCTGCACTGGCATGCCGAAGATTTCGTGGAACACATAGCTTTGATAAAATTGCTGGAATATTGGACAGGATCAACTCGGAGCATGGTTTATCTTATAGAAAAGTTGTATCTACAGTCACCGACAATGCATCGAACATGGTGAAATGCTTTAAAGAGTTCGGTGTTCGTGTTCAGAATCGTACTGACGACATTGATGAAGATGATGCAGATGAAGATGATGATGAAAAAGATTCAGATGAAGAGGTTATCATCAGCAACTTTCCTGAACATTCAGGAGAGCATGGAGAGGAGTCAGTGAAACTATCATCCCATATTCGATGTGCCTCCCACACATTGAACTTGGTAGCAACAACTGATGCAGATAAAGGACTGAATTCACCTGGACTAAAGAAGATAAAGCATTCTGCAATGGGAAAATGTTCGGCACTGTGGAATGCTGCTGGTAAACCCAAGTCAGCAGAAAAAATACAGGAAATAACTGGCGTCCAATTTAGGTACCCATGCGTCACCCGATGGAACTCAATGTACGACTCATTAAGCCAAATATATAAACATAAGAACGACGTGAATGTAGCTCTTGAAGAACTGAATCTACCCATCCTCAAAGACAATGAATTGGAATTTATTTCAGAATATTTGTCTGTTCTAAAACCAATTGCAGCAGCCCTCAACAAATTACAGGCAGAGAAAGAACGCTACTACGGTTGTCTTCTTCCAACAGTCCTAGTGACTCAAGATGCCCTCGCAAGATTGGAGCCTATCCAACCAAACGACCTGCGCTTGAGACACTGCATGCCATTACTGGCAGCAGTCGTCTCTGGCTTCAATGCCAGATTTGGTCATTTTTTGTCATTGAGCCCCGAGGTAACTGATGCCGTTTTGGCCTCAGTATCTCATCCGTATTTCAAACTTAGATGGATATCATTGTTGCAAGGGCCTAATTTCGGCGATCATGAAACAATCAAGTCTCAAGTAAAAGACAAGCTGCAAATGGCTGTAAGAAATTGTAATTCTGACAGCAGTGGTAATAGTTCGGTGAACTCAGACTCATCATCTGAAGACGATTTCTTCAGAACTATGGACGGCTCATTCTCTGCTCCTAACAACAAGGAAGACTTGGAAGTCCTCAATTATTTGCAGGACACCAGTAAGGCACTCGACTCTTTAGATAGGTATCCTGCTATAAAGAAGATCTTCAAGAGGTATAACACCACGCTACCTTCCTCTGCACCAGTGGAACGGTTGTTTTCGTTTGCTGGCATGGTTCATAGCCCCAAACGAAGTCGTCTCTCGGATGGTAACTTTGAACAATTGGTTTTGCTGAAAGCAAATGTTTACAGCGGTTGAACATTAAATTAACACTCTTAACTTGCGGTTTTTACCCTTATATTGTCAGTAATTGCGTACTGCAGTAAAACTGTAAAATTAAATTCTATGTAAAAAATGTTTACTTATATATGCTGACCTTTCATTGATATGGCTTATGGACCTGGTGAAATGAGAATTGAGAAAAATAGAACTAAAAACTATATGTAGGTCATTTAATAGTTTTTTCTTTGCTGATAAGTTATGATAATACTAAGTTTTAAGCTTACCACCTGAAAAACTGAAAGGGGAATCGTCAATCCCCGTGGTTTAGATCAGGTGACATGGGTAGGATGCGATGCTTGTATTGCCTCAGCCCTCAGGGGAGTATTAGGAGTGATACTTTTCGGAGTGATTAACAAAATAATTTGTTTTTGTTTACTCTACAAGAGTACAACTTTTTTCAATTCATATAAAAGTGATCTTCAAGATCACGATCTTGATCTGGATCTTCAAGATCACATTTTTCTGGTGATCTGATCTTGATCTTCAAGATCACATTTTTCTGGTGATCTGATCTTGATCTTCAAGATCACCAAAGTTGGTGATCTTGCCCATCTCTGCTTGCTGGATCTATTGATGTTCCCAAGAAAACATATTTAATCAGGTGCGATGTTCTTCTTGGAAATGTTAATGCACGAACTGTCATACACAAGATTGACGATACTGTAAAAGAATTCGAGATACCAAGAGAAAATTTCTGTTTACTTCTGTCTGATGCAGCTCGTTACATGGTGTCAGCTGGAGCATCTGTTACATAATTGTGCGATGCAAATAAGAGCATTTTATAGTGATGTTGACACTTTAATTGCATGTGTCAAGGCTTCTACTCTTAAAAACAAAAGGAAGGAAGGAATTGTTTGCTGAAATAGGAACTCCTCCAGAACCGATTGTAACACGTTGGGCAAGCTGGCTGAATGCTGCTTTTTATTATGCAGACAATTTTCCAAATGTGAAGACAATTGTGGAAAATTTTGAAGATGAAGGAATCATTGTTCAGAAGGCTAAAGAGTGTGTTGCTAATGAAGAAACTGCCAAAGCAACTAATGTCAATCAAAATGAATTATAGTTTGATTGCTAGCTTAGTGACTAGGATGGAAGCATCTGATTGCACCATTAGAGAGGCATATGAAACCATTTCTTCTATCAACCTTGGCGAAGATGTGTTCAGTCAAACAATACATTGAAACAAGACTCAAGACAAATGGTATTTGTGAAATAATTAACCTCAGTAGACCTGAAATCTCACCAACAGTTTATGGTCAGCTTTTGCAATGTCAACCAACAACTGCCGCTGTAGAGAGATCTTTCTCCATGCTTAATAAATTATTAAGTAAGGATCGCAATTTTTTGCCAGAAAATGTCGGCAAATACTTCATAATTTACCACAATCAGTCAACTGATGTAGAAGAGCAAGAATAAGTAATTAAAGTATCGTTTTTATTATTGAAAGTAAAGGCAACTTTATAAGTCAATTTTTTTCAATTCGTAAGGTCAACTTTCTAAATTTTTTCGGTCAACTTTTGACTGCCCTAGTAATCACCTATCAACACATACACCCCATCCACACATCCTTCAAACAAACATACACGAACTACAAACATGCAAACTGGCCTTCTTTTACAGGATACATTGAAAACGAGCTTCAGGAATTCTCCACTACTAATTTCCCCTCTATAGACAAGGCTACCGCCCACATAAACAACACTATCACTCGCGCTAGCAAACAATTCATTCCACAAGGACACAGGAAACACTTCAACCCAAATTTCTCCCCACAAATACACAATCTAATCAAACAAAGAAACTCATTACGCCAGAAACACAGTCCCACTGCAGAAGACATTGACCTCATACACCACCTTAACACTGATATCACAAACCTAATTAACACTAAACAGTCAGAAAACTGGGAATCCTATTTAACTACACTCAATCAGAAGACCAACAGCACCCAACTTTGGAAAACCTTGAAAAAAATCCACACTTCACATACTAACCCACCCCCCACACACGAAGCTCTCCTTTCCAACTGCAACCAAATTCCATCCCCACAAAAACACTGCAACCTACTCATGCACCACTACTAAAAAATTAGCCATAAAATCACTGTTCCCAATAATAGAAAAATCCTCAAAAACATACGGAAACTCTCGGCCGACCCACAACAACCACATCCATTTACACCCCAAGGCACAGCTGCAGCCATAAAATCCCTTAAAAACTCATGCCGAAGGCCCAGACCACATTTCAAACACCTTGGTCCAACTGCTCTTGCAGCCCTCACAAACATATTCAATTACTCCTGGCTTCACAATATCATACCCTCTACCTGGAAGCTGGCACACATCATTCCGATACTGAAACCCAATAAACCCCCCAACCTACCTGCTTCATACCGGCCAATCTCCCTTCTCTCAACCATTTCCAAAGTCCTCGAAAAACTGATATTAAGACGCATACAACCACACATTACATTTTCACAAACCCAACACGGCTTCAGGTCCGCCCACTCCACCACAACGCTTCTTACAAACCTAACCCAACACATCCTAGATGGCTTCAACCAACTATCCCCCCCTGCCCGCACAGTCCTTGTTGCCATCGACATCAACAAAGCTTTCGACACTGTCCCACGCCACATTCTTGCACAAAAGATTATTGATCTCGACATCCCCACCAATGACAAGAAATGGCTTACTAATCTCATTGCAGGCCGACTTGGCAAAGTCATACACAAACAACACTCATCCAAAACCTACAGACTATACAATGGCATCCCACAGGGCTCCATACTCTCTCCAACCTTTTCATGCACGACCTCCCACAACCTCTCTCCCCCCATGTCCACGTTTCCTCCTATGCAGATGACCTGACCATAACAGCACAACACCATAACCGTAACACCGCCACACGCCTGGTCCAGCAGTACATTACCAATCTGGAACTCTGGCTGACTAATAATAGGATGTCAGCATCCCCTCAAAAATCCTCCATCACCCTCCTAACCTCAGACCGCCACGAATCCCAAGCACACCCGAGAGTCACCCTCATGGGACATCCCCTACCTCTAAACAAAACCCCAACAATCCTTGGCCTCACCCTAGACACACACACGTCCTTTTCCCCTCTCATATCAAACATTTGCTCCAAAGCAACAAAAAAACTTAACGCTCTCAGAACACTCACCTCCACAACATTCGGTCAGCAGAAGGAATCCCTTAGTATCCTATACAAACAGTTTGTACGTACTACCCTAACTTACGCTGCCCCCGCCTGGTCCCCATCCATCTCCCACACAAACAAGAAAAAGATACAGACCACACAAAACAGAGGTCTCAGAAGCATTACTGGCTGCCTCTGAACCACACCCATCCCACATCTACATGCAGATACGAAAATACTCCCCATCGAACACCACATGAACATGACAGGGACTCAATTCTTCTCCAGAGCACTGGCCCCAGACCACCCCTGTCACCATCTCACATTACACAATCCCCCACCCGCAACAAAAAACGTACTCCTGCTGCTCACTATTCGCAGCTACTGAACAATATCCCCCCTCCTCCCCTAAACATCAACCCCATTAAACATCTCCACACAGAATTTACCCGGAAATACCTACTCGACCAACCACACAACACTGTCCTTCACGATACTCCCCCTGTAGTCCATCAGAGCGAACAAACCCTCCCAAGGAAAACAAGAGTTACTCTGGCCAGGCTCCGTTCAGACCACCACCCCTCCCTCCAACAATACAGACACAGACTCCACCTAGCTGACACCTCCACCTGTCAAAAATGCTACCTCCACCCTGAGGACACAGAACACCTACTCTTACACTGCCACACTCTCTCTCAACAAGAGACAACTCCAACATTACCTCTCTACGAGACCTATGGACCCGTCCCACGGTGGTCGCGGGATACCTGAGTGCCGCCGGGTTCGCATAAGAGAACCCGGGGGCTACGAAGTAAGTATATATGCACTAAAATCACAGAATAACATGTGATCTTATTAATAAGCAAACAACCACAGGGAAAAGGAAAAGGAAACACGAAGTCCGAGCGCTTTCGTGATATATTCACATCTTGAAGATGTGAATATATCACGAAAGCGCTCGGACTTCGTGTTTCCTTTTCCCTGTTGTTGTTTGCTTATATATATATATATATATATATATATGAGCAGCACGCACACTTGAAAACTTGAACCAGAGACCTCTGACTTGGAGCCGCGGGCGCTGACGACTAGGTGACGACAATAAAAGTTAACACAACCAGATGCATATTTCACACCCAGAAGTATTTTTGTGTGTTAACCCCCTGCACCTTAGTAAAGTGGGTTTCCATCCGACTCATAAGACTACAGAACCCAGGAAAGTTTTGAAAAATTTATATTTGTAAAAAAGGTGCATCTACTGGAATATTCAATAAAGTATTGCCAGTAGAAATATGGAAAATTCTTAATCATTCTCCTGGTCGTATAATTAAAATGATAAAAATTGTCTCATTTGTTTCAAACTTGAAAAAGGCATTGACGCACAAAAAATTTAAGTGGATAACCTAGAAAACCGCAGAGACATATGAGCCAACCTCGTGTGTGTCTTTTACTTATGGAATCACAATGATCTTGAGGATACACACAGCCCATCCCGACATGAAAGTGCGTATCTCGACATTTTCGGAGTCGCGGTGAATTATCTTTATAATTGTTATGTTGCATCATGAAAAAAGGGGATATAATTGAGGTCATGTAAGGTTAAATTGGGTTTTTAAAAAGGTAAATGTTTAGAATAACTCCAAACTGTTTTAAACAACAAAAAGTTACTACAAGATTCTTCATAGGTTTTTAACAAAATGTTATTAAATACAATGTGAGCGCAAATGACAAATAAGATCCATAAATATTAATCAAAGTTTGTGAAATTCTCGGAAATTATTTTGTGCGTCATTATAATTCCGTCAGAAGAAAAAAAAGTTTTTCGCTGAAAACCGTTACAGGGATTTTGCGCGAATTCAAGGTTACGCGGGTGATTAATTAAGGACCTACCCTATAATAACGTGGAAACACACTCGACGTTACGCGGTTCAAGAATTCTCAAGTCCATCCGCGCGAACATTTGAAGACGCTAATTCCACCCACGTGGAAGGCCCCAGCTTTCGAAGATTCAGATCCAGATAACCTTCCAACAACCATTTAAGCCTAAATTCCATCTTCAAGTTTCTCTTCATTCAGCCTTAACGCCTTTGCCACCTTCCCCCTTAGTTTATGTAAGTACATAAATACTATTTGTTTATTATTAATGTATGATATGCTTAATTATTATTGTTCCCTCTAAAGTTTATAATTAATTTATATTGTCGTTATGTTACCCGATTGTATAAACAGTTGATAGGCAGAGTTGGGCACGTTACTTTCTATAAATAATGCGTGACAGCTACTGTTACAATGATAAAAAAGTAACGTCGTTATCGCTTCAGTTACTTCTATGAAAAAGTAACGCGTTACCGCTACCTTACTTTTAAGAAAAGACTAAAGAGTAAAAAAGCCTTAATACCAAATTACACTCGATATAACAAAAATCAAAAACAATAAAAAATGGCCTGTCCAAAAAACTAATCTTGCAGATTTTTCAGTAGTGTGTTGTTCGATTTCAGGAACACTAGTTTTCCAAAATTGACATCCGATAGTTCTCCTCATTTGGAGAAGCTAACGGCTAATTAACAGCTAATAATTAATACTAGTCAAATAATGGGGTTTGATAGTAGCGAGTAACGACTGAAATCGCTCTAAAAAGTAGTGCCGTTACTATTTTCGTTACATCTTAAAAGTAACGGTGTTACCGTTACAGCTACTAAAAAGTAACATCGTTATGTAACGGCGTTACTCCCAACACTGTTGATAGGATAGATTTATCTATTGATTTTATGGGTTTATAACAATTTGAAATTTTTTTGTGGAACGTAACTCCCCTAATTAATAGTCTCTCTCAGGGAAAATATACCTCACTATACGCGATAGTTTCCAGGAACACAACTACCGCGTATAGCAGGGTATACCTGTATTTTTATGATAAAAAATAGCATTTATAAAGATAAACCAATGTGACACTGCTACCATCATTGAATGCACGTTCAACAATCTCAAGATTGTAGCGATTCCGTAGGGAAGACAAAAGCGCGGTCACGCGTACACTATTATATTTTTAATTAATATAAAAAGTCGAAGTGTTTGAAAATTCAAATATTTCACTCTTCACCACTCAACGCTAATAAAATTGTAAGTTCAAATAAAAACACTCAGAAATCGAGTTCACAACTGCGAAACAAACTAAAAAAAATTAAAATAGCTATTTTCGTAAAATTTTAAGCACAAGTTCTACACCAACAACACTCATTAAATGTGAAAATTAGAAAGGTACATACAACTCTTTTTATATAATATACTCTTGACCACCATCGCATTGTTTTTTGTGCAGCAACTCTGTATTCAATAATCTTTCCAAAAAATGCAAACTTAGAATGGTTCAACAAATACTTAACACAATTTACGACGAAGACGTAAAATCTGAGTTCGCCTCAACTTTCAGTTGGTTTCATTCAACAAAATGTTAATTTTTTCTATGGACTCTCAAAATTTGAAAAGGGGGAGAGGGGAGGGCCGGATTTTATTTAGATGCAGTGAGAAATGAGGTGCAAAGGTCATCATCTTCCCCTTCCTTCTTTCATTGAAAACCCTTCTATATAAATAATTTTTCATTAAAAAAAAAATAAAAAAATAGTAGTTTACCCTTGATTAGCCATTATGCTGGCTAAATGTGAAGTTTTGTTCCCAGGAGCAGCACAAGCATCTATCACAACATATCCGGACTTCACACCACTGACCAAAGGTGGTAAGCAACTTGCCTGAGAGATAAATTTATTAATTTATTTCTAAAAATCATTGACTTAACTCTTTGCACGAATATGACCCCAATATGATACGCTCTTCCCTTATTTTGCTTAAGCTTTCAATGCTTTTTGTACGAGTACTGTGTATAAAAAATGAATACCTTTATAAATATTATGTAATGTATCTACACAGTTTCTGACAAAAACTTGCCTAATGTAAAACCAAAAAAATTACTGACGAGTAATGACTGGGTTTTAATCTTGAAATTTATTAGTCACTAAAATGAATACAATATCCAAACAAAAACACAATGTTACTAATTAGTAACTTTTTATGTTTTTCAGAATTTTTCATTCTGATGAAGGTAAAGATTATTCCGCCATCTTAGACCTACAGCTTAACGTGGAATCCAAACCTCGAACCATCATGGGTGGTCAGAAATTACAAAGTCCTCACTTGGACGTGGTCTCACGACCTCGGGATCAGCAGTTCAAAGTCTTAACCATAATATATATATATATATATATATATATATATATATATATATATATATATATATTGTATCCTTACTTTGTCTTGAAGAATAATAATATTTTTTTCATACAATTCACTTTGCCAAAAATGTTGTTGTGGGTGGAAGAGGAGTAGATTAGGAATGTGATAATCTTTCATGTAAGATAACACATCGAGACTCTGGAAAAAAGAAAAAAAAAAGAATGACAAACAGTAATTTCCAACTTAGAATTAAATGAGCTCTTCATTCAACCAACATGAGACCAATTACTCGCCAGACTACCTCTCTAGCCAGTTTCCCAGTATAAACTAAGTCTTCTACACCCTCACCCAATACTCGTACTTACATCATCCTGGCAAGTCACACTCCTCATTCTACGTTGATGAAGATTGCCCAAACGTAAATGTGCCATTAGAAAAACTAATGAAAAAATTTCCCTTTTTAAACGCAAGATGACTCATAATGAAGCCCTTAAACCGGAATGCAGCCACCACTTTATAAACTCTTCAATCTGCATTCTCCCTAAATTATGGAATCTACATCAAATGAACACCTTCCCAACTTCAATTAATCGCCAGTTAAAATAAAGTAATTCTAATAAAATTATGCGAAACCTCCCTTAAAATTATATTCACTATTAATTATTTGCATTTCCCATTATAGTTTTCTTCTTATCAAAGTGAGGAGTCATTTTTTCTTATAAATATCTTCCAATCTCTACAGAGACAGAAATTTCTCCATCTAACCTGTTTTCATGGACAAAGTTTTTGCCCAAAAGCTCGTGCTTCCAAATAATCTTTTTATCTGCAATGTGGGTTTTTATACCAATCCAATCCTTTTGTTGTCTCCAGCAAAGGGTCAATAATTTACATCTTTGTATAATAATAATAAGGGAATATTTCATATTTCAAGTGATTTTAAGAGTTTTAAATTAAACATTACCTGAACTTTAATTAAGAACTCATCATATGATGTTTCATGCGGATCATATTCTAAAATATTCCAACCCAATTTCTTTAACTTGCGGTGAACTTTTTTCTCGGATTTAAGAAGCAAATTAATTCGGGCATATCTTGGCAGTAACTCTGAAATTGTATTAAATATTATTTATACATAATTTGAATCAACATCTAGGAAATTTACAAATCTCCTTCATGAGCTCCTCTGGCATAATTGGTTGTGGTTTAAGAATAAAAAAACAAAGGTTCCAGGTTCGACTCCCCACGCTACCGGAGTCTCAAGTTGAATTAGGCTAGCCACCTACTCTGTTAATACTCAGCCTCGAGTGACTCGGAGGTCACGCCTACTTACCGTTCTCCGTTCATGTGGGGAAACAAGACTTCAGACTGTACTCATTACCTCATCCATAAAGTTTCAACCCCAATTTACCCGCTATCCAAAGCTCTATAAATAGAGCTACCATTAGAAACCAACTACAGTAGCCCTAATTTTATTCTACAGCCATAAACTATAATTTTTATATTAAGCCTCACTTAGAATACTGCATTGAAACATAGTCCTTGATCCTTTAATTAAGATCAGGAGACAGTGGAATATTAAAAAATTGGACACGTTTAGTTTTGAGACTGTTTGAGAGGAGATATGATACAAATGTTAAGAATTTTTCTGGTTTTGATAATGGATATATAAATATTAGGGATGTACCGATATATTGGTCAATTTTTAAAAATTATGAATAAAAGACTATTTAGAGGATGAAATTTCCAATATTTTATTGTTTTATCACTTCACATAACTCGTTATTTTTTCACAAGAGTTAAGTTCTCATGTAAAAATAGCAGCTCCTCTGCATGTTCAGGATAGAGCCAATTTCTAGCAGCACTGGCAATGTTTCCTCCAATACTGAACATGCATTCGCTTGCAACTGTTGTTGATGGTGCTCCCAAATATCTATGAGCTAAGTTCCCCAAAAAACACATTTACTAAGCCCAATATAGGCCCACAGTCCAATTGTATAACAAACAAAACTATGACATCTAATGCATTGTCATCATCTTTAATGAAAAGGATTATTGCTTTGTTGCCAAATTTTCAACACAGAAAATAAATTATGAATATGTTACAAAAATATGACAAACTAATAAACCCTAGCTGGGTATCGGTTATCGGTATCTGTATCGGTTATCGGCTATAAAGCGATATCGGTACATCCCTAGTAAATATCTCTTTCTTATTAAAGTCTGACAAAAGAACTGAGGGCATAATAAGTGTTAGAAAACACTTGTCGAATAATCTATGAAAATACTCTTTAATCACAAGGTTGATGGTTTTTGGAATGACTTGCCATATGGGGTGGTAAATAGGCTTTTTAGGTGTTTTTAAGAAACAATTAGACATTTTGAGGAATGACAGGGATATTGTAAACTGTGTAAGTAATGTATATTTTAGCAGAGACTTAAGGCTGTAGATTACTACAGTTTAATGATAACCCTGTACAACAGTTAAAAAAAACGGAAATGAGTCATTTTTATGGCTAATTATGTGTGTAGATTGCAAAAATAACACTCATTTATTTTGTATCACCCACTGATTTTATGAAAATGACCCTATTTCATTGTATTATTTTGAGAACCACTGGTTCTCTGAATGCATCTTTTACATTTTGTTCAGTCATGCATATGCTGTGGTGGTGGTGGTGGTGGTGTGTTTGGCTCTGTGTTTCCACTGATTTTATGAAAAATTTCTTTCATTAATCATTTAAAACAAAATTGTCAGCCATATTTTATCATAAATTGGTGCTATAAGTGAGTATTATTGAATAACAACTATCAAATTATGTATATTTCACCAACGTCGTCTATATTGTGTGAAATTGCAAAATGATCTATCATTTTCTTATTTTACAGGTTTTTATTGATGTTATGCTACAATGCCTAGAGTGTAAAAATTCGCCAGAGAGTTTTTGTTATATTTGTGGGACATTAATGTTAAAACAGTATAAAAGGAAGTTGACTTCTCATGTGAAAAAGCTTTATGAATTATACTTCGCATGCAAAGTTGGTGATCAGGACAAGCACTGGGTGCCTCATATCTGCTGTGTGAGATGTACAAGCTCGTTATCTGCATGGTTCAAAGGCACTGGTCCTGGTCTGGGATTCGGTGTCCCAATGGTATGGAAAGAGCCGCTGGACCATTCAACTGATTGCTATTTCTGCTTAATGAACATCACAGGTTTGAATCTTTTATTTTTCTGAATATACATCAAATTTGGTGTTTTTAGCCCATTTTAGCATATCCTGCTCTGCATAATGTATTACACAATTATGCTATCTTAAGTAGTCAACAATGTCTATTGTCTCACATTACAGGTTGCAACAGAAAAGGGAAAAAGGCTATGGTCTACCCAGATCTTCGTTCTGCTATGCGTCCTGTGGAACATTCTACAGATATACCCATCCCTTGTCCTCCAGCTGAAATGCTGACTGATAACGCAGACTCTGACAAATTGGAATCAGACGGCGAATGCTATGAAGCTAAAGTCGAGTCCAAGAAAGAACATCTCATCACGCAGCCTGAACTCAATGATTTGGTCCGTGATTTAATACTTACCAAGCAACAAAGTGAACTGCTGGCCTCACGTCTACAAGAATGGAATCTGCTGGTGGAAGATGTACGAATTATAGCATTCCAAAAGTGCTCACTGAATTTACAGGAATATTTCACAATGAAGAACAATCTTTGTTATTGCATTGATATACATGGTCTGTTTAATGCTCTGGGTTTGTGCTATGAACCAAATCAGTGGAGATTGTTCATTGATGCATCTCTGTACAGTGTTAAGGGTGTATTGCTACACAATGGGAACACAATGCCTTCTGTTCCAATCGCTCATTCAGTCGTCTTGAGAGTTCTAAATGTATGACAATGTTGCTTTTATTTTGGACTGTATAAAATACAATGAACATGAATGGCTTATCTGCGCAGACTTGAAGGTTGTGGCTGTTCTTAATGGATTTGCAAACTGGCTATACAAAATACGTGTGTTTCCTATGCAACTGGGATAGCCGAGCAAGGTCTGAACACTACACATGCACAGTATGGCTGCCGTGAGACAATTCCTCACCTGGATCTCACAGTTATTCACGAACCACTAGTATGAAAGGAAAAGGTTATCTTGCCGCCACTTCACATAAAACTAGGGTTGATGAAACAATTTGCAAAGGCGTTGAAACAGGATAAGCCTGCCTTCAAATATATAAAGGAAAAATTCCCAAAAATATGTGATGCCAAGATTAAAGAAGGCATATTCGTCAGCCCTCAAATTCGCCAACTCATGCTAGATGAACACTGAAGCAGTGATGGATGAGGTTGAGTTGGCAGCCTGGCATGCATTAAAAAACGTGTGCAGCAGTCTACTAGGAAAGACTAAATACCAGGGCTGTGGAGCTGGAGCCAGAGCCAGAGCCAGTTATTTTTGGGAAGCTGGAGCTGGAGCTGGAGCTGGAGCTGATAAAAAATGTGTCAGTTCCGGCTCCAGCCCAATACAAAGAGTTCATATTTAGATACATCCTTTTTTATGCTATTTTTTTTATTTTGAATGATTTCTAATTGGACTTAATTTTTTTCAGGAAATGTGTTAATTTTTAGAAACAAACTAGTAAGCTTAATTTTTAAAAATTGAAAATATTAAGTTTCATTCTTCTTTTTTTGAGCCCTTTCATAATGACAACTAGATCTCAAAGTCAAACAAAGTCCGCATTATTTGAATACTTCAGTTTCTACAGATGGAAAATATTTCATTTGTCACTAAGAAAGAAAATAATGATGAACAATTATGTGAAACTAAAATTAGTTCTTGTACAAGCTGATACAAAAGTACCAACCCAGACTGGCAAGACAAATTTAAAAAGACATCTACAACGATTTCATCCAAAAATTTTAGAAATTGTTAATAAGAAAGACAGTGAAGCAAGTCAAGCATCCACCTCAACTAAAAGTAAAATTTGTCCTGGGGGACAATTGCAAATGTCACCATGAACAAGTTTCTTTCCTAATAATAAAGTTACTGTAAATATGACCTCAGATAAATTCAAGAAGTACATCATAGAAATGGTGGTAAAAAATAGTATACCTTTATCTTTTTTCTCAACACCAGCTTTTTTAGGTCTTAATGGAGAAATGGCCAGTAAACTCCAAGTTTCTTTGGATAGAAATAGCATTAGAAAGATTGTGATTGAAGATGCCACACACAAAAAGGAGGAACTTCAAAGAACTCTTAAGGAGCGCTTTGTGTTCCTCAAAATGGATGGATGCACTCGCCATAGAGTTAATTATTTTGCCATTAATGTGATATATATAGATGACAACAATAAAAAGGTGACTCAGACACTGGCAGTAAGGAATACACATGCACATCACACCAGTGAATATCTTTCTAAGTTAGTCGAAACTGTCTTACAAGATTTTAAAATAAAAAAAGAACAAGTTCTATGTATTGTCACTGACAATGCTTCAAATATGCTAAGCACTATTGAAAAACTAAATAGAGGGACAGTTACTAAGGAAATAATGGAAAATGAAGACATTTCTGAAATTGATTCTGCAAATGAAATGATAGTGACAGAACAAGATGAAGAAGTTCTAGATGATATTGCTAAAGAAGCCACTATGCTATCTCATATTCAACACATGCGCTGTGTTGTGCATACACTGCAGTTAGCGATAAGGGATGGATTAAAAGAACAACATGTAGCAACTATGATCAGCAAGTTCAGACAGGTAGCCACTGCAGCCAGAACACCAAAAATAGACTCCATTGTGAAGAAACATTCAGGTATGGGAGCTATTTTAGATCAAGATACTCGGTGGGGCAGCACCTATTTGATGATTAAGCGTTTGCTTGATCTGAAACCACATCTTGAAGACCTGGCAAATCAAAATGTCTCATTAACTGAAAATGAATGGATGCAATTGACCCAATTAGAAGTTCTGCTTCGTTACCCTTTTGCTGTCACTAAAAAGTTTCAAACAGAAGAATTAACTTCTGGTGAATTCTTGTTGGCATGGAAAGAATTAATATTTCGTCTCAATCAAACAGGAGGACTACTTGCTGAGGGAATTGTTTCTTTGATGAAGAAAAGAGAGGTATTACTATTAGAAAATGCAATTGTATTAGCTGCTGTTTACATAGACCCAATGAACAGAGTTCTATTAAATGAAGATCAAAAAGCTAAAGGAAAAGAGGCCCTCTATGACATTGCATTGCGCATGGAAAAGCTAGTATCTGAAAAACCAGATGCCCAGAATGAAGAAGATAGCAGCATTACCAACCAATCATCCTCTTCAAATGATGAGGAAGATTTCACAAAATATTTGGACAGAATATGTAGATAGATCAAATGCAAAATGTCTCAAAGTAGAATTAAAGAATCCTCCACAGATGAAAATAACCAAATTCAAGCAAGAATTCTATGCTGAATTAAAGGAAGTAGAAAAATACAACCGCTCCTCTAAACTGACAGTTGACAATGTCATACCCTTATATCCAAAGATTATAAGGAATGTAGCTAGTATTGTATCAGCTCTACCACCCACACAAGTCAGTGTAGAACGCCTCTTTTCAGCACTGAGAATAGTGAAATCTGATTTAAGAGCATCAATGAAGGATGACTTAGCAGAAGCCATTTTATTTCTGAGGACAGGCATGTAATGAAGATGTATAAAAAGCAGGGATGGGGAGTCGGCCAAAAACAACTGACTCCCGACTCCTGAGTCGGTATTTTTAAAAACCGACTCCGACTCCTGAGTCGGTATTTTTAAAAACTGACTCCGACTCCCGACTCTTTCAAATATATAAGTATAAATAAATGTAATAAAGTAGGTACGATAATAATACAGTTTAGTAATTTAATACAATTTTAATGTTGTATTACACAAAAATAAAAATTAACAGAAAAAGAAATTGATCTCATAAAATATTTATAACCTCATTTGGTTAACAATTTTAAAATTTTAATGTTGCATACGGTACCGTAGCTAAATAAAAAAAAGTTGGTAAAGAATATTTTGTTTCCATTATATATTATGATATGCTAATATTGAAGCTAAATATTAAAAAAAGGCTAAAAAAACATACTTAATAATTTAACTCTCTAAGGAGAATTTGTTCTTAAGAAAAGTATAGCATCAATTATGTCTTCCTTCAACTTAGCCCGTAGGTGGGATTTAATTAACCGAAGAGCTGAAAATAATCTTTCAACGCTGACTTGTGTTGGTGGCAATGCAGTAACAGTTCTGGCTACATCTTGCACTAATTCAGGATACTTTGGTATGGCATTCATCACATCAAGTTTTAATGAACGATCAAATTTCTCTATTTTTATTAAAGCTGCATTAAAGTCTTCTCTGAATTTGGTCAATGGGGTTATTTTTATAGGTTTATCATCTTGACTCAAACGGCATCGCTTAACTTTTTTTGATTTTTCTTCATTATCGAGATATTTTTCAAAATCCATTTCTTCTTCAGAGTTTGAGCAGGAGCTTTGCATAATGGCAGGACTAGAGCAGCTTTCAAATTCTGAATTACTTGCGGCATCTGTTTCATTTAACATTTTCATTCGCACAGCTACATCACACAGAGCTGACTTTCCTCTAGCAATCTGTTCTTCAGTTAAAAGTACCCTGTGCATAGGATCTACATAAACTGCAGCCAATAGTACATCATCATTCAGTAAATTTTCTTCTCTACGCTGCATAGACATTCTTATACCATCTGCAACAATGCCACCAATTTGATAGTTTATAATTAATATTTTTCCATTCCTTGTAAAATGTGCCAGGTGTCAATTCAGCTGCTTGAAACTTCTTTGTAACCACATATGGGTACTTAAGTAATGCCTCAAGTTGACTTGACTGCTGCCACTGGATATCAGTCATTGTTACATCTGGGTTTGCCATATCGATAAGGTATGGCTTCAATTCAAGAAGGCGCTTAATCATTTCATAGGTACTCCCCCAACGTGTAGCTTGATCTATAACTGCACCTTTTCCGGATCGATGTTTTAATATTGCATCAAGTTTAGGCGTTCTTGCAGCCACTACTATGTTGCGTAACCTACCTACTACATTAGCAGCATTCCTTTCTTTTAACCCATCACGAATTGCCAGTTGCAATGTGTGGACTGCACATCGCATATGGGGGATATTTGAGAATCCAGCAAAATCATTGTCTACAGTGTCAACATTGTCAAGTTTGTCAGCAGTTTCATCCGTATCTTCTTCACTACTGTCTTCAAAAAGATCTCCTTTTACTTCACCATCATTAAGTTTCTGTACTGTACTCGTCATATTTGAAGCATTATCAGTAACAATTGATAATATTTGCTCTTTAGTGATTTCATATTCTGTCAAGATGGTTTCAATTAGCTTGGTCAGGTATTCGCTTGAATGTTCAGCTTCAGTGTCCTTCACTGCCAGAGTACGTATAACTAGTTTTCCTTCATCATCAATGAACTGAACATTTATTGCCATATAATTAATTCTTTGTCTCGTGCAGGCATCCATCTTAAGAAAGAAGAATTTTCCTTGCAGCATTGTTTTCAATAAAGTTTTCTGGCTTTCTGCTTCCTTTAAAATCATGTTTCGAATATCATGTCTCTCTAATGAACACCTCCTAGTTAGTTTTGCCACCATTTCTCCATTTAATCCACGGAAAGCTGGGGAGGAAAATAATGTAAGTGCAACCCCATTCTTTACAACTAAATCTATAAGGTATTTTTAAAAATTTTTCTTTGTCATTGATATTGTAATTCTCTCACTGTGGAAAAATTTTGTAACAGAGACTTGTTTGCTTTTTGAAATAGAGGTACTGGCCTGACTAGAAGTAGGTTTCTGGATTTCCTTATCATGCTGATCTACAACCTTATAAATATTGGGATGTTTGTTTCGTAGATGGCGTTTCAAGTTTGAGGCTCGAGTTGGAGCATTAGCATGTTTCCCAGTGTAAGCACTAATTTTTGCATTACACTCTTTACCATCCTTTTCTACTTGACAAATAAAAATACTTTCATCCTCATTTAGCTTAAAATATTGAAAGACTGCTGATTTTCTACTAGGCCCATGACATTACTAATAGGGGCTAATTAAATTAATAATTAATATATTGCTAATTTTTATATGGTACCTAGTATCCTGAAATAGAAAATAGAAATATGAAATTCATTTACTAAGATTTACCAGAACAATAAATCAAATGTGGAAATGTGAATCTAGAATTAGTTCAGGAAGATATTTATTTAGGGCATAGTAGTATTCTGGTAAATTGTTGGCATATAGAAATTGAATCAAAGAGTCGGGAGTCGGTCATTTTTACCGACTCCCGACTCTTCAAAAAAGCTCCGACTCCGACTCCCCATCCCTGATAAAAAGTAATAAAAATTATTTTAATTTTTTTAAAAGGCTACATTTTCCAAATAAACATTCTATAATACAAACGAATAAGTTTTTTTTTTGTCTTTTTGTAAAATATTTTTTTTTGTCATGAAAGGTGTAGGTAATATTATTATTAATAAATGATAAAAAAAAAGCCACAAAGGCATAGCTATAGTCATTAGAATTTAGATTAATAGCTGCAACAGGCTTTGGTCTAAATTTTAAATAGTAGCCTGATGAATCATGTGATGGTGATGAAATGTTTTGTGTGGCTGCCTGCTATGGCCTATGAGTAGCAAGGTACAATTTCAAGAGATTTATCAATCATTAATATATGGTGAGAGGAGCTGGAGCCGGAGCCGGAGCTGGGCATAAAAAAATGCTGGAGCCGGAGCCGGAGTTGGAGCCAGAAATTTGAAAATGCTGTAGCTGGAGCCGGAGCTTAAGATTTTGGTGCCAGCTCCACAGCCCTGCTAAATACGACAACTATGCTGCACTTGTGGATCAACTTCTCAACTCATACCAATGTCTCAGATGTAAGATGTCATTGAAAATTCATTTTTTGCATTCACATCTCTCATTCTTTCCGGAAAATGCATCTGCTGTTAGCAACGAACACGGGGAGAGATTCCACCAGGATATAGCCACAATGGAGAGCCGATACAAAGGGAAGTGGAGTCCTGCTATGCTGGCCAATTTCTGCTAGAATTTAAAGCGTGACCAACCAGAAGCATCACACAAACACCAGCATAAATACAAATGATGAGTTGAAAACAGTATAATATGAGTGTTTTATGTTAATTTTGTGCATATATGTTGAAGTATAGCAATAATTAAACTGTTCCATATGATAAAGCATATCTGTTTATCAATATATTCTTATTTTTTGGTATGAAGATTTTAAGCAGTCATTACAAAAAAATGTAACGTGATAGAAAAAACTATTTTCAGATTTGGAATCAGCACACTCGAAATATTAAGAATGACCGAATGTTATTCCCAGTTTTTTTTAACCAAAAATTTGTTGTACAGTGTAATTAGCCAACTTGAAACTGATATTTTACAAAATTCTATCATAAATATAGCCTTAATCAGATAACTTTGACTTCATGTTCAAATGCCCAATGAAATTACTGGTTTCAAAATGTACTTGATTATGTGCCAAAGTTAAAAATTTTTATATTTTGTTACAACTGACTGAAATCATAGCTTTTGTACCAATTTTTTATTTAAAAGATAGGGCCAAAATTGCATTTATAGGTATGGTAGAGAAAATTAAATGAACAGCTAAACAGGCTATGCCTATTTATTTTAAATAATTTTGTAAAGTATTGAGATCATAGTCTTACCTTCATTCAGGTGATCCTTCTTTGTTTGAATAATACTAGAACTCAACAAATTCCTTAATTTCTTTTCATAAGAATTTATTACACTAATGGGCTTGCAGCCACCAAGAAGAGCACCATTTTTAGTGATCACTTCAGATGTAAGAATGAATGCAAGGTGTCGGCTGAAAAATAAGTAATATAGGTATAACTCTGGACAACAATACATCCTACTTTTATATGCCCAATAATTATAAAATCATTCAGATTTTAAATTAAATTATGCCCACACTTTAGGTTATAGCTAGAACACTGTATGAAGTTTACTTACTCAAACTTAGGTTGTTCTTCAAATAATTTTACAGTATTCAAAGCATTTTCTATACATGAATAATGACTTATGACTTTAGATAAAAGTGGAAACAGCCTGTGGATGTTGTTGGACTGAAAAATTTAAATTTATAAATACAGTATATACATTACATGAAGGAAAAAGTCAAGCAGAGTACTATAACCTACAACTACACCTAATTCAAGTTAGTAGAACTAGGGTTATAAATTAGACTGTCATTTAGTAAAAGCAGACCCAAATAAGCAAGGAGAAAGTGAGGCTCTGACTGTGAAAGACCAAAACCTACTGTGACAAAGGTGAGGAAATGGTAAATTATGACTAACTTCTACTTCCAATCACAAATAAGCTATTTTCAATGGAACAGAAAAGCAGACTTGCTGAACAACATTAAAATTCACAATCTAATATGGTACCATACTAGTAGTTCTGTAGTTCTGAAAAGACAACACATTAATTTACACTATCAGCCAGCTGTCTATGTACTTCCAGTAAACAGTTGATCTGTATCACATACATTTCAGAAATGCTGCCTCCTTGGGTTAGATTAAGCAATGTATCAAAGTTAAAAAGATCCAGAGAGATGACAACTTTGCCAAAATATTGTTTTTATGAAATTGAGTTGTTTATATAATGAGTATATTCCTAAAAAATTGACTTCAAGTATACGATAGGCTAAATATTGTGGTCCAATCTAAAGTTCATATTTATTAAACTTGTCTAACCTTTAACCTACCTACTTTCCATGTAGCTATGAGTCTATCATCATCATCATTTAAGAAAAGAATCCAACAAATTTAAAGAAATGTATGGTAATGACTAACCTTATGGTTTGTTTCATATATTAAACTTCTCAAGGCACCTTTTTTATTACAATACATTTTCAAAATGGTAGCAGCAACTTTGTAAAATTTTGGAACAGGAGTGGAATGAACGTTTCCATGATACCCTTTGTGAACTTTATCTTTAATTGTTGAATCCATTTTATGTACTGGCAGTATCCAGGATACCCCCCTCACTTAAATGTTACACTGAAAGAAAAGTAATGAGATTAGATTAAGCATGTAGTAAGCAACAGTGCAGTCACTTACTATCAGTTGAACAGACCTATCCAAAATGGGATCAAGTGAAAATAGGGTAACCTTTGAGTTTTTACTGCACTGAAATAATTACTTTAGCAAAATTATGGTAAAGAGTACAGTATTTATAACAAGATCCATGACTTCAACCACATTTGCATTGCAGTAGTTTTTTCTCTATTTCCATCTAATGTCTGGCAGAACTAAATTAGCCAACCTGCAAAAACTACCAGCATTTCAAATTCCATTTTAATGTTTATTATATAGTTTAACATTAAAGTACAGCCATCAGCTAATAAATATAAGCTGGCATTTTTCAGATAAGCGGTTATTTGAAATTTTATTTAATAAACTTGTAAATTGTACTTTCATGTCCTGGGACAAAACATAGTTCTCATTCCATACACTAGGTATGGAGTATGGTACAGTACCTAACCAGCGCTATCCTTTATTTGGCAGGACAATGCACTAAACAATGAAACATAGAAAATTGGGTACTTTTCCATTATCTGCCCCTTAATAAAAAATTGCTTTTTCAGGCTCCAGGATTACATACAATGGCACTTTTCATTTGTAATGAATTAACATTTGTTTAATAAAATTTATATGAATACAATGCATATAATTTTAGGTAAAAGTTGCTCAAAATTAATCAAAAACCTCCAGGAAAATTATTGAATGCTCAGTTAGGTCAACTGTACACCCTTGACAATTGGTTAGGTTAGGTTGTGATAGCTTCATTAAAACTAGTGAAAATATCACAATTTAACCTAACCAATTGTCAAGGGCATACAGTTGATCTAACTGGGCATACAATAATTTTCCTGTGGGTTTCAATTAATTTGAAGCAACTTTTACCTAATAATTATATCCTGTTATATGTTATATTGCAGGGGTATAATGGAAAAGTACCTAAAATTGTTAAAAAAAACTGTGGAATCTTGTTTTTGTTTAATAATTTTTTTTTTTTTAAACTGTGGAATCTTGTAGAAATGTTTAAATTTTGCATGGAGACAGATAACAGAAAAGTACCAAAAATTGTTAGTTTCATAAAAAGGCTTTACTTTTACTTGAACTTCAAAGATCTGCAGATAAATTCACAGCAAACTTTTTGAGCCGAGGTCATTTTGTGGATAGGTTTGAGGCAGACCTTTTTGTAATGCAGTCAGTGGCATACCCAAAGTAAGGAAGGAGCATGGACCACCTTCTTTTGGTAAAAGTTAGGTTTCATCATTACACTTAATGGTCTGTCAGTGCACTGTGACACTGCTACTTCTGTACTACCTATATATATAATTAACTTTTGACAAAAAGCAGGGATAAATAAATTTTGATCATATATATATAATATATATATATATATAATGCATCTCAGTGGTGATGTGGTTACCCTGGGTAGCTTAGTGGCTAAGACACTGGACTGCTAGTGGGATGTGGTTTAGATTACACATTAAAACTGTAGGCTTAAAGTGGAGTGACAAGCAACCAAGGTTAACCAAGGTTAACCAAGGTTATGATGAATTCCACAATTAAACACATGAAATAAATAAATGATGCAAACCAACAGAGAAAGACGAAAAGTGATTCCAAGGCTTTTCACGTATTCAACAGCATACCTTATCAAGAAATCATTCCCTGATGAGGTGTACTGTTGAGTACATAAAAAGCGTTGGAATCATTTTTCCATTTTTTCTATTGGTTTGCATTATTCATGCTTCAATGAAAAGTAGATTGAGGAAGGTTGTTTCAGAGTTGACTGGTTGAGTAGGTGAAAGATTAAGAATACCAATTAACCTTTGCATTAGACAGTTGGAGAGAAAAGGGATGAAAAGGTGTCAAAAGTCTGGTACTGCAAGCTCTCTTTAACTCACTCATGCCTGGATTATTTTCGCAGTAATAGTTTCAAGGCACACCTGTGTGCGTGCTCCAAGCCTGATTGAGTTAAAGGAGGAGGCATACAGTTAGAGTGAGATTTATAAAATATATCAGAGACCAGTCCACTAACCATAGCTTCTATTATCTTATTGACTGACTTACCAAGCCTAGTGATAAATCTAAATACAAAATTGCAAATGACACTGGCACAGTTAGGTACCTTATTGACTACAAACAGCATACTGACACTAGAAGGAGTATCATTTATGAATCTTGGAGTTCTTAATGAACTACTAAAAATATTATTATATGCAACATACAATTTTCTCAAATTATACATCCTGTAGTTCCACCACAAATGAGCTGTATACATTGGAGTGCAAAAAGTTTTGAACAAAATCAACTTAACATCTGATGTACACACATGAAATTTTCTAACCAAAGTATTTCTCTGAGCATATAATTGTCTACATTGCCTTAGAATATCACAGTCATCTGAAAGACTCAGTACAGTATATGGCCAAGATACTTAGTCTGGGTTTCTTCTGACAGCACCATACTATTCAATTGAAATTCAGGAAATTTTATACATTTGTAGGCCTTGGTCCTCATAATCATAACATGACTTTAGCAGGATAACATTTTATGTCATCTTTCGCATACCTTTCACACACCTTCACAAAAGTGTGCGGAGCCCTTTTACAGATGGAGAAATAAGAACTAGATCATCTGCATAATCAGATGATTAACAATCATTATACCAATATAGCAGCCTATTTTACAGGTGTTCAGCACAATAGATAGATTATCCATATAAACATTGAATAAGTAGGGGGATAATATCCCTCCCTGCCTGACACCATTGGTCACAGAGAATGGCTCTGAATTAACCCTACCCCATCTTACAATCATTGTCTGGTGATTATACCAGAATATTAATATACGGACCAAGTAACCAGGTACGGTACATTACAATTTACAAGTTTCATGAACAATTTGTCATGATTAACATGATCAAATACCTTAGAGCAGTGGTTCCCAACCTGGGGTCCCCGGACCCCTGGGAGTCCGCAAAGGTAGTACTGGGGGTCCATGAGCTTTCAATATTTCGAGAGGCTCCAATGGAAATCATACATTTACCCATGATAAGGGCACTCAGACTAAAATTTCAAGTTCCTTGCTCTTGGCTGGAATTATTAATACTTTTTTAATACGCTGTATTTTAATTGCATACTCACTTATATGTCCTTTATTTGATAGTGAAAAATTAGAAAACGAGTTAATTATTAGTTAATAAAAACATTTTGTTTGGTCGACAGAATCTTTCAAAAACATGGGGTCCATGGGAAAAAAATAAAAATAAAAAGGGTCCTTTGTGGTGAAAAGGTTGGGAACCACTGCCTTAGAGGCATCCAGGAAACACAAAAATAGATTAGCATCTAGAGTTTGGTATTTACAAACTATTTCCTTCAAAGCATACATACACACACACACACACACATATCAGTATGGTACTGTGTTTCTTTTTGAAACCAAATTGGTTATCGCTAGTATACAGGTAACATTCAAGCCTGTTAGTGAGTATATATATTCAAACACCTTAGACATAATACTAGCCAATAGGGTGGTCCATAATTTCACTTTTTAAAATTTTTAATGGTCCAGCATGCTAATGTTATGGGCATTGGTGCAAGAAACAACATGGTTACCAGTTTTTGGAGTTCCGGTAATATCAGATCCCCCCACCCCCAATTTATATTACATAGTAAAAACTGAGTAAAAACATCTTTTAAGTATTTTTTTAAGATTAATCATATTTAATCTTAAATAAGAGTATACATATTGCATATCAATTTATTCAGAAATCAACTTTGCACATTTTGGTGTATAAATTGATTATTTATTCATAATAGTATACATAGAAATGTTCTATAACAGCTGATTAAGCCAATATTTTATGTTTTTCAGATATCCAATGATGTATATAATATATGATGCATTTTTCACTTGGTTGATTCTAATCTTATTTTAAATGACTATCATGGCTACTCCTAAGAAATTAAATATAAAGTTAAGAAAAAGCAGTTATGATCCAATTATTGGTAATCTTAAAGATGAACTGATTCCTACAGGACTATTCCAGCTACCATCCCAATCAGATGCACTTCAGCATTGCTATCATTTAAAAAGAAATGATATGATTATGAACAATAAAGAAGAGGCTGCAACAGTTGTACTTAATAAAGTTAAAAAATTCTGGGACTTAGCTGGCATTAAAACGCAAGATATTTCCAAAAGCAGAAGACCAAAAAAAAAGATTCTGACTTTAGTTTAATGATTATGAAACACTGCAAAACACAAAAACATGAATACTTTTGAAGATAAAAAGGATATTTTTTGTAAAAAATTAGATATGCTATTGGATATATTGGCAGCAGATGCTACTGAAACAATAATGAAAGACAGAATGAGAACAAGAAACAAAAGCGAAGATATAAAATTCCTTGAAGATCAAAGAACTATTCAGAATATGTACGTCTCTAGCCTTGATAAGTCTTATGTAACTTGGACAGAAAGATGAAACCACAGAATTCAACATGACGTAGAGAGAAAAGAAAAACTCTTAGCAGACATGGATGCAGGACCCAGTGGTGAACAAATGAATATCCTACCTGATGATGACATTCCTATAGATAATGATGAATCAAGTAATGAATCAAATGATTCTGACTTTCAACCTTCGGCTCAAAGAAATCCTAAAAAAAGAATTCACATTTTCGATTCTCAAATGGTTTCTGACACAGGTGATAGGTTGAATCTCTCACATAGCCAAAGAACAGTTTACGCTGCAGCAGTTGCCTCAGAATTAAATCTAAATATATATGACAAGCCTGTCAAAGTCTACTTCTAAACATTCATGTAAAAATACAAGAGCATCTAGTGCAAAACAACTTATGGCATCATTCAATCCTCCAGAGCATTGCACTGTTCACTGGGACAGTAAATTAATATTGAAAACTACAACTGACAAAAAGGAAGAAAGAATGGCAATCAGTTTCTGGTTCTCCAGGTTTAAAAGAAGGCAACATTTTATCAATCCCAACTATAGATAATAGCAAGGGCAAGACACAGGCTGAATGTGTATTCAGAACTATCTCTGAATGGAATAGATAAAAATATTTGAGGTATGGTTTTTGATACAACAGCATCGCATTCTGGATGGAGACAGGGAGCGTGTAAGATCCTAGAAGAAATGATTGACCCTCAATTACTGTGGCTAGCAGCATGTAGACATCATCTATACGAGCGCATTTTGTGCTCAGTCTATACAAGTCTCTTCAGAAGTACAACATCCCCTGAAAATGAAATGTTTAAAAGCTTCAGATTGAATATTTGGCCAAAACTGGACATAACACTACCAACAAAAACACTAAAATTTAAAAATTGCCAATTGAGAGCCAAAGCTTCTGAGGTAAAAGATTTTCTAAAAGATGCACTTAATTCAGCCAGTTCACCTCTATTTCCCAGAGGCAACTACAGAGAATGTGCCGAGGTTGCTCTATTACTTCTTGGGGAAAATGTCTCAAACACTGGTGTGAGATGGGCTAAGCCTGGGGCAGTAGACTATGTGAGGTGGATTCCATCTGTATTATATCCAGCAAAGATGTACGCATTCTCTGATCAAGCTGGGTATGATTCAAATATGATAGCAAAACTAGAGAGAGTGTGCATATTCAACTGCCTCTACTATATAAAACCTTGTTTACTTGCTTCCATCGCCTGTGATGCACCTGTCAACAATTTAAATCTTTTTAATGAACTCACTGAATATAAAAATTATGATCATGATGTAGCATCCAGTGCTCTTAAGGGATTAAATGGTCAGCTATGGTATCTGACTGAGGAACTAGTACCACTTGCTTTGTTTTCCCAGCAAATTTCAGATGCGGAAAAAAGTCTTATTGCAAAGTCAATGAAGAAAGTCTGTCAAATCAACCCACAACACCCTCCTCCCAAAGGTCAGCCAATCTTCCCTAAGCTAACAAATACAACCAAGCTGTGTCAGTTAGTTGGTAAGGGTTCTTCAATCGTTTTCCAGTGCTTGGGTACTAGTGGTGACTGGCTAAATGAACCTGTTACTTCTTGGAAAAATTGCAAATCTTTCCAAGTTATGGAGAACTTTGTCAAAAATATGAAAGTTGTGAATGATCCTTCTGAGAGAGCAATCAAGCTGATTGAAGATTTCAAAGACAAAATTGTTAATGATGAATCACAAAAATAATTTCTGGTAAAAGTTATAGAGCAACATCAATGCCTTCTTCCAGACTTCAAGAAAAAATCTTTGGCTGAAATGTATAATTATGTTAAGTGAGCGTTTATTGTGTAATGTTATGCAGAAGTATTTATCTTTTTAATTAAACTTTGGTATAATTTTTTAATCATTGTAAAAGGAATTCATTTTTGTTTAAAAATAAATGAAAAAAAAAAAAAATGATGGGGACCTGGAATCAGGTCTGTTCCCACTCGAAATATACTGTAGCTGGCTTGATAAGCTGGTCTAATTTCGAGCCCATCGCCGCGAAGCTGCCTGGGATGATGCTTCAGGGTGGCGGTAACACTCCTAGAATATATAATTAATTAAAATAATATATTATTACCAAGAAAAAATAATATAGTCTTATGTTTATTCACAGAGAAGCAGAAAAACTCGTTTTCTCAGTCAAATTTTTAGTTCCCATATAAATTGAGGTGGGGGGGTGTCTGATATTACGGGAACTCCAAAAACTGGTAACCATGTTGTTTCTTGCACCAATGCCCACAACATTAGCCCATTGGACCATTAAAAATTTTAAAAAGTGAAATTATGGACCACCCTACTGGCCAAGGCTATTGGCCTATAGTTATCTTTACTGTTGATTTTACCCTTTTTATCTTTTAGTACTGGCACCAAAACAACAGATAACATTGTATCTGGCAAAACACCATGTATGAGTAAACCTGTAAAGCACAAAGCTAACTGAGGCACTAATCTGTCACTACTAACTTTCAGATGCTCAGCAGAAATACTATCAATACCACATGATTTGTTACAATCTAAACATTTTATGGCTTGATTAGCCTCATATACACTAACTCTTATATCTGGACTATAGGTAACATCACAATTAACATTATTGTTCTTATGTACAGAGTTGAATAACTCACTGTAGTGATCCTTCCATAATTTGACTATATTCTCAATTCTAGTTACATTTTCAATATTAGCAGGGAGACACATTGCACTATTATTCATTGTTTTTAATTCATCCCAAAAGTTTCTTGGATTCTTACTGGCAAGCTTTCTAGCTAGCGCATCCCCACTTAACTCATCCTCATGATTCTTTATATACCTTAATGCATACTTGAACCTGGCATTAGCCTTCTGTTTTTGTTGTAATACAGGGCCTTACAGATTGATTTGACACGTGCATCATTTACCTGTGAGCACATTGGAATACAATTAATGTCAAACTCAATTAATAGGGGCATGTGGTCAGAACTAGCATAGGAGTACAAAATGGCTTGATTTGCATCAGGTATACAAATACAATGATCCAACCATGAGGTGGTGTGCCAACCAGGGCTGTGGAGTCGGAGTCGGAGTTGCAAGCAATTTTAGTGCTGCTGGAGTCGGAGTCAGAGTCGGTAAAAATGTACCGACTCCAACCTCAATATAAATTTTAATAATTCCATTTCAGACAGACTAATTCCAGTAATTCTTTTTCATTTTCAGAAAACTTTTATTTCTAATTACAAAATGTTGAGTTAATTCTAAATTTTCTAAACCAAAAGGCCCTCTCAAAATGGCAAAGAGAGCGCCAACTAAATCTAGTGTTTTTGAATATTTTTCAATAAGTACAGATGAAAAACATTTTGTGTGTCATTGTATGATAGAAGACGATGATGGTGAAAAATTATGTGAAGCAAAAATTAGTTGTTTTACTGGCTTGGATAAAACTGCACCAACCAGAGCATCAAATTTGAAAAGACATTTGCAGCGCTTCCACCCTAAATTTTAGAAGTGGTCAATGAGAAAGATAAGAGTTGCAATAAAATCTTCCAACTACATCAAAGTCAGCAACAAACAAATCTACTGAAAGACAAGTATCACTTTCAAGGTTCTTCACTACAGACAAAGTTACTGTAACAATGACTAGAGAAAGTTTAAGAAACACCTTATCGAACTGGTTGTAAAAAATGGTGACCTTAACTTTATTTTCACAACCAGCCTTTCAAGGCCTAAATGGAGAAATGGCTATTAAATTTGGAGTTTCTCTAGAAAGGCAAAGTATCAGAAAACTTATAGCTGAAGAAGCCATGAATAAAAAGGAAGAGCTTCGAAAAACTCTTAAGGGGCGGTTCATGTTCCTTAAAATGGATGCTGCCACTCGCCATAGAGTTAACTATTTTGCAATCAATACTAGATTTGTTGATGAAAACAAACAAATGGTAACTCGGACACTGGCAGTAAAGGACACTAAGGCACATCATGATAGCAATTACCTTCATAACTTAGTAGAAGGTGTTTTGAAAGAATTCGAAATCAAGAAAGAACAGATTCTCTGCATCGTAACTGATAATGCTTCAAATATGTTAAGCACAATAGAAAAGATGAATAAGGATGAAGAAAAAGTCACTAATGAAGGGGAAATTCCTGCATCTGATTCTGAAGCAGCAGAAATAGAACATAATGATGAAACTTTAGATGATTTTGTTGAGGAGGCATCTAAACTCTGCCTAATCCAACACATGCGTTGTGCCGTACATACACTGCAACTAGCAATAAGAGATGGCTTAAAAGATCGCCATGCAGCAACTCTGATAGGTAAGTTGAGACAAGTAGCCATAGCAGCTAGGGTCTCTAAAATTGATGCTATCCTCCAGAGACGAGCCAGAAAAGGAGCTATTTTAGACCAAGTGACACGATGGGGCAGCACATATATGATGGTTAAGCGTTTGCTTGAGCTAAAGCCCTTTCTAGAAGACATTGATAATCCTAATGTCGTACTGACTGAAAGTCTATGGAGGGATGTATCACAATTAGAAGCTATGCTTGCTCACCCTTATGCAGTCACCAAAAAGTTGCAAGCTGAAGATTTAACTCCTGGCACATTCCTATGGGAGTGGAAAAATTTAATATTTCGCCTATCCCAAGCAGGAGGTCTAATTGCTGAAGGAATTGTGTTCTCAATGAAGAAAAGAGAGGTTCAGTTACTTGAAAATGAGATCTTGTTAGCTGCAGTCTATATAGATCCAATGAACCAAATATTGTTAAGCGAAGTTCAAATTGCTAAAGCAAAAAAGACCCTCTGCAATGTTGCAATTAAGATTAAAGGGCTACGACCAGAAAATCCAGAACCACACGATCAAGTTATCCAAAGTATTGAATCCCATTCATCCTCTTCAAATGATGAAGAATTAGATTTTGAAAAATATTTAGATAAAATTGAACGCTCGAAAGCAAAGCGTCTCCGCTTAGACGTAAAGAGACAGCCTTTGGATGTAAAACTAATGAAATTTAAAGAAGATTTTTTTGATGGACTAAAAGAAGTAGAGAAATATGATCAGTCATCTAAACAAACAATACAAGTAGTAATCCCTGCATACCCAGAAATGTTAAGAGATACGGCTATGATAGTAACAGCCATGCCACCCACTCAGGTCAGTGTGGAGAGACTATTTTCCGCACTGAAATTAATAAAATCGGATTTAAGGGCTTCAATGAAAGAAGATCTGGCAGAATCAATTCTATTCCTAAGAACTACTTATTAATAAATTTTAGGTTTTAACCCTTGGCCTTTTTTTAATTGGATTTAATGAATTTTATACATATTCAAGTCTGAATAGCTATGTATTTAGATTTTTACCCATGCTTTTTGTTGCAAACTTACCTACCTATGTATAAGTATAGGCCTATAGTTTTAATTTTTATTGCATTAAGCAACATTTTATTTTGTCATGTAGCTATTTAGGCCCTTTGGCCTTAGCTTAAATTTTAAAGGAATTTTTTTAATTGCATTCAATGGAATTTCTATTTTGTCAAAGTCATTAGTCTTATATGTAATTTTTTTTGTTTTAGTTATATATTGATTTTTTTTACATAAATAAACAATAAAAAAAAGCCACAATGGCATAGCTACAACCATTGGACTCAAACCTTTAAGGACATGAGTTTAAAAAGTAGCCTGACGATTCACATGGTTGTGATGAAATGCCAGCTTATGTAATTATCATCATAGCAGATTTAAGGGTCGGAGTCGGATACACAAGAAATTGAGGAGTCGGAGTCGGGTATTTTGGGTACCGACTCCACAGCCCTAGTGCCAACTATCACTAACATACTGTAAGTAAAGCTATCACCAAGAAGACTACACATGGATGAAAGGGTCAAGTTATCATCTTCACAGAAGGCTTTTAAGTGGTTGCTAAACAAAGAATTATCATCATTACGCACATTAGCATTAAAGTCACCAATAACAGCTACACATGTCATATCCAACTCATCAATAATACTACAGTACTGACCTGCCCCAATTTAACGAGGTAATCTTCTTCATTATCAACTGTCTGAAAAGGCATATATAGACCTCTGTACAGAGACAGTAACTGCACTAGGGTGAAGAAACTAAAGCTGATACAGGCATACAGCATACTTATTACCTAACCACTTATGGTGTGTTCTGTTCAAATATGACCTTCATATCTTGCACAAATGAACTGAAAGTTCTATGTTTTAGTTCATTTTTGCTATAAATGAAGGTCATTATATGAACCAAACACACTAAATACATATAACCTAACCTTAATCCATGCGTTCTCCAATTGCGTGGGCTAACCAGGGGAGTTAATTATTGAATGTGTCACCAACACTAAAATTAATATCCAAAATACATTTTTCTAATATATTTTGGTGTGTTCTGTTCAAGTATGACCTTCATATCTTGCGCAAATAAACCAAAAAGTTATGAAACTGTTGGTAAACATTCAATAATAACCAAGGAAACACACAGAAAATTAAAAGAAGTAAGAGGATTAAGTTGTATATTATTGATGATAATGAGGATAATGTATGTGTATATATATTAGGGTGCATCAAACGCCCTTAGGTTCTTGGATTTTAATGTCTATTCTCTCAAATGTTACACTTGTTGCTAGACGTGTGTATGCCAAAAATTAATTAAATCAGAGGTGGTCCTGGGTGGCCACCGGTCACTTTTATATTTTCGCGGCAATTTTCGGGGGCTGCGCTATGTAAAAATATATATTTTTTTTATTTACCAACCAGTTGACTACTTACATTGTTTCTTTTAATATAGAGTTGCTAAGGGGTGATTTACATAACATTTGAGAGAATAGACATTAAAATCCAAGAACCTAAGGGCGTTTGATGCACCCTAAAGGGGTGATTTACATAAAACATGTACCATAAACGAAACTTCACTTATAGTCTAATAATATCCTTTATTGTCTTTCAGAAACAATGGAAGCTGTAACAATGGAAGCTAAGAAGACCAGATTAGCAAGTGCCATTTTTGGTCTTGGCAATGCTCTTACAGAAGGAGATGGTACATTGACAGGAGTCCGCCTCCCAACTTGCTGGCAGGTTCTTCGATGCGTGATGTGGCACATCCAGAAAGAAATATGTGAAAGGCAAACAAACACAGCCACTCAAATGGAAATCTGCCAGCATAGTCCTTATCCAGCTGAAAACATTCTACACTAAGCAAATATTCTATGCTTTCAGACCATCAATGCTGCAAACTAATACTGACCTTCTTAATGACAATAACAAATTGCGTCAAATACCTGTTTCTCGCAGAGAATCTCCAAACACTTTGGCTAAGTTGCAATCCATGAATGAACGTCTTGATAAGACCTTTGGTGTATGGACAAAAGATGCAATGACAAACATTAAGAATGAGGAAGATAGAGCATTTTTAGAGTCAATGAAATCTGACAGAGTAGCCTCATTTGGTAGTGTTGACAAGAAGAAAGCTGATAAAGATCGTAGAAAAGAAAAACGCATCTTAGCGGAAGCTTCAAGACGAGAACGTCATGAATCATCCAGTGTACAAGAGATGAAAAGTTCTGTATGCTCTGATGATAGTGCCTCTGCAGATAGCTTGGAAGAAACTGAAGAAGAGGCGATTCCAGAGCTTCAAAGGAAGAGTAGTCACCACAGATCAACATATGCAGGTACGTCTGCCTTTATTCCTCATGATATTCTGAAAAGGCCTTCAGTCGTGTGTGTTACTACTCGACTAAACATAACTCCTGTTCAACAGGCTGTGCTCACCGAAGCTGTAATTCAAGAGGCAGGAGGTGATCCACGTCGTGTGGCCAAGTCGTATTCAACTGCTGATAAGGCTCGACGATCAATAACAAGTGCTATCGCCAAAGATATTCGAGAAAATTGGATCGCCCCAACAGCTGCAACACTTCACTGGGATGGCAAGCAGATGCATACGCTCACAAACAAGAATGGCAAGGAAGAAAAATTGCCAGTGTTGGTTGGGAATGCCACTGATGTAAAGCTACTGGGAGTGGCTAGATATCCTCGTGGAAGTGATATGTCATCAGGTGACATCATTGCCGAGCACACTTACACGTTTCTACATTCATGGAAGTGCAAACAGTCAGTTGTCAACTTATGTTTTGACACAACAGCATCAAACACTGGACACGTTACAGCTGCCTGGTTACCATTCAATCAAAACTGGACCGTGCTCTTCTGTGGTGTGCATGTCGCCATCATGTTGGAGAGGTAATCCTGGATCATGTGTTTGACACTCTCAAAATTGAGACATCAAAGTCTCCAGAAGCATCTTTGTTCCAAAGATTCCAGAAGAATTGGGAACGCATATCGCGTGCAAAGGATGAAAGTTTAACCAAAATTGACATTTCACAATGACGATGCACAACAACTGCTTTTATCCTGCAAAAACAAGGTTTTAAGCACAATCCGCACAAGCGCTTCATACTGTAGGGAAGACTACAAGGAAATGGCACAACTCTGCCAGGTAGTCCTCGATGATGATGTCACAAAACAAGGAACACTCCACAGACCTGGGGCCATGCATAAAGCAAGGTGGATGTCAAAGATTCTTTATTCCATCAAAATATGCCTACTTGAAGAGCAAATTTCTGTACTACCTCGAGGAACTGTAACAACACAACATCAACAGGAAAAACTGAAGGAGTTTGTTGTTTTTGTTGTTTATATTTATTGTGATTGATGGCTCATATGTCAGTCTGCTTCAAATGCCCCATGGTTTGATTTGTGCTTATACAAGACTCTGCTCAACTATAAAGCTGTCAACTCAATCATTTCAGTCAGCGCTGTGAAAGCCTTTGATAGACATTTGTGGTATTTAACCCCAGAACTGGTTGTTTTGGCACTGTTCAGCAATGCAGTACCTCAAAAGGAGCATCGTGCCCTTGCAGATGTGTTACTGGCCATACAACCAGATGAAATGCCAAGCACTCCAAAACACCGCTACGGTTCTGGATATGGCAAACCGTCATTTCCAAAAATTACAGAAGCGACAACCCTGGCTGATCTTGTGAACGAGGACTCGTGGTTTACAGTGAACCTTCTTCACCTGGATAACCTTCCTAACAGAGGATGTTGACAATTGGCAGAACAATGACCACTTCAAGGCAGCCAAGTCCATTGTGGATGGGTTAAATGTTGTGAATGACCCTGCGGAGAGCAGTAAAGCTCACAACTGATTTTGTCTCAGCTGCAAGAGGAGAAGACCACTTCCAAAATCTTCTTCAAGTGGTTGAATGTGACCGCAAAGCGAGGCCAAATTTGCGGAAACGAGCAAAGTTGGAGTAGTGACATTGGCGTTGTGTTTTATACATTTTCAACTTTCAATCAATGTAAGTATAGTAATACTGAATATTTGTATATTAGTATTATAAGTAATACCGAATATTTGCCGAATATTCAGTGCATCACTACTAAATATATAAAAGTGGCCGGTGGCCACCCAGGATCACCTCCGATTTAATTTATTGTTTGCATACATACTTCTACCAACAAGTGTAATATTTGAGGGAATAGACATTAAAATCCAACAACGTTTTGAAAATCATGGGGCGTTTAATACACCCTAATATATATATATATATATATATATATATATATATATTATATATATATATATTATATATATATATTATTATATATATATATTATATATATATATATATATATATATATATATTATATATATATATATATTATATATATGATATATTATATATATATAATTATAATATATATTATATATATATATATATTATATATATATATATTATATATACTGTATATATTAGGGTGCATCAAATGCCCTTAGGTTCTTGGATTTTAATGTCTATTCCCTCAAATGTTACACTTGTTGCTAGAAGTGTGTATGCCAAACATTAATTAAATCGGAGGTGGTGCTGGGTGGCCACCGGTCACTTTTATATTTTCACGGCAATTTTCGGGGGCCGCGCTACGTAAAAATATTATTTTTTTTATTTACCAACCAGTTGACTACTTACATTGTTTCTTTTAATATAGAGTTGCTAAGGGGTGATTTACATAACATTTGAGAGAATAGACATTAAAATCCAAGAACCTAAGGGCGTTTGATGCACCCTAAAGGGGTGATTTACATAAAACATGTACCATAAACGAAACTTCACTTATAGTCTAATAATATCCTTTATTGTCTTTCAGAAACAATGGAAGCTGTAACAATGGAAGCTAAGAAGACCAGATTAGCAAGTGCCATTTTTGGTCTTGGCAATGCTCTTACAGAAGGAGATGGTACATTGACAGGAGTCCGCCTCCCAACTTGCCGGCAGGTTCTTCGATGCGTGATGTGGCACATCCAGAAAGAAATATGTGAAGGCAAACAAACACAGCCACTCAAATGGAAATCTGCCAGCATAGTCCTTATCCAGCTGAAAACATTCTACACTAAAGCAAATATTCCTATGCTTTCAGACCATCAATGCTGCAAACTAATACTTGACCTTCTTAATGACAATAACAAATTGCGTCAAATACCTGTTTCTCGCAGAGAATCTCCAAACACTTTGGCTAAGTTGCAATCCATGAATGAACGTCTTGATAAGACCTTTGGTGTATGGACAAAAGATGCAATGACAAACATTAAGAATGAGGAAGATAGAGCATTTTTAGAGTCAATGAAATCTGACAGAGTAGCCTCATTTGGTAGTGTTGACAAGAAGAAAGCTGATAAAGATCGTAGAAAAGAAAAACGCATCTTAGCGGAAGCTTCAAGACGAGAATATCATGAATCATCCAGTGTACAAGAGATGAAAAGTTCTGTATGCTCTGATGATAGTGCCTCTGCAGATAGCTTGGAAGAAACTGAAGAAGAGGCGATTCCAGAGCTTCAAAGGAAGCGTAGTCACCACAGATCAACATATGCAGGTACGTCTGCCTTTATTCTTATGATATTCTGAAAAGGCCTTCAGTCGTGTCTGTTGCTACTCGACTAAACATAACTCCTGTTCAACAGGCTGTGCTCACCGAAGCTGTAATTCAAGAGGCAGGAGGTGATCCACGTCGTGTGGCCAAGTCGTATTCAACTGCTGATAAGGCTCGACGATCAATAACAAGTGCTATCGCCAAAGATATTCGAGAAAATTGGATTGCCCCAACAGCTGCAACACTTCACTGGGATGGCAAGCAGATGCATACGCTCACAAAGCTGGGTTTTGGAACGAATTAATTAATTCCCATAGGTTATTAAGTTCAATTTGAGTACATTTCAAATTGAGTACGCCAGGCTGGAACAGATTACATACTCAAATTGGGGGTCCACTGTATCTTATCTTGTGCAAATTTGTTCAAATATACTTTTTTCAATAAAATATAGTTCCTGTTTTCGCTATTTTTTCACTACTCTAGTGACTTAATTAGTTTATTATTTTCTGTTCTGGCTATTTTTTTTTTTAATTGGATTCAGTTTGTTGTTGTTTACGATAGAATTATGATATGCCATTCATGTGATTTTGAGGACTTGATTCATCATGTGCCCTAGATGAAGACAAAGCATTGGATGTTTTTATCAATTACAGCATTATTCTCTCATCCTTAACTTGCCTGAAATGTGACAGTGAGTGCCTAATACGAAAAAATCAGAAGATATTTAGGTGAAGTAACCAATATTAACCTGTTAGGTTAACTGAATGCCCAATTAAGTCAACTGTACGCCCTTGATTGATTAAGTTATGATATTTTCATTAGTTTAAATGAAAATGATGAGAGCAAACTTTTCTGGTTAATTTTGAGGTATTTTGCACTTTTTCTCTGGTAATGCGTCATTTACGAGATCTTGTAACATGAACATATCCTATATGTTTATATTACAATATCTCAAAAACTACGCATTTGCACAGGATACCAATGGCAGGTTCATGCAAAGCACCTCAAAATTGACCAGAAAAGTTTGCTCATTATAAAACCACTGAGTAAAATCCAATATTTACCATAATATATATATATATATATATATATATATATATATATATATATATATATATATATATATATATCCCCGCAAGGGGGTTCTAAAGCTCGTGCTCTTGAGTGTTCTTTGTGCTCATTTGTACGTGCTTGTTCCTGGAGGTTTCACGTGCGCCCTCCCGGCCCTAGCACCCAAGGATGATGGGGCTCGACCCTGCAATCCTTGTCATCCTTGGTATTTTTCCACTTCGACTGTCCCCTCCACCCTTTCTTTTTCCTCTGTCTTTCCTCTCACTTTTTCCGCTGAGATATGCCCTTTTAAATAGAGGCGAATCGGTTCTTCCCAAACTTAAAAAAAAAAATATATATATATATTTTTTTTTTATCACTCATACCAGATTACGCAAGGTGAGGTGGTAATTTTACATTGGTTAGTAATTTCGGATCTTTTCCTTTATAGCACCCCCAGTATCTTCTTTTCAGTTAGAAATGGTTGACAATTGGTCAACGGTGTGATATTTTCGTTAAAACTAACAAAAATCGAAAAAATGCAGCTTTTACCTTAAAGGACTTAAAATCATTAAGCTATAGTTCTCTCAGAAACCTGAAAGTATTGCCACAATAGCCCTACTAAACCTAGCCTAGGGTTAACCTCACGCAGACGCAGGGTTGTGCTGTCGTCTAACCCAAAATATCGCACCGGGCATACCAAAATTATCATATTAACCATATTATTTTACTTGAAATTATCGTAAAAAGGAAATGAAAACAAAGCGAATTAATCTGTACAGCATTTTCCGAGTGTTTCCAGTGTTTCTTTGTGAAGGAAAATAGATACTCATCGTTAGGCTGAAATTCTACAACTACCCACCAATTACACAGACCTTCGTTGGTTTTGTTGTTCGAAATATTTTATCATTTATATAGTAATTTTTGATTTTTGCACGCTGATTCCAAAAATATTCATTTTTCGCCATCACGTACAGATTTTTCACAAAATGTCATATTTCATATTACATATGTAAGTAATTTTCATTAAAATTCTCAATTAAATTTTGATTAAAACTACTGCCTATAAATACTTCCAGACCAGAAGTGACGTCATAGCGTCTTCTAGAACATTCGAGAAACGCACCGCTAGTATATAAGTGATTGACAAGCCACGAGTTGAGTCAATCTGTCTAGTGCGTGCGAGGTTATAGTTCTTTATTATTCAAAGGTGTGCGGTGACTAATTTATCTTTTGAAATTTGTTTATTTGTTGCTATGGCAACCAGAGGGTGTGTAAATAGCCCAAACATTTTCTGTTATATTTGTGGAAAATATACTGTGAAAAAACAAAGGCGAGATATCACAGACTTCGTCAAGAAAGCATACTATGCGTACTTTGGAATGAAACTTGGGCTCCACGTGAAGTTTGCAGTGTTTGTGCTGAACAACTTAGACTGTGGAGTAAAAGGTAAAAAGGATTCTTTACCTTTTAGGATTCCAATGGTCCTGATCCAATCGTTACTAGATGGGCCAGTTGGTAGAATGCAGCGTTTTATTACGCAAGGCATTTTCCAAAAGTAAGACAGATTGTGGAAGGATTCGAGGGCAACGGGATCCTCGTTAAAAGAGCGAAAGCTGGCATCAAGTCAGATGGGTTACGTTTTCAGCTCTTACAATTGCAAGAACAGTACTCTTTATTATGTTCTCTTTTAGAAAAAATGGAGAGCACAGATTTTACTATCAAAGAAGCATACGAAGCGGTCAATACCATATATTTTGGAGAAGATTGTGTTAATATAAAAAATTATATCAAAAAGCATTTGCAAACAAATGATATCAAGGATATAATTTTGATGACCATGAATGCTATATCCCCATCATTATACGTTCTACTAAAAAACTGTCAACCTACCTCAGCATCAGTCGAAAGAAGTTTTTCGATTCTTCGAAAAATCGTAGCCAAAGACAGAAACTTCAAATCCGAAAATGTTAAAAACTATATTGTGGTGTTGTATAATGCAGATGTGGAATAATTGTATTTAAAGATGTTAACTGACTGCATGTGGAGTGTTGTATAATATATTAGTTTTATGTATCAATCTATAAGTAGATTATACAGTTTATCACTAAAATTACACAACTAATAGTTTGTAATCACGAAAACTACTTTAGACAATTTAATGGTACATATTTATTAGGTCAAAGTCAATTTTGGAGGAAAATAAAGTCAATTTTGTTTTTAGGTCAATAAAAAATTGTCCTACTTATGAGTTATGCATATATGTTTATAAAGTCTAATAGATGATAACATCAATAAACTAATGTTACCAAGAGATAGGTTTTAGAAAAAATTATGGCATGATATAGTTGGATAAGTATTTAAAAATGTATTTGAAATGTACTTAAATATATTTTTTATGTAATGTATTTAGTATTTAAAAACATTTTGAAAATATTTAATGTATTTGGTATTTAAATACTTTTTTAATGAAGTAATGTATTTAGTATTTAATTACATTTAAAGTATTTTGTGCTCATCTCTGATAACCATTTCCTTATTTGCTAACTAATCCTCAGTCATCTTTAGCATAATATAAATGTCGTTATATAATTGTTAATCATCGTAAATACCTTCATTGAAATGTTAATCGCTGTGAACAAATAAATGATTTATTTTATTAAACACAAAACCACAAGGTAATTTTTCTAACCTTATGAAAATTATTTGCTTGGGTGTAATCTAAGCTTGTGACCTCGAATCATTCCATTCATATCATTCCAGAAAGTAATTATAGTAAGCCTACTTCATTGGACACATTAAACCAGTGATACCGTAGGATATTATAAATTGTTGACCCCAGCCTTGTCATTAACAATCAATCATTATCACCTCAATCGGCTAATACTAGGCCTACTATATACCTGTAGCAAGGGCCGCCGAGAGCTTCCCCGGGCCTCGGGGAAGGATTGGTATATGGGCCTCCCTGTTTACTCAGTATTTTATTATGAATGCTTTTTGTGTAAATAACAAGCAAACTGATTATATGTCCAAAACATACAGTATGATTAAACAACTCAGAAGAAAATGACCATTTTATTTTCCGAATCAATTATATTAATTCTATCACTATGGAAAAACTATACACACTTACAACATGGTATCGTATGTGGTACCTTTATTTCTTAATTAAATATAAATTATTAATTAATTGAATTAAATATCTACAAAATTGCCTCGGGATTGGCAATATAGCCTATTGGGAATGAAAATAATCGCCATACATACATAGAACCCATATGTAGGCATCGGGTCTGCATAACAAGAAAACCAAAATTATTATTTCGTGTTCAAATTTTCCACTACCAACTCATGAAAATTACATCGAGAAAATAGTCAATAACTTTGAAGAATCAGCAGATTCCTAATGATTATTATAGCGGCTCGCTCGGAGCTGCTTATGTTACAGCGATGCTTTAAGCAAAGAAGATGTACTTTATCTTCTTATAACTTCTGAGTGAAATCCTCTTAATATAAAACCTAATAACTATAAAAAGGATAGGCCTATTCCTTCAGGTATTTAAATAGTGACTGTCTATCAACTCATTGTGTAACTCCATCGTACCACGGCCCTACATCGAAACAGAAGCGAGGCCCAACGAAATAATAAGGTAAGGCAATTCCTTTCTTTACCATTAGGCAGCGCAAATACCGAAGGCAAATAAACATAAAGAGGTCCTTTGAAGACGTACATATACATGATTCTCTAACGAAAAAACGTAGGGCTTTTGTCATTAACTCTCCAATGTAATTTGCTGGAAATTTCCAACGGATGAGGGTAACAGGCAATCAACCCATAGCCCCTATAATTTTTTTCACAATCACCATACAATTTACAAATGCAGTACCAATCCATGCAGGCAAGACAAGTGTTTACTGCAAGATTTTCATAATTAGTGTACTTTCTTTGCATTCTCTCGAGAAAAGTGGTAAATGATTCTGATGAAATTTAAAGTACGGGCTAACTGGCTTTCAATTACAATGGTTCCCAGATCTGTCAGTCGGTCTTGGGCATTGGTGGACCGCAGATAATATTTCATCTGTTTCAGTTTGATTATGATAATCTCTATAAAATGTATGTTCATTAATTATATTTCCTCTCTGTTATTTAATCAATTGCTTTATTGATATTTTTAGATTTTATTCTCACTCTTTCCGGACCCAGGGGATTTTTCCACGGTATCCCCACCCTCTCGGTGGGTCTGTACATGCAAAAAACATGTACTTTTATAATATATTATTATATTTTTTACTTAATATCGTTTGATTATACATCAAATTTATGTATAATTTATCAACATTTATCATATTTACTATTTCCTGCTGATACTACCATTAGTCGATTACCCTAAAATATGAATATAATATCCTTGATTAGCCGAGATTTTGTGAAATTCATGTTCACCCTAAAGATGGTCCAATTACCCTAAAATGGGGTATTTTACCCAAACGTGGAAGCAGTGGAGTGGACACTTATGATCCTCTCCGAAAATAAGATATCCATATAGTAAATTTTGCAACCTCCCTTCGGGGAGACAAAAAAAAAAAAAAATATGGTGTCAATAATCCAGTGGGGAGGATGGAAGTGAGTCGTGCTCTGAATAGGATGAAAAATAACAAAGCGACTGGCCCAGACGAGATACCAGCCGAGGCATGGAAGGCACTGGGAGATGAAGGGGTGGATCTGGTGTGGGATCTAATGCAGAAGTTGTTTGACCAGGAGGTGATTCCGGATGAGTGGCGGACCAGCATCATAGTGCCTATATTCAAAGAGAAGGGAGATGTACAAGATTGCACGAATTATAGAGGGATCAAGCTAATATCACATACAATGAAGATATGGGAGCGAATAGTGGAGAGTAGGTTGAGAGACGAAGCGGAAGTGTCATGGAACAGTTTGGATTTATGCCGGGAAGGAGAACGACAGATGCAGTTTTTGCATTGAAACAGTTGGCAGAGAGGGGCAGAAGGCGTTGCACATGTATTTTATTGACTTGGAGAAGGCATATGATAGGATACCACGGCAGGAAGTTTGGAGATGCTTAAGGGAAAAGATGGTACCGGAGAAGTATGTTAAACTGATCAAGGGGATGTACAGGGGAGTAACAACTAAGGTGAGGAGTAGCGTGGGTGTGTCAGAGAGCTTTGGGGTGGAAGTTGGTCTGCACCAAGGATCAGCTTTGAGCCCCCTCCTTTTCAATGTGGTATTCGATGTGTTGACGGACAGGGTTAGAGGGGAGGCGCCGTGGTGCATGATGTATGCAGACGATGTTGTGTTGAGTGGGGAGACGAAAGAGGAGGTGGAGCAGTAGTTGGAAAATTGGAGAGAGGCGTTGGAAAGTAGGGGGATGAGAATTAGCCGAAAGAAGACTGAATATATGAGATGTGATGTGCAGCAGGACTGAGGAGGGGAAGTGACATTGAGTGGAGAGCGTGTTAAGACGGTGGAGTATTTTAAATACTTGGGGTCAACAGTGGATGCAGAGGGGGGAGCAGAGAGAGAGATAAACTGTAGAATACAGTCGGGGTGGAAGAACTGGAGTGACGTATCAGGGGTGCTCTGTGATAAGAGGGTCCCAGTGAAACTGAAGGGAAAGGTATTCAAAACAGTGGTGAGGCCGGCAATGTTGTATGGAATGGAGACTGTGCCAATGAAGAAGAGCAATGAAAGAAAAATCGATGTGGCTGAAATGAAGATGTTGAGATGGATGTGTGGAGTGACGAGGAGGGATAGGGTCAGAAATTAGCATATAAGAGGGACAGTGAAGGTGGCGGAGGCATCTAAGAAGGTGCAGGAGGCCAGGCTGAGGTGGTATGGACACGTCAGGAGAAGAGAGGAGGAGTATGTGGGGCGCAGAGTGCTGGAGATGGAGTTGCCGGGACGGAGAAGAAGAGGAAGACCGAAGACGAGATGGAGGGACTGTGGTGGTGGACATCAGGGAGAAGGACTTGGAGGAAGACGTGGTATACGACAGAGGAGAGTGGAGAAGACGAACCAAAAACAGCGACCCCATGTAAAGATGGGATAATAAGCTGCGGAAGAAGAAGAATCCAGCAGGGTCGAAGCACCTTAAATAGAAAAAACAACAACATCCTCTCTTAATCATAGCATGATAGCTGGTCCATAGGACTCCTGTGCGTGTGTCGTTTATTTGATGTTTGGGTTATTATTGGCCTTGGTACTGGCTGTGAGTGAAGGATAGGTGTGGGAAATTTGATTTATTGATAAAAATATTTTTGAGGTCACTAAGGATTGCCGTGGAGGGGTCTTGCATCCAAATTAGAACATAATTAGAACATGTACATATTAAATTTATTGAAATTTTGGTATTCTTACCAATCTTTCACTGTTAGGTGGGGCAATGTACTATCCGAGTGTTTTGGCTCCTTGCTCTCCCCTATGCTGTTTAATGTGTATATTGACGGATTAATTGCTTCACTTAATGAAGCAACAGTAGGATGTTGTATAGATAACACAAGGATAAATAACTTAGTTTATGCCGATGATATGGTGTTAATAAGTCCCTTTGTTAAAGGTCTGGATCGGCTACTAAATGTCTGCGAAGTGTATTCGCAGAAACATGATATTCTTTTTAATGTTACAAAAACTAAGGTTATGCAATTTCATCCTAAAAGCTGTAATCAGCCAGCTGATATAAGGTTTAAAATGAATGGTGAAGTAATTGAGGAAGTACAAGAGTTTAAGTATTTGGGTCAAACTATTACCAGCTCCTTGAGTGATGACTCGGATATAAGAAAACAATCTCGAAGCCTGTGTGCTAAAGCAAATATGACCATAAGGAACTTTCGTTTCTGTACAAGTGAAGCTAAAGACACACACACTCGTACTTTCTGCAGTAATATATATGGTCAGCAACTCTGGGTGAATTATAAAAAAGGTTCTGGCAGAATTGGTAATTATGTGTTTTAAGTAACTCAGTCATTTTACACCAAAATACATTTTTCTAGTAGTATTTGATGTGATTTGTTCAAATATGACCATTTCCGTCGGAAATGAGATCCAACAAAGCTATAGTACTTTGAAGTTTGGCCCATTTTCAAGGGAAATGGAGGTCAAAATCTAAGCAAAACACCTCAAATATTACTAGGAAAATGTATTTTGGTATTAATTAACCTAACCTAACATGAATATGTTATTACATTATCATTTGTATAATTTAGGTCTTGGGGGTATGGGGGCGGAGCCCCCGTAAAGATCACGCATCACAAATTGATCGATTGAACGACATTTTAGCGTCAGAAATTCAAAAATAAAAAATATAAAACCCTATACCGATCAATTTGTGATGCGTGATCTTTACTTTACGGGGGCTCTGCCCCCGTACCCCCGAAACCTAAATTATACAAATGATAATGTAATAACATATTCAATATTTCTATTGCTCGGAAGTCATTAGAATGCACTTTGTATATTAAATCCTCAAAATAATATTCGCACTGTTCACATGTCATCGCCACAAACATCTATCAAAAACTAACAGAAGTAGACTAGCAACTTAAAAGGCCTAAGAACTTAAAAAGTGTAGCTCATATATCATGTTCTCATAATGTCACCAATCAAATATTGGAAGGGCGGGAAAAAAAATGCAAAAATGTCATAATATTCAAATGTACATAATTTGTTAAGTACGCATCTGCGAGCATAGTGACTTATATGAAAATGATGAGAAAATTATGCTTTAATATTTTATAATTATATTTGCTTTTGATATTCTGAGTACGATAAAACTCATATTAACCGCAGAACCCTAAATTTGCTGTACAACAGGTCTTTTAGACTCTTGCATAAATTACCCCTGAGATGCTCAGCTTCGCAAATGTTTGCTACCTGCAATGTCCTGAGCTTCCCGGAGGTAACAAGATGTGCTCAACACAGTCTAATGCAAAGAATTAAAAAATCAACCAACCCGATCATCCAAGTTATCCATGAGTCCTGCCATTTATCCTCTAAGCTATGGACTTCTTGGTAGGAAAACGTCTGTCTGTGTAGCTCCACTTAACTTTGACAGTGCAGTATTATTTCTAATCAATTGTATATATTTCTATCCTTAGTGTATGAACTGTCATTGTATTAATAATATTTGTCATATAGATTATAGTCTGCCAATAAACCTTTTCATTTTCATTTTATAGTGGGCACACTAGGGGCCACTTCGGTCCATCAAGGTGGCTCCACTATGTAAAAACTGCCTGTACATTGGCAACAACAAATTTGGTAATTATTCGTTTTTTGACCCAGTCTCTCTTTATAATGAGAGCAAATGTTTCTGGTCAATTTGGAGGTGCTCTGCACGAATCTGCCATCCGTTTCCTGTGCAAATGCGTAGTTTTCGAGATATCATCTCGAAAACTACGCATTTGCACAGGAAATGGATGGCAGATTCGTGCAAAACACCTCAAAATCGACCAGAAAAGTTTGCATTCGTGCTAAACACAACTTAACCTAACTTAACCTAACCAGTCACCTTATTTTGGAGGATATAGTTCTGCAATTGCAGTAAGGAAGTGATGCAGAACTGTAGAATCATCAGGATGTTCTGCCAGGCACAAGTATCGTGCAAAATATTTCCGGTAATGAGGATGCCATGTGCCCTTAAAGATAGAAATGGTAAATCTACACACGCTTATTTTTTAGATTTTTTTTACGGCACCTAAACACCTTCGAGTCTTGTCTAAAATACAGGCAGTATTACATTTAGGGCAAATCATGGATGTTGGAATTATGCCGTGATTGGAAAAAACATCTAAACTTTTATCTTCATCGAGGCCAACAAGGCGGATTAGGTCTTCAAAATCAAGTTCACAAGATTGACACGTCATAACAGTAGAACGAAAATCACCACACTAACAAAAAACAGAAAGAAGTAGGCAAAAGCAAGAAAAAGTAGCCAAAAAAAGCCAAGAAAAATCTCCAAGAAAGGTAGCCAAAATAAACAAACCCACCGAAATTTATATACATACATATTAGAAAGTAGAAAATATTTTTTTTTAAAAAGTACATTTTATACAAATTTGCACAAGATAAAATATATATTTTCTTATTCAGTTTTGATTGGTTATTCAATATATATTGCTGTTATAGCTGGGTGTGACTGGGTCAAAAAACGAATATTAACCACAAATTTTTACAAAACTAATTAATTATCAATTTAAAACTAATTAGGTAAATATTTACATTAGGGTCTCCACCCAATTTTGATGCCAAAATACATTTTCCTAGTAGTGTATGATGTGCTTTGTTCAAATCTGGCTTTCATTTTATGTGGAAATGAACCAATCAAAAGTTATGAGACTTCAAAGTTTTAACATATTTTGGTTCATTTCCCCATAAAATGAAGGCCAGATTTTAACATTGCACATCAAATACTACTAGAAAAATGCATTCCAGTGTCCAAATTGCTAGAGAACCTACCTAACAACCTACCTAACCTAACCTTAATATCAATGGATTCATCGTAGGAACACTCAGATCTATACTTTCTACATTTAAAAGATGACTGTAACACACCATGTTTGACAAAAATCTCTACAGCAGAATTATCAATATTGTTAATATCTATAATCACATCTTTGAAATACATTTTACATCCTTCATACACCATATTGGAAAACTAACTAATGAAGAAAATGGAAAACACTGTAGCCGCATACCTCATTTTTTGTAGCCAAATGTGATTTTTCCACCCAAGTAGATACACTTATGATGATGTCATTCAAAAAATTATGACCAAAATGGAGTTAAGAAAATGATTTCTTTAAAAGCCTATAACATTATAAATACGCAATTGCGCAAATAATAATATATACCATTAGACTCCTAAAGTTATGCTGAAATGTTTGATAATATCCAGTATTGTCAACTTGGTGGAGACCTTAATATAAATAATTTCCATTAATTAATTATCAATTTAAAACTAAAGATAGAATTTCTGGATCCAGAGGATCAAAGTCATAATAGGCTACTATCCACAAATATGTTACACTCTATATCTATTTATAACTGACATGCAAATATATCAGATCCAAAGAATCCAGTCAATTTCATTATGGTACCCATCAATACCAGTACCTTGCCAACCAAAAATAAATCATGGTCCATATCAATTGTGGACCAAGTCACAAAAATTTTTACAACTACAGTAGTCCCTCGCCATATCGCGGTTCACATTTCGCGGACTCGGTACATCGCGTTTTTTCTAGCCAAAATAAAATACGTACTCTAATTGAGTTGACAAAGAACCGCGAGATAGGAAAACCAGCGAAGCTTGTGCTGCTTGAGCTACTTTGCCTATATGATACCGTACACGGCACACCATTGGCCGATGGATGAGACACGACCAATCAGAGCACGCTGTTCAGTATCCTGGGCACTGATTGGCTTAGCGTTCGTCGCATCTCGATCTGCAGCCTACCGAAGCATTCAGCATCTCGCCTTGCTCAGTTCGCTTCCACGTGTTATTCATTTAGAAGAGATGTAATGCTCTTCTTTGCTGTGCAGTACATTCATCTCATCATCGTCATCACCTTCATCGTTCAGTACTGCACAGCTAATTCATCGTCATCATTCAAGTTTTAGTATCTTCGCTGGTGAGTACCCATACGAAATTTTAATGTTGGTAAAATTATTAAAAAATACTGTATATACAAATGTTTTCTTTTTAAAATACTGTTAGTCTCTTTCATACTCCGAGTGTAGAAAGTGTTTATAAGAGTGCGGGGAGGGTTTATAAAGGCGTAAAATACGTAATAAACATATCGTTTCTACTTCGCGGATTTTCACCTATTGCGGGGGGTTCTGGAACGTAACCCCCGCGATATTCGAGGGAATACTGTATATACATTACAATATATATACTTAGGAGGAAAAGTGGGTATTATTATAGTTTCAACCACAACTCATTTTGAAAAATAAAAATTAGGTTTTCCGGTGGTTTCTGTGATTCATCCAAAAATGACATTCATTTCTGTCGCAAATTACTCATTTTTGTGAAATTGGGGTTTTTGGGGGGGGGATCAAAAATGACTGATTTGTGATGGAAATGACCCCCTCACCTCAGTTTCTAATAAAAATTATTGCAATGCATAGAAAATAAATAAAACCTTTCCTTTAAGTAAAAAAAATTTCGGTTGATCATATTCATGGAGATTGCTTCCGAAATTTTAATTAACGATATCCATTTGACGTGATATGATGTCAAATGCGACTTTTTTTCATAAAATATTTTTCTTGATTGGGCTGTTTTTTCACTACTCTGTGACTTAATTAGTTGGTTAGTTTTTGTTCTGGCTATTTTTTTTTTTCTAATTGGATTTAGTTTGGTCATGTTTGTGATAGAATTATGATGTGCTGTTCGTGTGATTTTGATTTTGAGAACTTGATTCATCATGTGCCCTAGATGAAGACTAAAAAAGTGCATAACTTAACATATTATTACATTATCATTTGTATAATTTAGGTCTTGGGGGTACGGGGGTGGAGCCCCCATAAAGATCACGCATCACAAATTGATCAGTATAGGGTTCCTAGGTTTTCCGTTAGTTTCTGATATTCATCTGAAAATGACATTCATTTCTGTTGCAAATCACCCATTTTTGATCCCTCCCACCCAAAAACCCCAATTTCCCATGCATTCCCCCATATTGTAGGGGGGGGGGGGGGGGGGGATCACAAAAACGAGTAACTTGTGACGGAAATGAATGTCATTTTCAGATGAATCACATCAGAAACCACCGGAAAACCTAATTTTTATTTTTCAAAATGAGTTGTGGTTGAAACTATAAATTTACCAAAAAGTGTAGGTGTGGCTATAAAGACTGTACAGTAATGTAGAAATGTGTGTGCACCCATTTTGGGTCTCCCATTTAAAGGTGTTTGTGGGGCAAGTGAAGATCATGAGTTTTTCAATACCTCACAGTACTATGGGGGGCATCGCTCAGCAGAGGGGATCTCAGAGAGTATCCCCCTAACCCAAGATGCTGCCTCCCTATATCCCTATAGATGATGATCTTGAAATAACTGAAGAACTAAACAAATACTTCTCATCAGTATTCACAAATGAAAATTCATATAATATTCCTGATCTTATACTACCAGGACAAGATAGAGAAATAAATGAATTAAGGGTAACAAAACTAGATATCCTAAAAGCAATAGATATGGCAAATTAAAAATGGAAAAATCTCCAGGGCCAGATGAAATGTATCCAATAGTCATAAAAGCTGTCAAAAAGAATATAGCACAGGCACTAGAAATTATTTTGGTTCTTTTGCATTATCCTCCCAACACTAATTTTTTTATATAATGTTGTTTTGGTTATGGTACTTTATTTTCCTTCCATTATAAAAAAAATTAGTGTTAGTATTAGGTTAGGTTACGGTAAAAACAGCCCGCTGCAGGTGTTAGCCATTATAAAAAAATATTAGTGTTGGGAGGATAATGCAAAAGTACCATTATTTTTAATAAATCATTGATATATACTGAAATTCCAGAACATTGGAAGAAAGCAAATGTGGCTCCAATCTTTAAAAAAGGAAATAGAAACTTGGCAAAAAACTACAGACCCATCAGCCTCACCTCCATTATTTGCAAATTACTCGAAAGTATCATTAGAGGTAAAGTTACTGAGTTCCTTGAAGAGTGCAACCTTATAAATGATAGCCAGCATGGCTTTCGAAATGGAAGGTCCTGTCTAACCAACTTGATTGAATTTTATGATGGAGTCGTATTGCATTTGGACAATAAAGAGCTAGTAGATATAGTATACTTAGATTTTGCAAAGGTATTTGATACTGTTCCTCATGCAAGATTGTTAGTAAAAGTTAGAGCCCATGGTATAAGAGGTCATATAGCTGACTGGATAGAAGAATGGCTGAGAAACAGAAAACAGAGTTCATCTAAATGGAAATAAGTCTACTTGGAGACCTGTATTGAGCGGAGTCCCACAGGGGTCTGTTCTGGGACCTCTGCTTTTTGTTGTCTATATAAATGATCTAGAGAAGGGCCCATCATGTAAAACCTCAAAATTTGCTGCTGATACAAAATTAGGCCATAATGTTAAGTCAATAGCAGGAGTAATGACAATACAAAAAGACTTAGAGTAACAGCCTGGGCAGATAAGTGGGAGATGAGATTTAATGTTAAGTGCAAGGTTATGCATATTGGGCCAAAAAATCCAGAATTTGAATACAATATGAATGGAATTTGGATTAAAAATGATGATAAAGAGAAAGATTTGGGTGTCACTGTGACTAATGAACTTAAACCCTCAAATTACTGTATGGAAATCAGAAATAAAGCAAATGCTAGACTCAATCTCATGCAGACACATTGAATACAAATCACCCAATATTATAAAGCAACTATACATTTCATATGTGAGACCCCTCCTTGAATACTGTATTCAATTTAATAGTCCCTATTTGATAAAAGATATTGAGAAACTGGAAAAAGTACAGAAATGAGCAACAAGAATGATCCCATCTCTAAGACAATTGACATATAAGGAAAGACTGGTGTATCTAAACATGTTCTCATTAAAAAGGAGGTGGTTAAGGGGTGATATGATAGAGGTGTATAAAATGATAAAAGGGTTGGATAAGATAGATTTTGATTCTCTTTTCATTAAAGATCGCAATAACCAGACTAGAGGTCATAGTATGAAATTATTTAAGAAAACATAGTTTTACAAACAGTAATTAAGTTTTGGAACAGTCTGACAGAAGAAGTGGTGACTTCAGATACACTTGATTCTTTCAAAAGAAGGTTGGATAGTTTGATGTCTGCAAGGGACATCTGGTGATAGTGTTTAATCCTATTTTTATTGCATGAATGGTACTAGTTTATTTCATATATATTATGTGCACTTAGGTGATAAATCCCACAGCTGAACACAAGTGTTGTGGGATATAGGGAGGCAACATCTTGGGTTGGGGGATACTCTGTCCTTACACACTCCATTTAAAGAGATTCCTCTGCTGAGCGGTGCCCCCCATAGTACTGTGAGGTATTGAAAAACTCATGATCTTCACTTGCCCCACAAACACCTTTAAATGGGAGACCCAAAATGGGTTCACACACATTTCTACATTACTGTACAGTCTTTACAGCCACACCTACACTTTTCCTCCTAAGTATATATATTGTAACGTATATGGTTGTAAATTGTGACTTGGTCTGTAATTGATATGGACCGTGACTTATTTTTGGTTGGCAAGGTAGCTACTGGTATTGATGGGTACTGTAATGAAATTGACTAGATTCTTTAGATCTGATATATTTGCATGTCAGTTATAAATAGATAAGGTATAGAGTGTGACATATTTGTGGATAGTAGCCTATTATGACTTTAATCCTCTGGATCCAGAGATTCTATCTCTACTTTTAAATTGATAATTAATTAATTTTGTAAGAATTGGTTGTTGCCAATGTACAGGCAGTTTTTACATAGTGGAGCCACCTGAATGGGCCAAAGTGGTCCCTAATGTGCCCACTATAAAAATTTCTTATGTTCTTATAAAAGATAATATAATAAAGGTAAATATTTGGCTGGACACAGGGGCTACATTTTTCTAGTATAGTTTTCTCTGCTTTGTTTGAATCTGATACCCATTTCTTGTGCAAATGAATAAAAACATTTTTTTTCCATTCCAAAATATGGAGTGTTTCTACTCATTTGCACAAGAAATGTGTGTCAAATTCCAACAAATCAGAGAAAACTACACCAGGAAAATGTAATTCTGATAAAAAACTAAGTAACCTAACCAAACCACAGAGCACACCAAAATACACTAGAAAAATATATTTTTTATTTCAACTTCAGGCCATGTCATTTTCATTTTCATCATTTTCGTTTAAACTAATAAAAATATCATTACTAATCAGTCATCAAGGGTGTACAGTTGGCCTAACAGGTTAATATTGGTTATTTCACCAAAATATCTTCTGATCTTTTCATATTAGGCACTCACTGTCACATTTTGGGCAAGTTAAGGATGAGAGAATAACACTGTAATTGATAAAAATGTCCAATGCTTTCTCTTCATCTAGGGCACACGACGAATCAAGTTCTCAAAGTCAGAAACCACACGAACAGCATGTCATAATTCTATCACAAACATTACCAAACTGAATCCAATTAGAAAAAAAAATAGCCAGAACAGAAACCAACCAACTAATTAAGTCACAGAGTAGCGAAAAAATAGCCCAATCAGGAAAAATATTTTATGAAAAAAAGTATATTATAGCCAAAACAGGAAATATTCACTATAAAAATATAACTTGTAATTTTTCTATAATTTTGCATTTCCATAAAAAATGATTAGTACCATCGTGAAGAGCATGAAAAATAGTGTTAGTGAAACACAACCTCTCATTTCTCATTAGCCCCTGTGTCCAGCCAAATATTAACCTATAAGGTTATAATAATATTATTATTATATTAAATTTATATATGGTAACTATTTAAACTATTAAAATAATTGGTACTTATTCATTTTTACACCCAGTCTGTTTTTATGATAACAGACTTTTCTGGTCAATTTTGAGGTGTTTTGCACGAATCTGCCATCTGTTTCCTGTGCAAATGCGTAGTTTTCGAGATATTATTATCTCGAAAACTACACATTTGCACAGGAAATGGATGGCAGTTTCGTACAAAACACCTCAAAATTAACCAGAAAAGTTTGCACTTGTAATTTTTGTTTAAACTAACAAAAATATCATGACAACCTAACCAATCATCAAGGGCATACAGTTGACCTAAATGGGTATTCAATTGATCTAACTGGTGTCATGTACTGAACTGTCCACAAAACATTAGGACTGATCAGTTTGTGATGCGTGATCTTTACGGGGCCTCTGCCCCTATATGGTACCCCCAAAATCTAAATTATGCAAATGATAATGTAATAACATGTGCCCACCTTGTCTGGGTAGTCCGCTAAATTTTGTGTGCCCTTAAGGATTGAAACACTGAAATGACACTCATTTATTTTTCAGATTTTTTTTATGGCACCTAAAGACCTTCTGGTCTTTTCTTAAAATACAAGCATTATTGCATTTAGGGCAGGTCACGGATGTCTTAATTATTCCGTGATTGAAAGAAAGATCTAAACTCTTGTCTTCATCGAGGGCAATATGGTGGATTACGTCTTCGAAGTCAAATATGCAAAACTGACATGTCATACTTGTGGTCACAAAAACAGCAAACTAACAGACCAACAAATGGCAACAATTGCTAATAATGATTTAATATTAAAACAGGACAAATTGAATTATGCAGAAGTAACCAGAAATGCCAAAAATAGGAATATTCACCAAATAGTTGATATATATATATATACTATATTGAAAAAACACGAAAAATAAGAAATATATTTTAATAAAAAACCACATTTTATATAAATCTGCACAAGATAAGATATATATTTTCTTAGTCAGTTTTGAATGGCAATTCAATATATTGTACTGTTTTAACCGTGCGTGAGCGGGTTAAAAGACTAATATTAACTAAATAATTACACTAGCCAACAAAATTAAACTTTTTTTTCTCATCACAAACATGATCACACCTTTCTTAATGCATTTTTCACACTGATTCCGAATCTGGTTTTATGTTTTTTCTAGCACATATAGTTATATAGATACACTGGTTTTGATATTTTTAAGTTTTTGATATTGCTATAAGAAAATTTATGGATGTATAGATCACACTTAGGAATGCTAAACAACAAATACATCATATACCTTATTGAATGTACTTATAAATAAAGAATATATACATTATTTTATTAAAAGGGCTGTGAGTGTGATTTCCTTTTGTAAATTTGGCCTGGATTGTCACGATACAGCATCCAACAATGATCCGCCATCATGCTTTCATTCCAATATCCTTGGTAGCGCTTCTCCATCATCTGAATATCTTGATGGAAGCGCTCTCCTTGCTTGTCACTCACTGCACCAAGGTTTTCAGGAAAGAAATCTAAGTGGGAATGCAGGAAGTGAATTTTTAACGACATTCGACACTCCATTTCTTTGAAGGCATCAAGGAGGTTCTTGACTCCATCCTTATACGCAGGTGACTTGTTGCTTCCAAGAAAGTTTTCACATATCCATTTGAATGCCAGCCAAGCCTTCAATTCCAGCGGACTTAGGACTTTTTCAAATTCAGTGTCATTCAAAACCTCCCTTATTTGTGGTCCAACAAAAATTCCTTCCTTCAATTTTGCTGCAGTAACCTTCGGAAATTTCCTTGAAAGGTATTGGAACCCTTCAGAATTGACTTTACCCATTGCTTTAACAAAATTCTTCATTAAACCAATTAATGTGAAGAGGTGGCAGATAGATCTTTTGGGGATCCACTAAAGGGACAGACTGGACATTGCTTATCCCTGGGACATATATATACCTAAGTGGCCAGTCACTTTTGGTGTAATGTTCTATAGTGGCGCGACTGTCCCACAGGCAAAGGAAACAACAAAATTTTGTGAATCCTGACTGCATACCCATAAGCATTCCTATAACTTTTAGATCTCCACAAACATTCCATTGATGACTGTCGTATTTGATTGCCTTAAGTAGTATATCCATATTGTCATATGTCTCTTTTAGATGGACGGAATGGGCAATGGGGATGGATGGCATTATATTACCATTATGCAAAAGAACTGCTTTCAGGCTTCTCTGCAACGAATCAATAAAGAGGCGCCACTCAGATGCCACATACGTCTGAGATATGGCTGTAAATAGTCCATTGATGTCATGGCAATAACAGAGAGGACCATCTACTGAAAAGAATGCTGTTAATTCAAAATTCCTCTTTCGGTAGTAACTAATACGAACATTGTTCTCCTTTAGTCTTGAGGCGAGAAGCTCTGATTTCTCTTTAGACAGCGATAAGTCTCTAACAAGATCATTCAACTGTCCTTGGGTTAACTTTTTAGGCTCTAAATGTCTACCTTCAAAAGTGTACTCTGGTTCTGTAGATGGTCATCTATGATAGAATCTAGCCTATCACTTGGGGGAATTGGAATGGGCAATGTTTCATCATGTTTTACTGGTCTACGTGCTGAATCCAAGTTTGGATATACAATCTGGTGTTTGTTCTTGGCAGAAAACCCCATTAAGTTCACACTACAAAAATAACAGTCTTCATGATGATCTCTCGGCTCCCTCCATATCATGGGTATGGCAAATGGCATTGAAGCTTTCTTTTTGTTAAGCCAATCACGTAATCCATTTGAACAGCCAGAACAGATTTGATGTGGCGCCCATGGTTTATCTTGGTCACCTAGATGGCAACCAAAGTATAGCTTGTATATTTTCTTAATGTCGGTTGTAATACTTCGTCGCTGTGTTTTAGTTGTCAACTGGCCGCATACAAAACAGAACTTGTCGGGGTCATTCTTACATTGTTGAGGCATGTTGACTGACCTGAGCAAACTATAAATTCAAAAATGTACACCAACTTGACACAACAAGTTCTTGGACTGGACTGATCTTTTGACACACAAAGCACGGCGTTGTTGCCTGAATCACAATGCTGCTAGACGTAAAAGCTCACACCTGAAATACATAAGATGTATAATTAAGATAATTGAAATAAATAAGATGAATAAACTAAACAAACACAATAAAATAAATACAATCAAATGTTGAAATATTAGTATTTTGCCTATTTAAAATGGTTAAATCTGTGTAGTTATATATATGCCTTCATCTTGAAAACTATACGTGCTAGAAAAAATCTGAATGCAGTTTTGGAATCAGCGTGAAAAATGCTATCCAGCCACCACAAATTTTACTCTGATGAAAAATCTTTGTTGACCAGTGTTATTTACTAATTTAATTTAATTAAACAAAATATTTAATATATTTTTATATGATGAAGAAAGGAAACCTTAATATTTAATTTTGACTTCACTTGACTTTTTTTTAAGTAACTAACCTAACTTTTAGGTTTGGTTAGTTAATTAACATTTAAAAAAAAAAAAAAAAGTCGGGGGTCCAGGATAACAGGAAAGTACCAAAAAATTACATAAAAACACTACAAAAATAAAAATGCATGACAAGTTATATAGTTGCTGATAGGAATCCAAAACTATGTTCACTTTGGAATCTGAATATTTCACTTCTTCCTTTGTTCTCTCTACCTTTTTCATTATTTACAAAAAAGGGGGTTTGGGGGGGAGGATTCTCCCCTCCCCAAGCATTTTGAAAAAAGCTGTATATTTACTTTATTTTCATACTTGTACTTTTATTATTAATCCACTATGATTCATATTATTATTAAAAGCTAGTCACTTATTTTCTTAGTTTAATTTGTTTGTTTATAATGAAATAAAGTAACTTTCCTCATTTCTATTTCTTGTTTCTTTATTAGAAAAATTAACAATTTCAGTTAGCTATAAACATTTAGCCAACACCAACAGACAAACAAATCTGTTTCAGACTGAAAAGGTACAAAAAGTATGCAAATGGTCCATATATGTTAATTAATAGTTGTCTAGAACAGTGATTACATAGGCCACTGAAACTATGAATAATGAACATACAGTTACGTATGTTATTACCTCCACATTTTATTTATGAAATATATCAGTTACCAGTCTACTTATAGCTTATTATGGTTTTCACTATTTTATTAATTGACTCACCATGCCAATATTTCATTTTCAGTCCACACTGTAAGAATTTTGGTTGTCTCAACCCTAAACTTTTGTTTCAACCTGACTATTAGTCCAATGATTTGCTTTAAGCTAACCTTTAATCACTGTTCAGTAAATATGAATATTTCCTTTTTTTTCTCAAATGAAATCTGGTGATTCCTATAGATTTTTTATGCTGATTTTGAAAATGTGACCAACTAGGGTGGTCCTTAAAATTCAAAGTTGGGAAGTTTCAGCTCCCACCCCCAGAAATCATTCGAATGGTTGGGAAAACTCTCTAGTTGAATTTTTTATTAAATCGGACAACGTTTACCCCTCCCTCATCGACCTTGAACTTTAACCCCGGAGTTGTTGCCTGGTTGCAGTTGTTGCCCGGTTAGCGATCCTGGGTCTGTAGGGTTCGCTTCCGAGAGTCCGGAAACTGGCAGCGGTGGCGAGCGACGACTTGCAGGAGGAACTGGAGTTGCTCCTCGTCTTGGGTCAGCATCCGGTTGTACTCTTGGATGAGGGCAACTCCTCGCTCGGCATGGTTGTTGATTACGGCAAGCCCTCCCACACGTGCCGCCGCTGTCTTGAAGTCTTCCCGCTTCGGCCAGGTCTCCAGGTCGACCTCGAGGAAGCCGTCCTCCAGTCGAAGTTTCTCGAAGAAACCTCGTGTGTTGGACGACGCCAGGTCTTCCAACTGAAGCCCGGCGAGTACTCGGTTTGGCAGCGTGGGCCGCTTCGCCGGGGACTCCTCACCGACCCGGTCATGGAGAGAGGCGATGATCTTCCTCTTCTGATCGACGGCGATCCCCGGATCGAACAGCGCCAGCGCCACCAGCTCCTCCGACAGGTACCAGAGGTGGTTCTGGAACTTGGTCAGCGCCGCCTTGGCCACCGCAGGGTTGATGTCAGAGTAGGCCAGCAGGTCCTTGAGGAGGGCGAAGTCATTTTGGGGGGTAGTTACGGCGATCGGAGCCTCCGTCCATGCCTTGGCGTAGACCCGACAGACGAAGATGCAGATGCTCTGGAGGCCACTCTCCTCCCTCGCCATGATTTGAACTGCTGTCGGAACATCCAGACCTTCAAGGTGTAGATTGCCTTCGCCATCCAGCAGGCATGGTGAATCGGCCCGGGAGCTCGGAAACGCACTCCTCGCGGGGGAACGTGACCGACGAAGAGGAGGGTGAGCTCGAGCAGCTCACAGTAATCGTCGCGCAGGTCCTTGCGCTCAACTATCGCCTTCTCAAACCACTCCGTGTCGACAGTGGTGAGCAGAGGAGCGACATCGGGGTGCGCAGCGCCGGACTCGTACTGGCTTCTGTCCAGGAAATCCCAGCGCTCCTGAAAACGCTTGAAGAGGGTCACATCAGGACCGGACGTGGGGCCCATCACCCGTGAATGCCGCACCGAGGAGGAGCTCCAGCACATGATGGCGGCACGCGAAGTAGAGCAAGTCTTTCGCGAGGTGTTGCTCGATGAGGACGCACGCTCCGTTGTTCCGGCCGGTGTTCGAGGCGGTGGTATCGAATGACAAGCCACTCACTTGCTCAGTGAGCTCCCACTCCTCCAACGCGTTGAGGACGGCCTTGGCCATCTCAGAGCCCGTTCCACTCGGCAGCTTCGGGACGCCCAGGAGCTGCACTGCGCCGCTACCAGAGACCAAGATGGGAAGCCGATCGACTTGCTCCTTGCTCGTCAAGTCCTGCATGAGCTTGCCGGCCCTCAGCTCTTCCTTGAGCGCCACGTTGAGCCTGGAGCTGCGGTTGATATTGAGCTCTGCGACGTCGTGCCCAAGCGACCGGGCAACCTCTGTCAGGACGTAGACAGCTCCTCGGTCGGTCACCTTCGTGCGATCCAGCGACGACGCCACAGCCGCCGAAACGATGTTCGTCGTGCCCCGCCTGGAGCGCTTCGGAGCCCGAGGGCTCCCTTCTTCTCCATGGTCGTCGCTCTCCGCTGCGCTTGCGGCACCACTGGAAGAGGACGAAGACCACTCGAGCTCCACTCGGGCCGTAGATGTCGTCGCTTCTTCCTCGGCTCGCTGCCTCCGTCGGTCTTCTTCCTCTTGGCGTTGAGATGCGCGGGCATCGACAGCGGCTAGCATCGAGTCGACGGACCCCAGCTTGCCGCGCCGACGGGGTTCGCGCTGAGCGAGGAGGAACGCCTTGTCCTCCTCGTTCTTGAGCAGCTCCATGGCGTTAGCAGCAGCGACGTCGAACAGGTTCATCATCCGCTCGCTGAACTCGTCCTCCCGCTTCGCTTGAGCGCCAGCTCGCCCCTTGTTCCTCTTCACATCGTTGAACTCCTTGTGGAGCTTCTCAATCTTGGTGACGATGTGGTCCTTCCGGCGGAGGGGGATTCGCGCCTTGGACCACACCTTGGTGACGAGCTCGACGACCTGGTTGGCGGCCTCTCGAAGTGACTTCTTCTGGACGTCGATCCTGTAGACCTTCAGGGCCAAGACCTTTTTGCGAAGGAAGTTGCGACCCGGCGATCGATTCCTGCGGGGCAATCAGGTAGCGCAGCTTCGCTGCCATGATCCAGGTTATCTACTTAAAGGTTGAAGGAGTTATTCACTATTCAGTTTAAATTATAATCATTAGAATTTACAGTTTTACACACATTAGTTATCCAACCACTGATGGGTAGCTTGACTTATGGTTAAAGGAGTTATTCAGTTTAAATTATAATCATTAGAATTTACAGTTTTACACACATTAGTTATCCAACCACTGAAAATCTGGAAAGAATGAAAAAAACAAACATTACAAATTATGTAACATTTACTTGAAAGTAAAAAAATTAGCTTAATGGTAATGCTCAATGAGGGAGGGGTAAACGTTGTCCGATTAAAAAAATAAATCACCTAGAGAGTTTTCTCGACCATTCGAACGATTTCCGTGGGTGGGAGTTGAAAAATGTTCAACTTGAAATTTCACCCCCTAAGCAAGGACCACCCTAGTGACCATGAAATTTTGCTATCACATCAGGTTTAGAAAAAAACTTTTTTATATTTGAATATACAGTAAGTCCCGACTTACGAACTTAATGCATTCCAGAGGTCTGTTTGTAAGTCAAAAATGTTCGTAAGTCAGAAATAACGTATATCAGCAAAATAAATGCATAAAAATATGTAAAGTATGTAAAAAAGGGCATAAAAAACTGCACAATGTATGACGCTAATGTATGTATTTTATTCATTAAAATACAAACCTCCACCCCTGCCCTCTGTGCATCAAGTTCCATCAAGTCTTTGTTAGCTCTTGCAAGTGGCTTTCTAGTAACTGATGGAAGTCTTCTTCCTCCAGTTCCATCTGCAGTTCATTGTAACTATATACCGCTAGCACACACTTTGTTGTTTGTTTCTTTGAAAGTTCGTAAGTCGGGAGCCTATTGTAATAGAATAATCTATACACAAGGACAATATAAAAATGGTTTCTTACTTAAAATGTTTTTCTTGATGATTTTCACTTATTAGCATCCAGCAGTAATCATCCAGCATATTTGGACTCCACTTGCCCTGGTATTGTTTCTCCATTCCAGAAATGTGCTTAAGTAACCGCTCTCCATGTTCATTGCTGACATCTCCCAGGTTTGGCAGGAAAAAATCCAAGTGTGAATGCAAAAGAACTACTTTTAAACTCATATTGCGTCCCAATGATCTGTAAACTTGGAGAAGTTCATCAACCCAGTTCTGCATAGTTAGGTGATTTTTCTGTTCTGGGTCACTGCTTTAAAAGCATTTTAAGCTGATTTTTCAGATTCATTCAGGACTTTATCAAAGGCACCATCTTTCATTAACTCTTTTATTTGTGGACCATTGAAAATTCCCCCTTTTATTTTGGCATCACTAATCAGATGAAATTTTTGTTTCAAGTACCGGAATTCATCTGCTGCTCTGTCCATTACCTTGAAGTTTTTTATGAATACTAGTTTGATGTGTAAAGGTGGCAAATAAACTTTTTCAGGATCCACCAATTTATGGCATACATTTTTTCACCAGCCATAGAAAAGAATTTTGATATATTTTTTTTGGCATTTGCGAAAAATAGATATGCTAATATTGTTTCCAATCAAGTTCCATCTTTGTAATCTGGACCCTAAAAGTTCTGCTTCATTTTTCAATAAATTCAAATCTTGAACCAGATCATTAAGCTCAGGTTGAGAACTTTATCGAGTGAGGCTCTTTTTCTTGAGTTTGTTGATACTTTTCATCTTTATCTGACAATTCCATAGGCTCCTTTTCAGCAGGTTTATCATCAACATCTAAGCTCCACAATCCAGGGGGCTTAGGAACTGGTAGTTTCACATTGTAGAAGGCAGATTCAGGTATTCAATTTTCTTATTATTTTTTGAGGAAAAACCTTAGTTAAACAAAAATAATCTTTGAAGTGATCTTTTTGCTCTCTCCAAATCACGAGAACTGCAAATGGCATAGAGGTACCGTACTCATACCTTTTAACCAACCCCTGAAGGTCGCAGCATATATGGTGAACCCAAACTTTATCTTGATCCCTGATTTTGCGGCTAAAGTGGAGCTCATAAGCTTTTTTAATTAAGGAAGTAATGTTTCTTTTGTGATCTTGTACCACATAATCGCAGCACACAACAGAAACTGAACATTAGGATTGTTCACACATTTATGTGACATTTCAAATTATCATTTCTTCCTTCAAGGTGCTATTTTGTGTAACACATGCACAATTAAATAATTAGGTAAAGGGAAAAAACTATAAAATCAAACTTCTCTGCACATGAATAGACCTGCACCATGAAGCAGCTTGCAGCAGACTGAATGACTCATAACTGCAAGTACAGGCGCTCCCCTACTTATGAATGTTCAAGTTACAAACTTTCAGAGATACGAACAAAACAAACCTGTCTGTAAATCCAAATTTTGAACACTGCGCCGGTTCGGAAGTTCAACTGCCGCGCAATAGATGGCATTACTGTAGCTATTATTGCTATTTATACATTAAAATACTGTTTAAGGCTGGTAAAATATACTGTCGAGTATTATTGGGGTATAGCTGTACTGTACAAACCTTTTTTTACAATGCTGTGTACAGTATTCAGTATTTACAAGAGTAATGTTGGACTTATGAACAAACCCCAGGAACCTATCCTGTTCGTAAGTAGGGGAGCTCCTGTAGCCCTCTATGACAGATAACACAGAAGGAAAATTGACATGTTATGACAGGTTTGAACATGTAAGGAGCAAAAATTACCTCATCCTACATTAGCTAAAACATTTTCTGCTGGGATACTCTCAGCTTTTGGGGTAGATGCAGTTTTAATGATTTATTCAATATATCATCTATATACAAATTTGGTCAAGAATTGAGCCCCAAATTTCTTGAAAACCTGATGTGATAGCAAAATTTCTTTATCATTTTTTTAATCAAAGATGGAAATGCAAAGGAAACGACTACCATCATCTGAGAAAAAAAAAAATGTTGAATAGTGTAATTAGTAATCTTTGACATTTAATATTTACATTAACCAACTCCTTTTGCTTTTTGAATATTAGGTTAAAAAAGAGAAACTTTTCTCTATCTTTTCATAGTATATAATATAAAATATAATTTTGTTCATATGAAAAAATGAAGTATTTTTCATAGATGCAATATATTTCTGCATGAGAAACTTATGAATATAAAAATAATTCTCAGATATTGCATTACTTAAACATAATACCCATAAGTGTAATATTTATGTTTGCCTGTGGCAAACATAGATATAATCTATGGTGGGAAGGTCTGACAACTTAAAGTAGCCTGTCCAGTACCTCATGAGGATAATCAAAACATTAATGAAGTTAATGGCCATAATGTTTCTAGCAGATTAAATGATTATTGGTTTATACTTTGTGGATTTATGATTGTTATTATTATTCTAATAATAATAATACAACTATAGAAAAGTATTTCTATACTTATTATACCTATACTTCAAAAAACTTATTCTGATACCTAGTATACCATTATTCAATTCCTTAGTTTCAGCAAATTAAAGCTTTTATAAATAATTGTAAATAATATTTTTTTTTAACTTATAACAAAACCCAAGGTTGGACAAGTATATATTTTAATCTTTCTAAATATGCAATGATAAGAATAATTGATTTAAATACTTAAGTTTTTACAAAGTTTAAAGTTTAGTGAATATGATGCCCAAGCCAGAGGTTTTTGTTCCTGCAGGTGTGAGAGTATTTTTCCAAAGATTGGATCTCAGTCCAATCTCCAACCCTGTTGTGCAATGGAATCTTGTTTGATTGGGAAAGTAAATTAAACAAACAAAAAAACTTTACTTTATTACTGGAATCTAATAATATGTTGAGTAAATAATAAACTGTCATTAGACTCCAGTAATAAATGTTTTTGTTTGTCACTTACTTTACTATTGAAACATCATTCCATTGCATAACAGGGTTGGAGATTAGGCTGGGATCCCATCTTTAGAAAAATACTCTTCCACCTATGGCAACAGAAGCCCTTGAGCTTGGACATAATGCCTGCCAATGCTGCCCTTGGAAGCTTTTGTGAGCTCATGTGGCAATGTGGAATGTTAGAAGTATAAATGAAGATACAAAGTGGCCAAGCTTTGTTGGGACAAACATTTTGATTTACTTGGTCTATGCAAAATGAAGCTGAAAGGAAATGATGTGGAATGAGGGAAAATGAAATGCATGGAAAGAGGAAGAGGTAAGATGGGTGTTGCTTTGTTAATAAAAGGTGAGTGGCATGAATGTACGAGGTAGTATTCATATGTTAATGATATACAGGGGGTCCTCATTATCCGAGGGTAATGGGGACCAAGATATCACCACTTTAAGTGAATCCACTTAAAGCAGGAACCTAACACCTATAAGAAATAATGAGAATAAGGTTTAATTGGGACTTTAACACAATAAATAACACTCAAAGTTATGGTTAAACATTTGTAAAATACACTTTTTATGAATGGTAGTTTCGGGGATGTTAAGAGCATGCACAAAGTCTATCACTCATGATGAGTGTGGTGGTGGTGGTGGAGTGTTGGAGGTAGGGGAAAGTGAGCGAGTGAGACAGTGAGTCTGAGGGAAATTTAAACAGTTTTCTGTTGTGCTTCTGCATTCCACATACATTATCCGCGGAAACTTCTTAAGTGCAGGGAATTTATCCGTATGGTTCTACAATTATTTGGCCACATAAATGCGGGGACGAGGATAATGAATACTCAGGTAACAAGGACCCCCTGTAGGTGTCTGTATGTTAAGTTTAAGTTTAAAAGAGTGAAAATAGCAATGATTGTACTAGACATGGGGTCATCATCATTGTAATGGTAATTAATTATAATTTATTACAAATCTCTTGTAATGAGGTTGAAAGAAATTTTGAGGCAATAATGGTAATGAAAGGTCTGTAATGAATCATTACATATCATTACATTTTCATTATAGTGTAATTTCAATATATATATATATATATGAAAATTATTTCATGAAAGTGACACATGAAAAATATTTATGATGAATAAAACCACAAAGGGAAAAGAAACAGGAAGTGGTGCTCAAGCGCTTTCATCTAATGACATCCTCAGGAACACTGGAGTGAAGAGAGTTCGAGACTATATATAGGTTACAAAAAAAAATATATATACAGGGTGTCCCAGAATTAACTATCTATTTCAATGAAATCGGACAAATTTTTTAAAAACACACTTTTATTTAAGTTTATCATGTTTAATATGTGTTAAAAATATATCAATTTCTAAATTTTTTTCATAATTTTATTTTCATAATTTTTTCATTATCTGGTCCAATGAAAGACCGTCTGAAGTCATAGAATGGCAAAGAGACTCTCCAAAAGTTAACGTGTGGCTTGGAATGACCAAATCCAAAATTTATGGCCGATTCTTCTTTGCGGAAGCAACTGTAACAGGTACCGTCTACCTTGATATGCTTCAGCAGTTTCTCGAACTGTTGTGTTTCAACAAGATGGAGCACCATGTCATTATGCTCTAATTGTTCGAGAATACCTCAACAGACGCCTTCCGAATCGGTGGATTGGACGTGGAGGACCTCGACCTTGGTCTCCGCGTTCTCCAGATTTGACACCCCTGGATTTCTTTGCATGGGGTTTCATAAAAACAAAGGTTTATCGCCAAAAGATCAATGCTTCTTGTTGAAACACAACATTATCAAGAATGCCATCATCAAGAAGCTGTGGTTCGAGAAACTGCTGAAGCATATCAAGGTAGATGGTACCTGTTACAGTTGCTTCCGCAAAGAAGAATGGGCCATAAATTTTGGATTTGGTCATTCCAAGCCACACGTTAACTTTTGGAGAGTCTCTCTGCCATTCTATGACTTCAGACGGTCTTTCATTGGACCAGATAATGAAAAAATTATGAAAATAAAATTATGAAAAAAATTTAGAAATTTATATATTTTTAACACATATTAAACATGATAAACATAAATAAAAGTGTTTTTAAAAAATTTGTCCGATTTCATTGAAATAGATAGTTAATTCTGGGACACCCTGTATATATATATATATATATAGTAAGTGTAGAAATAAAAATTGTGGCAGGAGCAAACACATTTGTACGAAAAACTAACAATTTTAGCCCTTTGCCCGAAATTCAACATAAGTTCAAATGGCTTATTTGCAACCAATTTTTTAGTTATTGTCTGAATTATACATAGGTCACAAAAAAATAAAGAAATGAAAATAAATATAAATTGGAAACAAAAATAGATAAAAAAATTACAAAATGATGCCTAAATGATATATAGGTTACAAACGAAATAAACATAAGAAATAAACCTAAAAAATTGGAAAGTTTACAATCAATTTAATAGATGATGCAAAAATGATATATATGTCACAAAGAAATAAAATAAAGAAATAAACCTAAAAAATAAATTGAAAAATAAATTATAAGAGAAGCATACAAATTTATAAGGGAAAAAATTACCAAAGGTTTTAATAGTTATTGTCTAAATCATAAATAGGTCACAAAAGAATAAAAAAATACAAATAAATATAAATTGGAAAACAAAATGATGCCTAAATGATATATAAAGAAATATAAGAATATGTACAAAATATATAAGATATATATATACCACATATATAAGAAATATAAGGAATATATATATATATACACACATAAGGGAAAAATTATCAAAGGTTTTTATAGTTATTGTCTGAATGATACATAGGTCACAAAAGAATAAAGAAATAAATGTAAATTTGAAAAAATTACAAATGATGCCTCAATGATATATAAAAAATATAAGGAATACATACATGTACATATGTGTATATACACATACACATGTGTATATGTATGTATTTCTTATATTTTTTATATATTATTGAGGTATCATTTGTAATTTTTTCAAATTTATATATTTTTATTTCTTTATTCTTTTGTGACCTATGTATCATTCAGACAATAACTATAAAAACCTTTGGTAATTTTCCCTTATATATATATATATATATATATAAATTTTCCTTTTATATTGCTTATATTTCTTACATATGTGGTATATATATCTTATATATTTCGTATATATTCCTATATTTTTTTATATATCATTTAGGCATCATTTTGTTTTCCAATTTATATTTATTTGTATTTTTTTATTCTTTTGTGACCTATCTATGATTTAGACAATAACTATAAAAACCTTTGGTAATTTTTTCCCTTATAAATTTGTATGCTTCTCTTACAATTTATTTTTCAATTTATTTTTTAGGTTTATTTCTTTATTTTATTTCTTTGTGACATATATATCATTTTGGCATCATCTATTAAATTGATTGTAAACTTTCCAATTGAGCTTGAATTTGTATGCTCCGCTTACAATTTGTGTTTTTATCTGTGGGTTTATTTCTCTGTTTATTTTGTTTATGACCTATATATCATTTTGTAATTTTTTTATCTATATTTGTTTCCAATTTATATTTATTTTCATTTCTTTATTCTTTTGTGACCTATGTATAATTCAGACAATAACTATAAAAAATTGGTTGTAAACAAGCCGTTTGAACTTATGTTGAATTTCAGGCAAAGGGCTACAATTGTTAGTTTTCCATACAAATGTGTTTGCTCCTCCCACAATTTTTATTTCTACACTTACTATATATACATACATTTTTTTTGTAACCTATATATAGTCTTGAACTCTCTTTTCACTCCAGTGTTCCTGAGGATGTCATTAGATGAAAGCGCTTGAGCACCACTTTGTTTCTTTTCCCTTCATGGTTTTATTCATCATATATATATATATATAATATACCGGTATATGCAGCTTCTGATTCCTCCCAGTCCCAGCCAGCACCAAAGTGGTGCAAGTTGCTCAATTTTATGGCTGCTCCAGCTCCCTCTACAGCTTCTCAGAACCCTATTGTCAGCCAGGTGGACAGCTACCTTGACCAGCCCTGCATTGATGAGGACTGCAATCCCCTGACATGGAGGGACACTGCACATCTGTATCCTGACGTATCTGTTCTTGCTGCCAAGCATCTTTGCATCCCTGCCTCCAGTGCACTGGTGGAGTGCTTATTCAGTATTGTAATGATCATTACAATGATAATGAAGGGCTTGTAATGATAATGAAACAAAAATGCTGTAATGGTAATGATAATGAAAAATTTCTGGTAATGATAATGATAAACCTTGTAATGACCCCATGTCTCAATTGTACCATATGCATCAGGTGATGGTAGTTATGTGGAAGTGGGTGGAAGCATGTTGAATGCAGGTAGAGTAATATGAATGGGAAAAGGAGTTGGCCCTAAACTGGGAGTGATTGGGAAGTATGATGTGCCTAGAATGGATTGCAGTGGTGATAGAATAAAAAAATTGTGGGAAGGAGGTTATTAGAAATACATACTTTCAGTATAAGGAACTACAAAGCATAAATGCTAGAGAGAAAGAAACCTCTCCTGTTTATTATTATATTTGTAAAATCTAAAATGTTTTTTGATAGAGGCATCTGATTTTTATTATGAAATTGGTTTCTGCTTCCATTTTGCTGTTTGTACTCTTAAATTATTTAAAATCATCATTAACCTAATATCTCCCATACTGTATTGAAATTTCAGTTTCTGTATGGTAAGCATCCACACATGATTATATTTGAGACAACCTCCATTAGTGGTACAGAATACTGAATTTGAAGAGGCAGCAACAAAACTGATCTCTCATCAATTCCTCCACGGAAGAAAAATAAGAATATGAGGCCTGTTCAAAAAGTATCTAGACAGGGTGTTTATTTTTAGGAGGAGGTCAAGCTTGGAGTTGTGTTTGTGCTAAACATGTCTCTGCATGTCAAGACAAGTTGACTGATAGGGTTGCACTTCATTGTGGTGAGCTGATAAAATTGAACGGCTTTTGTTTCGCGGCAACTTCTTACGATGTCAGAGAGTACCGAGCAACGTGTTTGTATTAAATTTTGTTTTAAAATTGGGAAAACAGCCAGTGAAACTTTTGATTTACTCAAAATAGCATATGGTGATGCTGCTATGGGCCGTACACAAGTTTTTAATTGGTTCCGCCAGTTTAAAGATGGAAGAACTTCCATTGAAAGTCATTCACGGTCTGGACGACCCTCAACATCAAAAAATGAAGAAATCTTGGCAGAAGTGCGCACTATGGTCCAAAATGATGGACGACTGACTGTTCGTGAGATGGCAGAAGAGGTTGGAATTTCGATAGGCTCATGCCACTCAATTTTAACGACAGATTTGAACATGAAACATGTTTCAGCAAAGTTTGTGCCACGGCTGCTAACAGAAGAGCAATGGGAAAATCGTATACCTAAGAGAAATAGAGATGAATCTGAAGAGATTAATACCAAGAGACATTGTACAGCTGTCAAAGAAAATGAATGGGAAAGTTTTGATGATGACAACTTGCTTGTTTACAATCGGCATGGCTTGAAAAGTAATAAGGTAAATACTGTGGATTGAAAATAATACAACTAATAATAACTGATGAATATACTGTACAGGCATTAGTTTATTGCCATAGTAAGTCTATTTCACCTAATTAGGCATAGTTGCTTTTGAGGACTTCATTTGATATTTATTTGGGAAAAAATCATATGCCTACTTCAGATGACTTTCTAAATGAAAACCCTACTCCTGTAGCAGAATTGTAGTTCTCTAATTTGCAAATTTTAATTTTTATAATTGTATTTCAATAGATAGCATCATACGATATGGATGGAACGTTGATAACCACGGTATCAGGTCGAGTATTTGCTAAGGACATCAATGACTGGAAACTCATATATTCTCAAGGCCCAGAAAAACTGAAAAAATTATGTACAGAAGGTTACAAGATAGTCCTCTTTACAAATCAGTTGGGAGTTGGTAAGAAAGCCTTTTTATTAGATTAAGCATTTGGCAGTGTAGTTCAGTTACCCTTCTTTTAAGTGTACAAGCTACATTTCAGTTTCACACATTTTCTGTTTGACCCCCCTTGTTTACAATAGAGTTGTTCAATTCCTTAAAATATGTATAACACCCCTAAATTATGTAATGTACCAACCAGGTAAGGGAAAAATAAATGTGAAAGAAATTCAAACAAAAATAGTGAGTGTCATTGAAGAACTTGGTGTTCCTGCCCAAGCTTTGGTTGCGACAGGGAAAGGAAAATACAGAAAACCCATCACAGGAATGTGGGACTTCTTTGTTGAAGAGGTAAATTGCTACAGTATTGTTCATTGGTTGTAATATGACTGTAGTGGAAGTTATTTGCTTGCATTGGCCCATTTTTTGTGGGAAATTTGAAGTATATTTTTGTATTGAATGGCTCGAATTTTTCTTGGTGAAAGTATTATTGTGTATTAAGTAGCACATGCTAAATGGAATTTATCTTAAATATTATATATTAATGGCTTTGGGTATCATAGCCTCAGTTTTCTTAATTTTTCCTAGAAATAAGAACTACAGTAAAATATTTTGTTAATTGAAGTGCTTATTGTTGTTTTAATACTTTTTCATTGGATCAGTGTAATGGCGGGATGGAAGTAGACAAGGATAGCAGTGTCTATGTTGGAGATGCTGCTGGCAGACCCGAAATTCCCAAACAAATGAAAAAAGATCACTCCGTCGCTGATCGGCTCTTTGCCTTAAACATTGGAATTCCCTTTTCCACCCCAGAAGAACATTTTTTAGGTACAGTATGAGTTAAGTAAAAGGAAGGGTAAAAATATATTTCTGGTCATTTTCCAGCACAGATAATAAAGACCACCTTACAATAACTTGGTTGATGCTATTTCAGATGAATGCCATACTGAATGGATACGAAATTTATGGAACTTTATTCTAATGTAATGTAATGTAATTGTAGAGCTTGAAAAAGATATACGCACGTGTTTAGGTGAGGGGTGAAAAACTTGTACAATGTTCGGGCCAGATAAGCGCACGGACCGTTGCATTAACTCTTGAATTAGTACTAACTAGCACCATTGGGAAGGACTACTTCACAACCAATGTTGTAAGACTGTTTCTGGTCAATCAGCGAAGTTAAACACCATTGAGTCTGGAGAGTAGTTGGATGAAAGACCTATAATTTGGCTACCACGTAAAGCTGTAGATCCCCTCTGTTGTATGACCTTCGATGTTGCAAAGGAGGTCGAATACCCCCCCCCCCCCCCCCCCAATCATTGAACTCCCGACCTCTATCTTTACCACATCTGTAGGGAAATGGTATTACCCATGAGTTAGCTGGTGGGGATTGATGTAGTAATAAAATTCAATAATTGTTTTTTCTGAAGGTTGTGTGGCACATGACACACACTAGTATGTACTCATAAAAATAAAATTTAAGTCGTTAAATCAAGATGATGCTAAGAATTTTTTTTAATAAGATTGTTTTTCCTTATCACTTAAAATTGGTCTAAAAATTATAGTTTCCAACAGATAACAAGCGAAGTTCATACAAAATGCCTGACTTTATTCCAAGTGAAATTGAGGCCTCATCTCTTTACAATCCACTTAACACCAAAGTTCCTAAACATCCTGTAGAAGTAAGTTTATGAAATCACCAGTTCAGCCATTATGGTATGAGATTATTAAGGATCTATATGCCTTTCATAGTTAATGTATTTCAAATTTTATCTTATTTATTGAGGTATTTAGTGCTCGAAGATAGTACAGTATTTAAAAAAGTATATTGCTGAGAGTTTATATAAATAAAATAATGCAAAATTATTTTCCAAAGATTTATGATATATGGCAGAATTGACGTTTCTTATAAGGTTTTTAAATTAACAGGCAATTTTAATGGTGGGATTTCCTGGCTCAGGCAAAAGTACTTTTGTGGAAAAGAATCTTCTCAAACTTGGGTACATTCCCACAAACAGAGACACTTTAGGAACGTGGCAGAAGTGTATTTCATTAATGGAAAAATCTCTTCGGGTGATTTGAAGTTATTTTACACTCTTCATCATTCTTAGTTAAAAATCTTGTGAATTTTCTCCATCAAAGAGAGAGAAATTAGAGACCTTTATTTTCAAGATATTTTGAAATAAATAATCATTCAAGAGGAAGACCAGAAACTGATACAGCGCTTAGACTTTTGTATTATTTTTACCATCATCATCGGGATTCGAAACCCCGACCCCTTTGCTTATTGGGAAACTGTTACCCACAGAGATTCGAACGTTGACTATTGAAATAAATGTACACTGCTTTACCATATTTATGAAAACAGCCAAGATAACGACAATTACAAAAATAAAGTACAAAGTTGAATTATTGCAGGATGGTAAACACGTTGTGATTGATAACACGAATCCTGATAAAGCATCTAGAAAGAGGTATATCGAAGTTGCAGAGAAGCTCAATGTCCCTATTCGATGCTTTGTATTGGATATCTCTCTGAATCAGTCCAAACACAATAATAAAGTAAGCCATTTGTTTCAGTTTACATTCAGACATTGTTCTTGATATATTGTATGTTGTAGTAGTAGTACCATATTTATTGAAATCGTGTATTGGGAGAATTTTTATGCAGCAATTTACACTATTTGTATTCATCATTGTGAAGTACATAATAAACTTCAACATGTGCGCCATTGGTCGCCCGTACAACATCCAATGGATATTCAATTTTTTGCCATGTGCGTTCAAACATGCCAGCATGCTTCATGCTTTATATCTTATTTAGTAAGAAAAATATTAACGACTCATCGTTCAGGTCTTTTATGAACACCCTGTATTTTGAATTAAATTGAATAACCTGTGTTGATAAAATAAAAATTTTACAATTTTCGTTTCTGTTTTAACGTAAATAGTGAAATTGGACTACTTATTTTATTTAATTTGGTACTTAAGCTTTAGGCTTTACTGGGTTCTTAATTAATAATATATAAATCATAAGAATTATTAATTATTATTAGAGTATGTATTAATCTTAGGTTATTATTACAGGTATGAAACAAATACGAAGTCCTTATTGGAGGTATATCAATACTATACAAAAAAAAAAAATAAGAGATGAGTAGTAACGAGTAATGTACATTTAATCCTAGATTTGTTAGTATCCTATTTTTAACCCTTTCGGTGATGGTACGTACAGTGCTTACAATAAGTCTCGTGCCTCTGTCTCGTCCCAAGCTAGTCTGTTAGGTATAAAATGGGCGGTCCTTGTGGCAGTGGAGGTGTGTTTGGATTGGTGCACATAATTGCTCTAACCCCATCAATGACGTCCATTATTACGTCACTTCTGCTACATTTTAGTGTTTAAAATACAAATGATTAAGAAGCAGAATGACCAAGTTTCGGGATGGTTATGGAGCAATCCTAGTCATCATAATGTTAGTTGGGCATTACATTATACCGTCTCAATATATATTGTAGACTATAGAGAACGACTAATTCGGCAAATATCCCAAATCATGGCATGATACCTAAGTTATTTTGACGCAGGTCTAAATTATTTGCTCAAATGCAATGATTGATATTAAGTAATTGTTGGGAATTGTTGTCAATATTGTTGTTTGTGATACATATCCTACGTGAAGAATCTAATGATCAAATTCCTCAGTGAACCTCTCACGCGCTCGCATTTCGAGGAAGTCACGGTCGTCTCGCTAATAGATAGTTTATCCATTGTTTTAAGTGGTAACCTATTCCAGCTTATGAAAGTCATTAGTCTAAAGCAAGACTGGTGGGCCGTGAATCAGAGAAATTTGCATTTGATTTGTTCATCGTAATTATTACATAATATAGTATACTGTATATAAGAGTTTATCATATGACAATTCCCATAAACACGTGATGGCCTCGATGTTGCCAGTTTTTTTTTTTCCTGAAACTATTACCTTCGCATAGTTTGTTTCAACATTGCATATATTATCATCTCCACGAGCGTAGACATTGCAAGAAAAGATTCTAACTAAGGATAAGTAAAGTTCTTTCATGGTCACAATATATACTTTTATAGATGTCAAACATAAAAATATAATAAAATTCTATATTAACATAAATATATATTCGATACACATTTACGTCATGGCTTTAACATCAGTATTTCGTATAGCTTCCTCCAGCATCAATAATTTCTTGCAATCGTTGCGGCATAGAAGAGGCCAGATTGTAGGGAATGTTTGGTGTTCGACGTAAGCTCTCCCAACTATTCCTCGTGTGAGCTAAAAGTGCTTCAAATGTTCTTTCATTACGTTGCTCCCATTCGTTAATCATTATTGCCCAAAGGTTTTCAATCGGATTCATATCAGGAGAACGTGGTGGCAGAATTACATTAATAATCTCTGGCTCCCTTTCCTCCTCCCTTCGTAATTCCCCACCCAACCTCGTTTCCTTCGACATAGCAACGCTTACCTCCATCCTCATTCCACTTCCTTCATTAAACCTATTATCGCTTTTACTGTCCCTTCCTTCCATCCTTCAATGCCAACATTCTTAAACCTAGCACATAAATTATATAATATGGAATCTGACACCTTAGATCTCTATGCATTCATGTTTGAAGACGCCTGTGTCTTAGGGGAATCTAAATGTTGAGAGTGGGCTTGAGGGGTAGTCTATAGATTACTACAGGTGACCTTGAACACTCCAACTATTTAAAAATGATTATTTATTACGCACATCATATGGCATAATACACACACGAATTTAAGTATCTTACACTATAGGAATGGAATTGAATCCTACCAAAGTTAAAAAGTCGCAAAATATGATAAGCACACCGGACAAAAAATTAGTCACCCCTAATAGCACCGATAGTAGGAAGTTCAAGGTCACACAGAGGGCGCTGATGTAGCATTGGTAAGTGACAAGTAGCGGTGACGTAGCACACAGGATCAGATCTGTTTCGTGAGGTGGTGAAGAACAAAGTGTGTGTTGGATATAGTCTGCAAAATGGGTCGTGAGGCAGACGTTACTCAGTGGCAAAAAGGAGCCATCGTGTTTGGCAGAGCCCACGGACACAAAATGTCTGAAGTAGCCCAATTTGTTGGTGTGTCAACGCGTACTGTCCAGCGAGTTTACAAAGAGTGGTGTAGTTCGCAATCAACTGAAAATCGACGGCGTAACTGTGGCCGGAAAACAATTCTCGACAATAGGGAGCGCCGCCATGTTTCTCGTCTAGTAACTACAAATCGTTTTCAAACCAGAGAACAATTGCTCCAAGAAACCAATGAGGTTCTCCAGCGACCAATTTCCGAACGGACATTGCGACGAGAACTGCATGCGATGGACATCTGGAGCAGGGTACCACGGAAGAGGCCGCTGTTAACAGCAGGTCACAAATTGGCACGTTATAAATGGGCTCAGAGGCACAAAAACTGGACTGCGGCAGATTGGAAACGTGTAATTTGGTCCGATGAGTCCCGTTTTTGTTTGTTCTCCAATGATGGGAGGCGACGAGTACATCGCAGGTCCAATGAAGCCTTTAATCCTGAATGCGTCGAAGGTGTTCAGGCTGGAGGTGGTTCCGTGATGTTCTGGGGATGTTTTTCGTACCACGAAATGGGCCCTCTCGTTCCAGTGACGATGAATTTGAACCAGCAGGCGTACCTCCGCATACTAAATGATGAATTGGTCTCTGCCTCGCCGGATTCGTGCGGTTATCAAGGCCAGAGGCGCCGTCACACGTTATTAGGTACATTCTGAGAGGGGTGACTAATTTTTTGTCCGGCGTGCTTAGATTAGTTTGTATTAAGAGGTTACTAAGAGAAAAGGATTTGGGATAGAGCGGAAGGCAGAGAGTATATTTTCTCGAGTTTCGGTTATTATTAACGTTATATGGATACATTGCCATGCGGTGTGTGTGTGTGTGTGTGTGTGAGAGAGAGAGAGAGAGAGAGAGAGAGAGAGAGAGAGAGAGAGAGTTACAAGGCAAAGAAGTACCTCAAAAGGCCTTGCGGCCCATACTGAGGAGGTACCAATGGCAACGGATGCCAGGGAAAATTTTCTATACACAAATAGTGTGCAAGATTTGGTCTAACCTTTTCTTGAACTGATCCACAGAGGAACTGTTCACAACTTCTGAAGGTAACCTGTTCCACGTGTCATATACGTAAAGTAATTCCCACACACACTAGTCCTAAACCGTTTCAAATCCAACTTCCAACCATTGTTGCGAGTTGGGTTATCATTTAAACTAAACATGCTTCTAAAATCGACATCGTTGAACCCGCGTAAAAGCTTGAAAACTTCGATCAGTTGACCGCGCAGCCTCCGAGTTTCCAGCGAAAACAAGTTCAGGGCGCGTAACCGTCGATTGTAGCCCATATACCTAACGGAAGGGATTAACTTTGTGGCCCTCGCCTGCACTCGCTCCAGCCTCTCAATATCTTTCCTGAGGGTGGGCGACCAGAACTGCACTGCATACTCCAGGTGCGGCCGAACCAAGGAATTGTACAGAGAGAGCACAATCTCCTTGTTCCGAAACTGAAATTGTCTCCTGATATAACCCAACAGCTTCTAAGCTTTCTTTTCCACCTCTACGCACTGTTTGGTAAACTTAAAGTCGCTGCTAATTAGCACACCCAAGTCCTTTTCCAAATCAGTCACCTCGATATTGCTCCCCAACATCGAGTAGTCCGACTTGGGATTGGCATAGCCAATGTGCATCACTTTGCATTTACCCAAGTTAAACGGCATTTGCCATTTTTCGGACCACTCTCCTATCCTTCCTAGGTCCGCACGCAGTTCCTCGATCGCTTCGGGCGTCCCAACATTGGCCCCAAGCTTGGTGTCATCAGCGAATTTGGCGATCCGACTGACGATGCCACCGTCTATATCATTTATGTAAATGATAAACAACAGTGGCCCCAAAACGGAACCCTGAGGAACCCCACTAGTGACCGAGGCCCAACCCGAACTGGCCCCTTTAATTACAACCCTCTGCCGCCTATTCTTCAGTCAGTTTTCAGTCCACCTACCTACTTCCCCACCGATACCCAGCGCCCGCACTTTCGCTATTAGCCCGCGGTGAGGTACCTTATCAAAGGCTTTCTGAAAGTCGAGATAAAGTATATCAATCGCCCTACTCTTATCGTACTCACTCAACATGACGTGGAAAAACTCGAGCAAGTTGGTGAGACACGACCTATGCCGTCTAAACCCATGTTGGGAGTCCCCAAGCAGCTTGTAGGAATCCAAATGGTCAACGATCCTATCCGCTATTATCCCCTCTAATAATTTACCTACAACTGAAGTGAGACTAATGGGACGATAGTTCCCTGGACTTTCGTGATCCCCTTCTTAAAGATAGGGGTCACGTTGGCTTCCCTCCAGTCACCAGGCACCTGGCCCGTCTCCAACGATTTGTTGAAGACTGTAGCCAGGTGGAGAGCCACCTGGTCGCGCACCTCCCGCAACACTGGGGAGAAACTGGTCTGGCCCAGGAGCCTTAAACGCGCTTAGTTTGTCTATTCTATCGGCAACGACTGTCGCGGTACATCGAACACTATCCAGGCCAGCACCTTCGTGCTTCACGCCTGGCTCGGGGATGATGCGGGTGTCGTCCCTGGTGAACACTCCCGCAAAGTACTCATTAAGCACATTGGCGATGTCCGCGTCGGAGGTCCGCAGAACGCCGCTTCGGTCCTTTAACGGACCTATCATGCTTCTAATGGGCTTTCTACTATTGACATAACGGAAGAATTCCTTAGGGTTCCCCTTGCAGAGGCTTGCCACCCGTAGTTCTTCGTTACGTTTCGCTAGCCTAACCTTCGCCTTCACTTCCCTACACAGGCGGACATACGCTTCAGTGTTCTCATGGGAACGATTGGCCTTCGCCCTCCTATACGCTACTTTCCTATTTCGGATAGCCGAAGCGATGTCACGATTGAACCACTTAGGCTGCGTTGAAGCAGGGGTGACCGGTTTTGAGGGTATGGCAGCAGACTGCAGCACCATAAACTCGTCCCGGAATGCACTCCACACACACTCAACATCGCCGCCGACCTCGAACCCCATCTCACCTACGCTATCCCTGAGGCTAACAAAGTCCGCCCGCTGGAGATGGAGCTTACTGCCTCTCGAGTTACTACGCTTCACCCGAGGGACACGCACACGGAACCTAATCAGAGAGAGAGAGAGAGTTACAAGGCGTTACAAGGAAAAGAAGCACCTCAAAAGGCCTTGCGACCCATACCGAGGAGGTACCAATGGCAACGGGTGCCAGGGAAAATTTTGTACACACTCAAATAGTGTGCAAGATTTGGTCTAACCTTTTCTTGAACTGTTCTGAACTGTTCACAACTTCTGAAGGTAACCTGTTCCACGTGTCACAGATCTTATACGTAAAGTAATTCCCACACACACTAGTCCTAAACCGTTTCAAATCCAACTTCCAACCATTGTTGTGAGTTGGGTTATCATTTAAACTAAACATGCTCCTAAAATCGACATCGTTGAACCTGCGTAAGAGCTTGAAAACTTCGATCAGTTGACCGCGCAGCCTCCGAGTTTCCAGCGAAAACAAGTTCAGGGCGCGTAACCGTCGATTGTAGCCCATATGCCTAACGGAAGGGATTAACTTTGTGGCCCTCGCCTGCACTCACTCCGGCCTCTCAATATCTTTCCTGAGGGTGGGCGACCAGAACTGCACTGCATACTCCAGGTGCGGCCGAACCAAGGAATTGTAGAGAGAGAGCACAATCTCCTTGTTCCGAAACTGAAACTGCCTCCTGATATAACCCAACAGCTTCTGGGCTTTCTTTTCCACCTCTACGCACTGTTTGGTAAACTTAAGGTCGCTGCTAATTAGCACACCCAAGTCCTTTTCCAAATCAGTCACCTCGATATTACTCCCCAACATCGAGTAGTCCAACTTGGGATTGGCATGAGAGAGAGAGAGATTGATTGATTGATTGATTGATTGATTGATTGACACTTTTTAAATGGTTTGTGGGTAAGGGCTTCACGTATGTTATTTTAGTCCAGGGTAGTTTATGTGGAGGTGTTAACGTAACTTGCACTTGGGACTGTTAATTGTAAGACAACTACCATAGCTGGGACTGAGACACGTTATCCCCTGCCTACTCTATATATATCTATATACAGGGTGTCCCAAAAGTCCCTATCTATTTAGTTGAAATAGGCTGAATTTCAAATAAATGTCACACTGACCTGAATACAGGTGTATTTCTATACAAATTACAAGTATTACACCATTAAAATCTTTAATTAGCAGTTTCCACATGTGCTCCATCTGTATCTCTGCAAATCTCAAAGCGGTCAGCTGCATTGCGGAACACATTTCCGAGTATTTCAGGGGTTATTTTCTCAACTGCTTGCCTTTAGACCTCTGATTTAATGAAACCCCAAGCAAAGAAATCCAATGGGGTCAAATCCGGAGATCGCGCTGCCCAGGGCCTAAATTCACGAATTGCTTTATCTGTCGGTCCAGGCTTATGAAACCTTTAGAATCGGTCTCTAATTTCACATTTCATTCCTCTGATGCGACATGTTACTATCATAACGCGTTCATGCATATTCATCACCAATGATATGGAACTGAAAAAATTAATTAAAAATTTAAAAATAATTAAAATAGAAATCTAATGCATGATTTGTCTAGAAAGGTGCGTGCAATCATGTCATTAAAACATTCATTTGAAAATCAGCCTATTTCAACAAAATAGATAGGGACTTTTGGGACACCCTGTACAGTATGTCTCTATATATAAATAGATAGAGTGATCGATACAATGATAATGTGGACGTCATTGTTGGGGTTAGAGCAATTATGTGCACCAATCCGAACACACCTCCGCTGCCATAAGGACCGCCCATTTTATACCTAACAGACTAACTTGGGACGAGACAGAGGCGCGAGACTTATTGTAAGCACTGTACGTGTTTGTGGGGGTTAGTTTAGGTGCGAAATGAACACTGAAGGGGTTAATGGAGATTTCAACTGTTTTAAATGAATTTACATTCACAGTATTTTTTATATCAATATTTAAATCATTCCACAGTTTCAGGCCAATGAAAATGGGTAATTTTTTTTAGATTAAAATCTAAGTTGAGGAAATAAGATGCTTTAGTCTATTTCTGGTCTGATACAGGGTTTTTTTTAGATGAAAACTTACTAGTGGTACCAAGTAGTTAAAAATAAACTAATTATTTTTCATAGAGATGTGATTAGTCACTGAACTACAATAATTTGAAGATCACATTAATTATAAATATTCTTACTCTTTTCGCAGTTCAGGGAACTAACAGGATCAGATCACTCCAAAGTCAGTGACATGATTTACAACATGTACAAGTAGGTAAATTCTTAGTAACCAATTACTGTGAACTTAAAATACTGATCCTTAAAGTTTACAACAGGCAGATTTTCACACAAGAATAAACTACTTTCAGGTCAAAGTTTAAAGAACCAACGCTTAAAGAAGGATTCAGCGACATTGTTAAAGTTAATTTCGTACCATCCTTCAAGAACTCCGAGATGGAAGAGTTTTACAAGACATTTTTGTTGGAGAATTAAAGGTGGTGTATTTTTTTAAGTATTTATTTTCTTTACATTATACCAAACTATATTACTGAGATCGTATGCACCAAATACAATTGAGCAATATAATGTATATAACAAAAACTCTCTTGAGTTTGCAGTTTCCTTTCAAAGGGTTTAATATTAAGAAACTAAGTCAAATGAAACAGTTTAGGATAAGTTGTGTAAACTTGGCAATTTTACAAATACCAAAGTACACTCCACACTTATGGTCCATTATTTTATTATTATTATTATTATTATTATTATTATTATTATTAAGGAATGTCTGAAGCATACACTTTGAACGCTAAAACTTCTTACATCCAACGTATTAAAAATATAATTAACTACTATTGTTTGAATAGAAACTCGCATAATAATATAACTAAATATAAAAGTACAGGGTATTTCAGGTCGACCCTAGAAAGAAAGAAAAAGAAATACTTCATATTAGTTTCGGAATTACTATGACAAACTTCAAATACCAAATACAAACAACAAATTCTGCCAATTTCCATATTTCTAGGGTCGACCTGAAACACCCTGCATACTAGATATAATAAATATACTCCCAGATGAATCTTTACATTTCCTTCCCGATGGTTACAATATTAAGAATGGGTAAGGGAAGATTTCCTGCTCCTTCCTTCCTTCCTTCCTTCCTTCCTTCTTCTTCCGCAGCTTATTATCCCATCTTTACATGGGGTCGCTGTTTTTGGTTCGTCTTCTCCACTCTCCTCTGTCGTATACCGCGTCCTCCTCCAAGTCCTTCTCCCTGATGTCCGCCACCACACAGTCCCTCCATCTCGTCTTCGGTCTTCCTCCTCTTCTCCTTCCCGGCAACTCCATCTCCAGCACTCTGCGCCCCACATACTCCTCCTCTCTTCTCCTGACGTGTCCATACCACCTCAGCCTGGCCTCCTGCACCTTCTTATATGCTCATTTCTGACCCTATCCCTCCTCGTCACTCCACACATCCATCTCAACATCTTCATTTCAGCCACATCGATTTTTCTTTCATTGCTCTTCTTCATTGGCACAGTCTCCATTCCATACAACATTGCCGGCCTCACCACTGTTTTGAATACCTTTCCTGCTCCTTCCATGCAATTAAATTCCTCGCACAAGACAATTTAGCGAAAATATAATCCAAAGTTTACCTGCACCTAGTCGGTCCAAGCTCGCTCGTATTGTAACACTTAAATTTCCTACAAACAATTTTGAACAAAGCAAGCAAGAGCTTAACATCGACTTTTAAAGCTCGCGAGCCGCCGAGATTTTGAGTGCACTTTCACCAGGGTTGGCAAAAACCCGGGTTTTTTATTAAAAAAAACCAACTGGGTTTTTGCTGGGTTTTTGGTTTTTTGGTTTTTGATGGGTTGAAATTTTTTTTAGAAAGATTCGATAATTATGTACGTAGTGCCTAATATATCTATTATTTTATTAATTTATTTATCTAATCTACAATATATATTAAAAAGACATCTTTATTTCACAGAAAGTTCAGATATGAGAGATAATAATGACATATTAGAATTTTCTCCATTTTAATTTTAGATCTTTCCTTTATTTCTTAACAGCAGATTTCAGCTTTATTTAGACCTAACTCAAATTTAAATATTTAAGATGCCAAAGAGTTATAGAGGTGGAAGATCTAAAGCTAGCGAATGGGACGAGGTGACTTTATTAAGTGATCAGCCTACTAGAGTACTATGCAGTTATTGCAAAGAAAGTATCACTCGATAAATTAAGAGAGTGAAACATCATCTAGAGAAATGCAGTAAAAGAAAAGTGGAATGTTTTGAAAATGAGGCAAGAGATATGCCGAGACTCGAATTTGGAGCATCAGTTGAAACTGATTCACTTCCTCCAACTTTGGCTTCTGGCAAAGATGATCCGAAGATTATAAGTGAAAATGTGCCTGAAATGAGTGACACCAGTGCAGGTTCTTCATCATCCACATTCTGTCATTCAACACCAATAAAGCATAAAAGGCAAAGATCAATTACACCATTTGTGGTAAGAACGACTGTGGACCAAAAGGAAGAATTAGATTTACAAGTTGCAAGGTTCTTTTTTTCAGCTAACATACCCTTCAACGTTTTAGAAAATAAAGAATTTATAAAATTAATCAAAGGTCTAAGATCAAGATATGAACCACCAAACAGGAAAAGGTTAGCATCTGATCTGTTAATAAAAGTTAATGATGAAGTAATCCATGAAATGAAGAATGACCTTAATCTTGATGATTGTACCATCACCCTTATACAAGATGGTTGGAGTTTAGTAGGTAATGATCCTATTATTGCGCACAGTATTCATAATGGAAAAAAGCCATATCTGATTTCAGCAGTAGATGCCGGAAGTACAAAAAAGACAGCAGAATATTGTGCACAATTAGCTAGAGAAGCAATAACAAAAACTAAAGAAATATATGGCATTGATGTAAGTATAACTATTTTGTAGGTACATTTTATTTTAGTTATAAACTGAATGTAATTGCTACAATGCTACAATGCTTCAGACCAACAAAGACCCCAGGATCCACTCACGGCCGGTCCACCCAACTGCGCTCGCAACCGTGCACCGTGTACGCCCTCCATGGTGGCGGAGGGGACCCACAACCCCACGCTGGCTCCGAACCACAAGAACACAAGAAACTTATCCAAAAACCGCCGGCAAATCGGCAACGACCAACCTTTACGAAACCAAACAACTATCAATCCAAAAATAACCAATTATCGGTCCAAAACCAAAGACAGAATCTCTCGGTCCAGAGGAGCAAGTCACAACAGACCACCATCCACAAATATGTCACACTCTACATCCACCTACAACGGACACGCAACATATCAGATCCAAAGAATCCAGTCAACCTCACCACGGCATCCACCAAGTCACGGACCAAGTCAAAATCTACAACCACACACATTACCAATTCAAAAACAACTAATTATCGATTCAAAACCAAAGATAGAATCTCTCGATCCAGAGGATCAAGCCACAACAGACCACCATCCACAAATATGCCACACCCCACATCCACTACACAACGGACACGCAAACATATCAGATCCAAAGAATCCAGTCAACCTCACCACGGCATCCACCAAGTCACGGTTCACATCGACTGCGGACCAAGTCAAATCCACAACCACACACACCACAATACACACACACACGAGGAAAAGTGTAGGTGCGGCTGCAAAGACTGCACAGTAATGCAGAAACGTGCGCGCACCCACTATGGGTCCCCCACCCAAAGGTGTCTGTGGGGCAAGTGAAGACCACGAGCCCCTCAACACCTCACAGCACTATGGGGGGCACCGCTCGGCAGAGGAATCTCTTTAAATGGGGTGTGTAAGGACAGAGAGTATCCCCTAACCCAAGACGCTGCCTCCCTATATCCCACAACACTTGTGTTGAGCTGTGGGATCTACCCCCACAAAGCCTTAATTTTACTACCTTAAACTATACCCTTTCTATCAACATGCGCGTCCAATCGATTCTTAAACATGTTTATAGACGTGCTACTAATTACTTCTACCGGCAAACTATTCCAGCTATTTACTATTCTATGCGTAAAAAAGTTTTTCGCAACTGCTGTCTCGAACCTTCTACTTGTCAACTTACACCCGTTATTTCTAGTCCTATTATATTGAGATATTTCGAAAAAGCTATCTCTATCTACGTTATCAAACCCATTCATAATTTTGAAAACCTGGATTAGATCACCCCTTAACCTCCTAGTCTCGAGTGTAGTCAATTTTAACTCTTTAAGCCTATCCTCGTACGACTTTGACCTAAGAGACGGAATCATCTTAGTTGCTCGTCTTTGAACTCCGCCTTAGTATACTCAAATGCTCAGTTCCTTATGAGTTATGACATTTTATTTTCAGGTATTTGCTATGTGCACTGATAACGAAAACAAAATGATAAGAATGAGAGAAATTCTTAAGGAGGATAACTACAGTCTTATTACTTACGGCTGTTCAGCACACCATCTAAACTTGGTAGAAAAAGATGTCTCCCCAAAATCAGTTCTCAAGCATGTTGTAGAAATTAACAAATATTTCCGAAACCATCACCAACCTCATGTAAGCTAAAAACAAATCCAATAAATTAGCTACTGTCAGCTTTACTTTTATGCATTAGCACTGTCAATGTTAGCATTAGCACTGTCACCAGTGTGAATCCTAATTCACGACTCATTAATAAGTTGCATAGGCTATTTATTTATGCTGTCAAATCCAGCAATATTTGTAATAAAAATTTATATTTTAGGGTTGGTTAATGGAGAAAGGAGGTATGATGCCGCAACTACCAAATGAAACCAGATGGAATTCTCAGTTAGAATGCATAAAAACCTATTTGTTAAATTACTCTCTATATATAGAAATAAGAGGAGAACATATTGAAGACATTGATCACAACATCGGAAAATTGATAGATAACTTATCTATACAGAGAGAGGTACTCAATTTACAGTCACAACTCTTATTTGTTGGAAATGCTCTAGATAAGGTGTGTTTATATTATGCAGTTAAAATTTTATTTATAGAATCCTGTACTAAAGCACTACTAATATATAATTAAAATGCACTTCATTTTATATGTGTTGTAGCTTATAACACCAAAAAATAAATTCTAACAATGCATAATTCTAAATGTTTACATATGTTTTCATTCAGCCATATATAACTTTATAGTTTTTTTTTTTTGTTACAGTTGCAGGCTGATAATACAACATTATCTGATGCTGTTGAAATTTGGCTCAATTTAATCCAAGATGAAAAATTAACTCCATACAAAGGAGATATTATTAAGAGATTTAAAAAAGCTATGGAGCCATGTCATCTTTCGGCAAATGTAACTGACCCAAAGTATGAAGGTAAATAGGACCTAAATGCTTAACTACTATCAATATCTAAAACATAGGTAACTCAACTGTATGGGCAGAAGAGTTTTCTCTAATCTGAATCAAATCATCTGGCATTGCCATATTAGATAACAATTAGCATAAATTAGATACCATAACATAAATTATATAATCTATATTATTGGCTTTATTTTTGTTTCCACACAGTTCTTTTATTTTTCAGGACAAAAATTGAATAGAGTTCAAGAGGAAGAGGCTGAAGAATGGCTGATTGAAATAAATTTAGAATACATAGCAGGATATTATGCATTCCGCTTAAAAGACGCACTAATATTTCCTCATTTATTTAAAGATAGTATAGTGAGCTCTACATCAGCTAGTAATTGGTGGAAAATTGTTGAAATGACAGAAAAAAAAGAGACCAGGTTACCATTAGGTTTTGCTAAATTTATGAGATCTATTCATAGTTGTCCGGCCAGTTCCGGATCATTGGAAAGATTTTTTTTCAACGTTTGGCTTGGTATGGAGTAAAATGCGAAATAGGTTAGGGAAAGAAAAGGCAGAAATGTTGGTTCGAATCTACCGCCACCTAAGGTCAAAAGATGCTGAACATTCTGATCAATATCAATATTAGGTACCACTTAAATTATTTAAATTATAAAGCTGAAAAGAAACGTGATTTATTTTTAGATATAAGTAGCCAATTAGAAGATAGATAAATTAGATACAGTATTAGATATAAGCAGGGGTGCAGTGCCAATTTTATAGGTGCCGGAGCTCTGGTGGGCCTGACAAAAGCCTGCCATTTCCTATCCTGTTTCTATATATGCCACACGATGACTAAGTATTTCGTGTTTACACTCACTAATTATCATAAAATAAGTATAATTATCAAGCAAATAAAGAAAAAAGAGCAATCATGTATTTTATCAATTTAAGAAGTTAAAACTACTTAGTGCTTACCAAATACCACCAGTGGGAAGTTTCACAATAATTTCCACAAAGGGTCAGGCGTGATATGTTTTCGGGGGTCTGAAGCAACTCTTGTCCTGGTGTCATCTGCCGATCTGTGGTACCGCAGCCATGATATGGCATATGGCTCAGGATTCCACTGAACTAGAGGAGGTCCATGTAGTTTAACAAACATAAGCGCTGATACATGATTTATGAGAATTCTTGAGCGTGTTGTTGTTATTATCAAGTTCATGTGACTGAATCCCCTCTCACACTCAGCAGTACTAATAGGAATAACTTGTGAACAGCTCAGTAATGGGTGTAAATCTTGGGGGATGCGGCGCCCATGATCTTCCACATAGTCTCTAAAGGCATTTAGTACAGAGTAAGAAGAAAGCTTAAACCTCTTACAGAGAGATGAGATTTCAGCTTCTCCGTAATTAGGTGGTATTTCATCAGGCCAGTAGTCTTTTTCAAGGACATACATTTCATTTAGCAGTGATTTATACATACTTTGAGGTTCAGAAGTTTGAGAACCTTTCATGGATGTTGTCGTGAACATACGGTGCTGCAAATTGTTCACAAGACTAGTAAGAAACTGTTGATAATTAATGGAGACAATTTTTTTGTTGCTTGTTATGGTAATTCCTCCAAATTTCCTCTTGCAGAGGTGCCGGAGCGGCGCTCCGGCACGCTCCGGTCAAATAAATAGTTTCTGGAAATTTGTTTATATTGGCCTTATGACATTAATTATAGGTTATAGTTGTTAATAAAGAATTTAAGAATTTCAGTCCAGAAGAACGAGAAAGTAAACATTAGTTTGTAAAGGAAAATGATTAGCGATTAAGGGAGAGAAAATTATTACAAAAAGTACAGACAAATTATTTTTGTGGACATCCTAAAAAGGCTTAATATCTTCTTCACAGAGAAAATATTACGATAATTACATTCTGAAACTTCATATTTATAAATTTCATTATTTCTTTCTTTCTGGTTGCGTCAGGAAGGGCATCCAGCGTAAAACCTTGCCAATACCATTATGATATGCGGATCATGGAAAATGTCGTTAGGGCGTCCGCCGTAACCGACGCGCGGGGGGATCGCCCTGACCCGTGGAAAGTGGACGAGGACTACCGTACCATGAGCGGATGCGGCTGAAGAAGATAGCTCAGAGAAGACGGGCGACGAAGGAGAGACCATGCGAGGGGGGACAGTGTTCGGGGACGACCTGAGGGAGCGGGACTGGATGTCGAGCTGGTACAGGATAGACAAGAGTGGAGAAGGAGGATCCGCAGCAGCGAACCCGCGCAAGTGCGGGACTAATAATGCTGTAGAAGAAGTAGTAGTTGTTAATATATGACTGGATAACCATATTATAAAAAATGCCAAGTTAAAAATAAAGTTTGAGAAGTAAATTGATGTGGGTTTTTAGGTTGGGTTTTTGCTGGGTTTTTGGGTACCGACCCTGACTTTCACTACTTTTCACCCACTGGTTTTAAAGGTGAAGCTCAAAATGTTCATGGCTGTTGTATTTTTTCTAAAGTTATAGACTGACTGGCTTTTCCTCGATTCAACAGAAAATGAAATTTTGTGCAATCATGGAGTGACTACATACAGATAGGCTTTGATACGATGTGTGTTCGAGATACTTTGTACAGTACTTTGAAATATTTCCTGAAAAATGTAAGGCCCACAATTGTTGAAATTTATATAAGTACGAGCCGTTATGCCCATCACTTGCTCGGGGTGGGCTGATTGTATTAAATTTTAATTATTTAATACTTATACTATACTTAATAGGGTGGCCCCTATTTTTCAACTTTTGAAATTACTTGCTCCCAACCCCTAATCTTCTTCCAATATATAAAAAAGTGCTCTGTGCAAAATTTCAGCTCAATTGGGCTATATTAGGGTGGCCCCCAGGGGCCCTAGAGTTTCAAAATTCACCGATAATTGGTATTTCTAATATAAAACCTTTATAATTCATTTGCAAACTTTGTTTGGGAAAATAATCACAAAGCATAATCGAAAGTGAATTTTATTTACAACAAATAATTACGCCGCTTATATAGGCCGCAGGCGCAGAACTTTTTAGAACCTTCCAGAAGCGGTGTTTTTACCCACTTATGATATTTTTCAATTTCCGTGAATATCTCGTCCAATTTTGGTTTTAAGTAAATAATGGTTATAACTAAATTTATTGTAAATTGAATTCTCTTTCGATCATATTCTATATTTCTTTCGAATAAAACACTGTAAAGAAGATAAAAACGGTGTTATATGAAAAAATATCAATATTGTTAAAATCTGAAACTTTAGGGCCTTTGGGGGCCATCTTAATATTGTCTGATTGAGCTGAAATTTTACACAGAGCATTTTTACATGGATTAGAACAACTTTGGAGGTTGGGAGATGAAAAATATTTCATTTCAGAAAATCACATACAACTAAGGGCCACCCTAATACTTAAGTATTAAATAATTAAAATTTAATACAATTAAATAATTAATAATTAAAATGTATTAAATTTTAATTATTTAAATCGTTTTTTTTAATTTTTCGTCGTAACCCCCAGTAATTGGGGGGGGCCTGCGGTCCCCTAATTACTGAGGTTTCAATTATTTGGTTAATAAAACTAGAAAAGAATGCAGCTATGAAAACCTAAAGCTTCACAAATCTTGACACAATGTGAAGCTAAAGTTTTTCATGGCTGCGTTATTTTCTAGTCCTTACAACGCTAGGTATATGTATTTTCTAGTTTCATTGACCAAATAATTGAACCGGCAGTAATTAGGGGACTGTAGGACCCCCCCCCCCCCCCCCCCCCCTAATTAGTGGGGGGGTTGAATTATTTGGTCAATAAAACATCGAACCATAAAATGCACTCTTCAGAATGGTTTTTATGGTTCGAAGTTGAAACTCAATTTTCAAAAAGCGTTTCATCAGCTTTTTTTCCTCTAACGTGTAGTTATTTCCAAAATTCAGATTTTTTTGAGAGAGCCCAAAAGTTCACGGACAGGGAGAGAATTTGATTTCATAGAGTAGATGTACAGAAATTCGGAGCCTGAGAGAAATCAGTCAGTGAGCGTGTATGAAACTTTTAGATCAGTTAAGAAAGTTAAGCTTCAGTATCTGTCGTAAGTGACACTTAAGTTGTATAGAATTTAAAATTCTGTCACACAGCTTTGAGCTTAACTGATTATGTTCTATTTAATTTGGTAACTTCTAATTAACTTTACATCTAAACAGCCAATAATGGAAGTGAGGTGACGTGTGTACATGGTGTCCCATAAGTCCGGCATCATAGGAGAAATATATATTTTTCTATTTCTACAAACTATAATTCATATTTTTCTCTTTCTACAGGCCATAATGTCTGTGAGCAAGGAAGAACGAATCCAGATAATTCTACTCATAGGAAATCGGAATCAAAGAGAGGCCGCTGCTGAATTTAACAGACTGCATCCAGACCACGAGCCAATAACACAGAGTTGTGTTAGCAGACTTGTTGCAAAGTTTAAGGAAACAGGATCCATAGAAGATAAACCACGCAGTGGACCTTCAAGGAGGTCCACTGACGATGATACAGCGACTGCTATCCTGGCTCATTTTAACAGGAGTCCCAATAAGTCTTCGGCGATTGTCCGCCAAGACAGGAGTGTCGAAAAGTAGCATCCATCGCATTCTTCAGGCTCACAAATAGCATCCATATGAACTTCAGATCCTACAGAAATTAAGCGAAGATGATCCCGACCGGCGGATGGAATTTTGTGAATGGGCTACGGAACAATATGCTCGGGATGCCAATTTCCCGTCCACCATTCTGTTCAGTGACGAGGCTGTTTTTTATGGAAATGGTGAGGTAAATCGACAGAACACCCGCTACTGGTCTCAAAACAACCCTCACTGGTATACCTTTGACTCTTCAAAGGAACAAGGTGCATCTCGGGTGATGGTATGGTGTGGCATTTGGAAGGATCGCATCATAGGCCCCCTCTTTTTCGATGAACATGTCACTGGAGGCACCTACCTACGTATGCTCAAGGAAGAAGCATTTCCCAGTGTCTTGAACGAAGAAGGAAATTTTCCCAACATGATTCCAGGAAGACGGCGCTCCTGCACATTACAGCACCCAAGTAAGGGAATACCTGTACCAACAATTCCCTGGTCATTGAATAGGACGTCGAGGGCCTGTGGAATGACCAGCTAGAAGCCCGGATCTCACGCCACTAGATTTTTATCTCTGGGGCCACTTGAAAGCGCTGGTATACGCAGAGAAAATTAGGAGTGTTGAACATTTGCGGCAGCACATTATTGGGGCATGTAACACCATTACTCCTGACATCATTCACCGTGTGCTTACTGACTGGGTATCACGTCTGAATTTGTGTATTGAAAACAGTGGTGGACATATTGAGCACGTTCTGTAAATAAAAGCTTTTGTTTTGCCTTTTTTTTTTATTTTTCCTATGATGCCGGACTTATGGGACACCCTGTATATATGTATATAGTTTAAAAGTCACTAAAGGGAAAAGTCGCTAAAAGAAAGCTGAATGGCAACGCAAAAAGATAAACAGCGGAACCCAGTCTGTTCGTTTATTGGGCTGAACTAAACAGCAAGTATTTTTGTGTCAGCAGCAATCGTTGTGTCTCGCTTTAATTTGGTGATGCTTCGGAAGTGACTAATGTGAAAGGAGTTTAAGTTATCTAATTATTATGTCAGTTAGGGGAATGTCTATAGTTCTAAAGTAGTAAAATAGGGAATTAAGTGGGTCATATGTGGGACGCTGGCACAAATAGTAGGCTCTAAAGAAAACCTAAATCAAAGCACCTGTAAGTACCTTTTATTTCTTTGATAACCTAAAACCTAACGGGGTCTAACTCCCTCACGTTATTACAGGAAGTTGTTAAAAAATTTAATGCCTTCTAACAATCCGAATACAGACTTTTTAAAAACCCCTTTCACATCGATCTCCAATAATTTATTATTTTAATAGTGGACACTGGGCACTGCACAGCGAGCATTCTGTGGACCGGCGCGCATGAAGATTTATCTTCGCTACAGTATGGCCACGGAACGACCAATGGATTGGCGCTAATGCACATTCACCGTGACATCGCCGCTGATGTGGAGACCACTATCACCATGTTTGTAAGACGCCATCCAAGACGAATAACTATGTTCAACGGGTTGGATAACTGACTTCTGACTACTGCTCATTCTGTATTAACCCGTTAACTGAGCGAGCGCCCAGTTACGAGTCGAGCCAAAAAACACGGGCTACGCAGAGATATCTTAGTTTAAAGTTTAAACCCGTGTGTATATACGGGGCTGCGCAGAAATGGTCCGAAGCGAGAGCCCGTGATATTACGGGTTGCGCAGCAAACGGGTTAAGTTCAGGACAGGAGGAGCCTTTTCTGTCACTATAAGATTGATATGACATTACATGACCATGAAGTGTAAAGTCAGATGCAATAAACAGATGCCAATTCATGATGCTGAGGCTACTGTACTGTTTTAATGACATAATCAAAGGCCCCAACCTGGTCATAGGGTTTACACTTTAGAAATCAGATATATAATCTGTGTATAGGTTTTTTTCTGGGACAACCGGGAGAGGGTTACAGATATCCAATAACCCCCCACCCCTGGATACGGCCCTGATGAGAATATTTACGATATAGGGAACGGCATCTGCTCAGTCGTTTGTTCTTCGAAAACGTAGGAATACACAGTGCACTTAAACGTCGACATGGTTTTATTCCTTTAGACTTGAAAATCCGTTGCAACGTACGTTTCGATATTCCGAAATGCCATGCATTTTTTTTTTCTGCGACAAGTGAGTACCTGGCCAACTTGGGACAGCACTAATTCTTCAATTTGGTCTTCAACATCCACAGTTGTGACTGTTCGCTTTCGACCACTACCCGCGCTTCGTTGAATAGAACCAGTTGTTTCGAGACGTTAAATTGCACTATTAACAGAGCAAGCAGTCCAATGTTTTCCCGAAATTCTGTAATCAACCTCTTTCCTCCATCCTTTTTCTTGAAAACATGTTTTTCAAAAACTGAAAGATCACTTCTTGTCAACTGAGGCATTGTTTTAGCTACGAGCAGAATGACTAATCGTGCGTACTAACGAAAGTTTCATTTAAAACAAAGGTGCGTGCGTACCAACGAATGTTACATTTAAACCGAAAGGCGCGCCTATACTGACAAATATCACATTCAAATTGGCGCATACGCAGGGCTGCCCCGAGGAGTTGGGCAAGTCGGGCAACGCCTTAGGGCGGCACAAAATTGGCAAAAAAAATTTTTGTTCAAACTTGTTTTGTACATTAGATGTTTTTAATTATACTTTTTCGAACATTTTTTTTTATTGTTTGTTATATTTCCAAAAAGTCATTAATTTCTGCAATTTCTGAAAATAAGCTAATTCCTAAGATCTGATATATGGATTTGGGAAAGTTTTTGCATTGTGGACCTTTTGTGGGCTCTCGTATACGATTGGTTGAAATTTAGGATACACTCAGAGCACCCATAAATCACCAATAGCAGACTATTTCTTGATTTTTTTCTTGGTATATAAGGTCTTGTTTTTGAAATAGATAGTTAGCTATTCGGGTGATTGCAAGTGGGATAGTTATAGTTATTTTGACGTTCTTGGGAGGTGCAGTGTACTTATATTGTATATAGTGTAAATCTACCTAAAACGATTCCTGTATTTCAAGAAGCCAAGGAAGAATTTGTTTTAGAAATAAAAGTCTCTGAGAAAAACATCGGTCAAAAAACTATTATACTGTGTTGCGTTGAAATTATATTTGATGTTACTGTTGTATTGAACATATTGGGCAACTTTTGCATACTGGGGCTCATTCAACATATAGTTTAGCCGTTTTGTTTGCAAAAATGTAGCCTACAGTTTTCATTTTTGTCATACCAGATTTTTGCACGTGAAAATTTCTCACCACTTGAAAATGCGCTTCATCTCGCTTCATAATCGATAAAGAAAGACGAGTAGGACTCTCCATTTCATATATTGTTCAAAGCCGAAATGGCTTATAATCTCGATCTGGAAGATATTGTTAAAGATTTTGAAGGAAAAAAAAAAGCAAGAAAAATAGTTTTTTTAACCGAGATCACGTGTGTGTGTGTGTGTGTGTGGTCTAAAAGTCACTAAAGGGAAAAGTCACTAAAAGAAAACAGCGGAACGCGGCTTGTTCAATGATTTGCGTTGAACAAAAGAGATGTAGTTTTGTATCTGACTAAATCGTTGGTACGAAGTTTAATTTGGTGATGTTTCTAAAGTGACTAATTTAAGCAGGAAGTTGTCTAATTATCATATCAATTAGGGGTAATGTCTATAGCATCTAAATTAGTAAAGTAGGACTAGTACTAGGTCGTTTGTGGGACGCTGGCATCTATGGTAGGCCCTAAAGATCTAAATCAAAGCACCTGTAAGTACCTTTATTGTTAATTAAATAACTTAATAACTGACGGGGTCTAATACCCCCCACGTTATTACATTTGGCGACGAGGATGGGATTTATTTAGTTTCGAAAATTGGATGTAGCCAGGCCTAGTATGAGTAGTTCGATTTGGTTGGCTTGTGTGGGTAAGCTACCTTACTATAGTTTAGGTCCCGCCGGCCTAACTCTAATACTAATCCCTACTCAGCCCTAATTGTGGAGTAACTAGATCAAATTTAAACCCTACCAAGCCTACTTCACGTTATTTGGCCTAAATCGATTTTGTTCTAGCATGTCGGTGATTGGCCATATAAGCTCCTACGAAGACTCTGGGGAGGACTTCGAAGCTTATGCCACTAGGGTGAGGTTGTTTTTCGAGGCAAATTCCATTTCTGATGCTAAGAAAGTACCTACCTTCTTGACTATAATAGGCCCTAAAACGTTTGGCTTAGTTATGGACCTAGTTTCTCCTAAAGCACCGGAAACTTGCATCCATAATGAATTGGTACATGCCCTAACCAATCATTACAAACCCCGAGTAGTTCTCATCTATGAACGTTTCAAATTTTATTCTAGGCATCAGACTGTGAATGAAAGCATTGCAGAGTTTGTTGCAGGTATAAAAACTTATAGCCGCACTTGTAAAATTTGGGACAAATTAGACGAAATGCTAAGAGATAGGTTTGTATTGGGTCTCAGAGGAGTCTTCCCAGAGAGCCCTATTAGCTATACAGGACCTAACTTTTAGTCAGGCTGTAGAAATAGCTGCGACTAGGGAAGCAGCTGCTAAACATGTTAGAGCTTTTGGCAGTCACAGTAATAAAGCCCAACAGGTAAATAGCTTTAAATCTTCTAGGCCTGTCAGACCTAATGAGCTTACTAGACAAATAAAATGTATGCGGCAAATACGACTAAACCTACTAATTCGAACGCTAAACAGGAGGAAAACCATTCCAAGCCACGTACTGGGTGTGGAAAACACTATTGGAAGGATTGTCCTTTTAAAGAAGTTTGCTGAAACTGTAGTAAAATAGGCCACATGGCTAAAATTTGTTTTTCAAAGAAAACAAGAGGTGAAAATTCTAATTATAACATTTCTAGTGTTAATCCTCAAAATTGAAATACTTCGAACATTGGAGTGGAGTACCTATTTTATGAGCAGCAAAGTGGTGATAATACAGGTCCATATATTGTAAATGTAGGCCTAAATGGAATTACAGTTCCTCTAGAACTAGATACAGGTGCTGCCTGAACTGTCCTATCTAAAACAGTTTTTGACAAAACTTTCAAAAATACACCTACACTACATGCATCTAAAACAATACTAAAAAAATATGGGGACATACAAATACCTATTTGTGGAGAAGCATCAATCACAGTTACACCCAACAAGAAAACTGTCTCATCCCTTAACTCTTTTAGTGGTGGATAAGCAAGGGCCTACTCTACTAGACCGTGATTGGATTGATGCTTTGAAATTGCCTATTGAAAAAATTTTGCCAAAGGGTCGGGCCAAGGCCGCCGCTTCCATTAGGCGAGGTTAGTAAATGCTAAGGGCGCCAAAGATCTGGGGGGCGCCAGCGCCTCCCGCCCTGTGCACGTCTGATAGTATTATGTAAGAACATGAAAAAAATAATGAAGGAATGAGAAGCATAGACAAATGATGAAAGGTTGTACGACGTATGTACACCAGTTTAGCTTGACTGATATTTACATAATTAACTTATTCATCTTATTGGGTCATTATAGAACTTTCACTATCACGACCTTTAACCCTTTAGGGACGGGAGTCGTAAATAAGCGATTTAAAAATGTTGCGCGCACAGACGGGAGTCGTCAATAAGCGACTCGGCTTATTTACGGCTTAATATGAGTTCCTGGGAGTCGTCAATAAGCGAATAACTGTTTTTATGTGACATATGCCCTTGCTTGGAAAAAACAGTAGATATGTCCTTTTTGCACGCATATTTTAGCACTTTTGAGCGTTCTGATTTGTTACTACATATGCCTCGCTTTACTCGCTGTTTTGATTGGTCATGACACTTTCGTGAACTGTGAAATGATTTTATAATTTTATAATAAATGTATGTATTAGCAAATTAAAATAGATCAGTGTAAGGCAAATAATTTCTTCAATATGGTACCTTGATTACTTTGTGGGCAAACCCAATCGTGAAGTGGGAGGCGGGTGGGGGCGCCAGCTGCAGTCCTGCTAAGGGCGCCAAATAGGCTGGCGCCGGACCTGGGTCGGGCAGATGTGCATACACTCACATATTCGTCTGACATAGACTCGTTGTTAATGGAGTTTTCTTCTCTTTTTGGGCCTGAAGTAGGCAAACTAAAAGACCATCAGGTCTGTATAGAGATAGACCCTAATGTAACTCCAAAATTTTTGAAAGGCTCATTCAATTGCACATGCACTGCGGGAGAACGTAGATTTAGAAATTGATAGGCTGCTCAAAGATAAAATTATCGAACCAGTCACACACGCTAAGTGGGCTGCCCCGGTAGTTCCTGTACTAAAACCTGATAAGTCAGTGCGTTTATGTGGGGATTACTGTTTAATAGCAAATAGAGCAGTTCTTCTAGATTGCTACCCTCTACCCAAGCCTAATGAATTATTTAGCTCTCTTGCTGGGAGTAAATATTTCACAAAACTAGATATGTCCGAAGCCTATGCTCAACTAAGTTTAGATGAAAAGAAAATTCTAAGGAGCTAACTATCATAAATAAGCACCGAGGCCTATATATATACAATAGGCTATGCTATGGAATAGCATCGGCTCCGGGTATTTTTCAGAGGACAATGGACCAAGTTCTAGGTCACATTCCGGGGTACTTTGTTTTCAGATGATGATGTCATTTCAGGTTCATCTAAAAAAGAACACCTCACTAGATCAACCACAGTTCTAAAAAGACTCCGGGATGCTGGACTTAAGCTAAAGAAAGAAAAGTGTTCTTGGTTCACTAATGAGGTTTCATATTTGGGGTTCCGCATAGCTTCCTCAGGCATTCATCCAACGGTGGATAAACTAGCAATAAAAAATGCACCACCTCCACAAAACATCACACAGTTACAAGTTTATTTAGGTTTCCTAAACTTTTATAGGAAATTTTGGCTAATGTATCGACTTTCCTTGAACCCCTAAATAAGTTATTACGATCTGGGGAACAGTGGAGATGGGAGAAAACCCAAAAGGAAGCATTTGAAGCTTCCAAGGACGTACTACTAAAGTCCACTCTCCTAGTGCATTATGATCCAAAACATCCTCTCGTAGTTTCAGAAGATAGCAGTTCTTATGGAATTGGGGCAGTGTTATCTCATCACATTGATGATGTAGATAAACCTATCTGTTTTGCTTCTAGAGCACTAAATGAGACTGAAAGATATGCACAACTTGAACGTGAAGCCTTAGCCTTAGTATTTGCAGTAAAAAAAATTTCATTTCTATCTATGGGGTCATGAATTAAAACTAATTACTGACCATAAGCCTCTTTTAGGTTTATTTTCACCTAATAAAAATATTCCAGTTATGGCTTCAGGTAGGATTCAACGATGGGCACTGATCCTACAAGCCTATAAATTTGACTTAGTACATCGGTCAGGCAAACTTCTAGGTACGGCTGATGCTCTAAGTGGGTTGCTTTTAGAAAATCCAACAGGATGGGTTCACTTGGTGGATTTTTGGAATCCACTCCAGTAACCAGTACAGATAGAGCAGTAGACAAAATCAGACCCTATTGTGTCTAGGGTCATCGATTACTGCTCACTTAGTTGGCCTACTAAGGTTGAGAGTGAATTACAGCCTTTTTATCAACGTCAGTCTGGCCTCTCCATTCAAAATGGCTGTCTCTTATGGGGCCACAGAGTGATTATTCCAAATAAAGGCAGGTCGAATTTAGTGAAGGAACTTCACGCTGAACACATGGGCGCAACAAAAATGAAAGAACTGGCGAGAGCTTATTTCTGGTGGTCCGGTTTAGATGGAGAACTCGAATCATTGGTTCGTTCATGTCAAAACTGCCTAGAGAACAGAGATCTCCCAAAGAAAAATCCACTTCATCCGTGGGAATGGCCTACTATACCTTGCCATAAGATCCATGTTGACTATGCAGGTCCTATAAATAATACCTATTTCCTAGTCATTGTGGACACCTACTCTAAGTGGGTGGAAATTCTTCCAACCACTTCCACGACTTCGGGTGTTACATTCGCTTACTCCGTTCGTGTTTCGCTCGATGGGGCTTACCCCTAGTTCTGGTTTCTGACAATGGTACTTGTTTTACCAGTGAGTAATTTCGTTCTTTTGTCCAGCTAAATGGCATTAGACCTGTCCGGTCTAGTGTTTTTCACCTGTTTACTAACGGTCTCACGGAAAACATGGTCCGTACTTTCAACTGAACGACGGGGGTCTCCTTCTAAACTCATGATTGGCCGGGGAATTCGTTCAGTTTTCGATCTGTTACGTCCAAACGAAACGTTACAACAACGAGTTTTACGCCATCAGAAAAAACAGAAGTTGTACCATGACACTAAAAAAGGAGAGTTATAGAAGTGCAACCTAATGATCCGAAACCCAGAAATTTGTACGACGGAAATTTATACGCCGGAACATTTATACGACTGAAAATTTATACGCCAAGCATTTGTACGACGGTAATTTATACGTTAGACGCAAGAAATTCATGATCAGTTAATAAAATAGAATTTGAAACTAGGTAAATTAAAATACAAATTATCACAAATTATGAAATTACATATTACAATAATTAAGTGCATAATTGAAACTAGATTTCAGCTTATCAATTTAAGAGAAAATGTAACTAGCGATATACAGAACGAATGTCATTTAAAAAATCGGAGAACAAATCTTGCGAGTTTTTTCTCATTAATCTCCAGACCTAACCTCAGGGCCGTTTCTAGCCATTAGGAAGCCCTAAGCAGTATACCCATCTGAGGCCCCACCCCTCCATCCACCAACTCACGCCTTACTACATCACCTCAGCACACACATACAAAAAATGCCTGTGTTAAAAAAAAAAAATTCTGAAGCAATTTTAATGAAACATTTATGTCCAAAACAAATATGTACTTTCAGAAGACACAAAAAATACTCTTCATGAAATTCCTGAAAATTCCGTGTTGCCATGTTATCTGCATATTCTGAACTATTTTCATGGCCTTTCAGAAGCGAACCAACGTTTATCCAGTCTGAAAGTCCATCCGTAATTAGTTTGTACGACTTCCTTGAAAACATCTTGCGGCAGCAGCAATAAAGAGCATCATTCCTTCTAGAGTACATCAGCCAGCTTCGCTTTATTTTTTCACCATTAATTAATGTTCTGTACATGTAATGGTGATGAAAGCTTCTACCGTCCTCTCTTTGAGGGAATGTGAAATCTGGATTGATTTGAAATGGTCCTCGAGACACCAGATCTGTCTTCAAGGCATCTGACAGGACAACTGGCCAGTCATACGGATCAAGCGCTGGAACAGATCTTGGTTCTTGTTGCTCAGTAGAAATGCGTGTGTGTGGTGTTTGAAGCTGAACAGAAGATGGACCACTTGTTGGTTCATCAGGCTCTACTTCTACTGGTGTTTGAGGTTGCATAGAGGATGGTCCTGCTGTCGGCTCATGATGCTCATCAGGCTTTGCTGAGGATGGCTTTTCCAAATATTTCAGTAGTGCTCCTGAGAAGAACATACCATTACATATTCTGTTAGATTTTGCTAAAATACTCTTTATCTTGTTTGATAATTGATCTGTGTGAACAGAATTTGAGGTGATGTGATCTATTAAATTTCACATTTCGAAATATTATAAATATTACAGAAACTAGCTTATTCTACACGATTCCTGAGCACTTGCCTAGCTTGATGGTCTACCTAACCTAGTTGCCTGAACTGTAATCATAAGAATATACAAGTGGCACATTTCACCTGTGCTACTGGAAAGCTTCTCCTCTATTTTCTTCTTTTTCCGTTTTTCAGCTCCTGATGGATAATGTCGTTTCATTTTCCAAGATGCACGAAGTCACATCTAGTGCCTAACCTAACCTTTGTGGGAAGGTTGGGTCTGTCAAATACTGTAGGAGTGACAGTTTATTACTGCAGGCTGCTTCTTCTCAGCTACAATCTCTTCTTAATGCTACCTCCTTCTTGAACAACCAGTACAATATTAAGGTAGAATTGGCATCTAAGTTTGATACGATACAAGGTATTATTCGTGCACCAGAATTGCTAGTTCTACAGATCTACAGAAGCTAAGGCTAACAAAGACTCTAAGATCCACTTTAAGGTTAGCCCGAGAGAAAGAAGAAAGTAAGGGTTAAAAGAAGAGAATATGGGGTTAAGTAAGCATTTAGGAAAGTATAAGCATATAGTAAGAATAAAGTTAAATAATATAGAAATAAGATCTCCCACTAGTTATTTACACATAACGACCAAAACGTTTCGTTTGTCTCCGTTTTATCACATTTGTCTCATACAAAAACTTTAATTAATACAACAGTGATGATAATAATAATAATAAGGATAATAATAATAACAATAATATTAATAATAACTTCAGCTATATTCCTATTCTTGCCCACTGAGCTATGACCTGGGAGCCTGTCTAGGGGCCCCCTAGTAGCAGCGGGGCCCTAAGCGGCCGCTTATGCCAGGAAACGGCCCTGCCTAACCTAACGAATGTCATTTAAAAAATCGGAGAACAAATCTTGCGAATTTTTTCTCATTAATCTCCAGACCTAACCTAACGAATGTCATTTAAAAAATCGGAGAATAAATCTTGCGAGTTTTTTCTCATTAATCTCCAGACCTAACCTGACCTAACCTAACCACCTGTACCTATTCAATAACCATTTACCTACCTGTTAATCCTTTAATGCGCTGTGATACATGATAAAATTTAAAATTCTTCAAAATATTTAAATAATGTTTACTTTTATTTATTTATTTATTTTTTTGCACTTGTGCTTATGTTTATATAAAAAAATGAAGTCACGGTTATTATCATGGGTAGATCGCATACTTAAGTCAAAAAAGTCCGGTAGAGCGCATACTTAAATTATCGTCATATAAATGTTCTAGCGTACAAATGCTGGCGTATAAATTTCCGTCGTACAAATTTCCGCACACTAGGTCTTGAATTACAAACAATATTAAACCAAAGGATACAATGATCACCTGAACCTAGTGTTTCTGAAACTGAGATATCCTGGAAGGTATCTGGATTATTTGTTAGAATTAAATCTAGAATTTCATCGGCCCTGGTTGGCTCCTTTACTGGGTTAAACCGTTCTCAATTATACAGTCTAAGAATCTCTCATTACTTTCTGGTGTTTATAATATTTCCCAGTCTATATGCCTATAATTGAAATCTCCAACAATAATAATATTGCTTGTCATTGCTTTATTTATTTCATCAATAAGTTTATTTTCTACATACTTATTTTCTTCTCTACTTTTGGGGATTCCTCAAACTGAACATCCTTCAGGTTAGGTCAAGTGGGAGTCTTACCTTGTGGTTAGGCTAGGGCCGGGGCCGCTGCTAGGCTATCAGAATAAGCTAAGCTAGGCCTGTACAAACAAGTACAGGTAACACCAGAATGATCTTATACTAAGAAAATTAATGAGCAGGCCTATGCCTCTTCAATATAGTAGGCTGAGGTTAGTTATCTAAAACAAAGGCTACGGTAGGCCTCAGCCAGGGCCGTAGCCAGACCAAATCAGTAGGAGGGGCGAAGAAATTGACAGGGGGGACAATGAAAAAATGTAATGTAATTTTTTATGAATATCGAAATATACTGCAGAAAATTACATTCAAAACTATAACAAGTAAAACACCGTAGGCTAAATAAAAAAATGATCAAACCGATACATATAGATAGGCATATTGGGTTATAGAATACAATATTTAGTCTAAATTTGGTGTAAATAAAAGTCTTTGTAAGTTTTTTAAATTTTAGAATAACTGTATGCGGCGAGTTTTTTTAGCGAAATTCTTTAGGAATTCAAACATGTCTATTTGCTTCGTTCTCTTACTTTCAAAGGCAAGTAAAACAAGTTGGCTTTGGCGTTTTTGTAGCATGGAACGCCGTTGCGGTTGGTTTTCCTAGAGGTAGGCTGACCATATTTCCTTGAGACAAAAACGGGACATTGGGATGGCAAAAAAGGGACGGGGGTTATGTAATATTCTGTATTCATGAAAAAGTAAGTACATAAACATATTGAGCTTACAATTATTCTTCAGTGACAGAACCCATACAAAACGGTACTGTCCCGTTCAAAACGGTACGTATGGTCAGCCTACCCAGGGGGGTATATTATTTTCCAGGCAGGGCTTTGACCCCCCTGGCCCCCCCTTGGCTACGGGCCTGGCCTCAGCTAGGCTAGAGTAAATTACAATTTGACTTTCCCATGGATAGGCCTAGCTTAATTTAAGATAATTTATAGTATGAATCTTTCAGTACTAATCACGGATAATCTCTCGGAGCGCTCCATTTTTCAATATTAAACATACACTCAAAAAACATATACCATTTGAAAGCTCACATTTTTCTGAGTCTAAAAATGTAGTAATTCAAAAGTATCAAAAGCAAATAAAAAGTAACTAGATTTAATTAATTGTTTGACGCATGACGTCATTAACTACATTATAAAGGTTGGCTAAGTTATACTGTACATCTTCAGTCTCTGTTGTAAGATGGTATTTTTGGTAATTGTTACGCTAACCTAACATGAATATGTTATTACATTATCATTTGTATAATTTAGGTCTCGGGGGGTACGTAAAGATCACGCATCAGAAATTGATCGGTATAGGGTTTTATATTTAAGCCTAGTTACTTTTTATTTGCTATTGATACTTTTGGATTACTACATTTATAGACAGAAAAATGTGACCTTTCAAATGGTATATGTTTTATGAGTGTATGTTTAATGCTGAAGAATGGAGCGCTCCTAGAGATTTACCCTAATCACAGACAGTATAAAGCTTGCTAATGTCTTATTATTTATGCTATTTACTATTTAGAATACAGCATAAGCTCCTTAAGGCAGCACTAAGAAATTCTATATGCTAGGCTAGACCAGTGTAGCCTAGAGCAGTACAATTGCAACGCTGCACTAATCAGTTGTGTGGTTTGATTGTTGCCAATTTTTACAGGGTTGCCAGATTTTCATGAATAGTTTCCTAAATTGCTTTCAAAATTCTCCTAAATTCTCCTAAATTCTCCATATATATATATATACAGGGTGGGCCGTAAGTTTCCATACATAGGAAAAATAAACATTTTTTTATGGACAACCATTTTTATTTATATAATATGCTCTACATGGTTGCCATTGTTTTGAAAACACATTTCAATACGTGTTCCCCACTGTTGATGAACACGCATTAGCACAGTTGACGTTATGCTTGTAATGGCGTTGGTGATACGTTCCTTTAGATGATTTATGTCTCGTATCTTTTCCTGATACACCATGGCCTTCAAGTGCCCCCAAAGATAGAAATCAAGGGGGGTGAGATCTGGGGATCTGGGAGGCCACTCCACAGGACCACGCCGACCAATCCAAGCATCCGGAAACTGCTGATCCAAATACCGACGCACGTGAAGACCATAATTTAAATTTTCCTATGTATGGAAACTTACGGCCCACCCTGTGTATATATATATATATATATTGCTTAATTTGTGACGGAACGCTCCGGAACGCCGTTCCGGTACTTTTATTTTAAAACCTAATTAAAAAAAAGGTTTTTATTTTAATAAAAAGGTCAGCAACGTAATTTCGTAATTTAAAATCCAACGAAATACAAACAGTAGAAAGCGAAAACTAGTCGATCAAGCAGAAAGAAGTTTGGAGTGTGTGTGGAAATTAATGTGATTATTCTATCAACTTCCTATATATAGCAATAGCATGTAAGTAAAACAATTTTATTTTGTTTCAAATACATATAATATTTTGTTTCACTTAGATGAAATAACATTTCACTTAGATGTTGCAATCACAGTCTAACTTTTTCTTTAAAATAATACTGTATTCGAAGAACTTTCATTTGCATGTTGCGCAGTTTTCGCAGAAAAAGCGTTAATTAAAATGCGTTGGTTTCCGGGGCACCACCCCGGATCCCGCTGGGAGAGCTTACATCGCTCCCCCAGACCCCCTAACTGTGAGGGCTTCACCTGCGTTCCACTTCTTTTTCATTTACAAATTAAGCACTATATATATATAATATATATATATATATATATATATACATTATAACTGCAAACACGCAGTATAATTAACGTAAAGAACGACGCTTTGTATAGGAGAATATCCCGCGCAAGATGAGAGCGAAGAACGAAACAAATGAAAAAATGAGGTAACCACCCGGGAATCGAACCCGGGATCTTCATTTGTTTCGTTCTTTCGCTCTCATCTTGCGCGGAATATTCTCCTATACAAAGCGTCGTTCTTTACGTTAATTATACTGCGTGTCTGCAGTTATAATGTATATAATGTTATGGCATCATGCGGGAGGTGCCCTTTGGGGCATTGGTTTCTGCGCGCATGTAGAGGAATTACGACGTTTGATTGAGTGAGGCCCGTGGTGTAATGGTTATCATATTTGACCGGCAATCGGAAGATCCCGGGTTCGATTCCCGGGTGGTTACCTCATTTTTTCATTTGTTTCGTTCTTTCGCTCTCATCTTGCGCGGAATATTCTCCTATACAAAGCGTCGTTCTTTACGTTAATTATACTGCGTGTTTGCAGTTATAATGTATATAATGTTACGACATGCCGGAGGTGCCCCTTTGGGGCATTGGTTTCTGCGCGCATGTAGAGGAATTACGACGTTTGATTGAGTGAGGCCCGTGGTGTAATGGTTATCATATCTGACCGGCAATCGGAAGATCCCGGGTTCGATTCCCAGGTGGTTACCTCATTTTTTCATTTGTTTCGTTCTTTCGCTCTCATCTTGCGCGGAATATTCTCCTATAGAAAGCGTCGTTCTTTACGATATATATATATATATATATATATATATATATATTTTTTTTTTTTTTTTTTTAAGTTCGGAAGAACCGATTCGCCTCTATTTAAAAGGGCATATCTCGCGGAAAAACAAAGAAAAAGTGAGAGGAAAGACAGAGGAAAAAGAAAGGGTGGAGGGGACAGTCGAAGTGGAAAAAGACCAAGGATGACAAGGACTGCAGGGTCGAGCCCCATCATCCTTGGGTGCTAGGGCCGGGAGGGCGCACGTGAAACCTCCAGGAACAAGCACGTACAAACGAGCACAAAGAGCACTCAAGAGCACGAGCTTAGAACCCCCTTGCGGGGATATATATATATATATATATATATATATATATATTATTTTATTTTTATTTTTTTACCCAAAATGTGCGGTATTGCTATTTGCTAATTTTAGTCAAATTATAAAAATAAAAAAATTTGTAGGCAAAACATTATGACTTTTTTGAATTCCAGCATTCTCCTACATTCTCCTAAATTATTTTTCATTCTCCAAAAAATTCTCCTACTTAATTTTAGGAGAATTTTTTTCTCCGCAGCCCATTCCATTTTCCTATTTTTGGAGAATTCTCCTACATCTGGCAACCCTGGAACTTGCCAATTTGCAAAAATTGAAACCACAGTATGCGGCATTGCATACAGATATGCAATAGTAAAAAATATTACGAGCATGGTACATTGGAAATACACGAAACATACCGTGGAGAAGGTTTGCTTGCTTGCTTGCTTGCGTGCGTGCTTTAAACTGCTTTTTGATTGTATATGATGGCCGGAAACTTGGCGTACCTTGTGTTGTCGTTGCCAATATATTTTTTTGGCAAATCTAGTCACACCATGCTCAAATCTAGTCACACCATGCCTCAAAATTTGCATTGTTTGAAAGGCACAAAATATATTTTTATATTTGCTTTGAACTTCTTTAATAATTGCACTTTAATTTTTACTTAAATTTCTATTTATTGGATACTTAAGAATAAAAATTAATCACCGGACATGTTTAACTGGACATTTAATTTGTATGTATTTATTTATTTATTTAGATTTAATATATTTCATTCATGCCAATTTGTGCCAAATTTTCATGAATAAAAGATAATCCTGTGGTGCAAGGCACTACAACAGATAAAGACTCAAAATAGAATATGAATAAAATAAAATAATTTGTTTTCAGAGGCATACACATTATTGAAATAGGGCAGTTGCAAGAAATTGAGGGGGGTCCAGACGTCGCCGACCCCTCCCCCTCTAGATCCGCCGGTTGTACCTGGACTTTTACTTGTTCCACTTTTATCTGCAACGCCTCCATCTTTTGCCCTTCATTGCTGTTGTTCAAAGGATTTTCTTTGCTTTTAACATTTCTGCTCATGATCTGCACTTTCCCCTTCTATTTGATATCTCCATTCCCTTTCAATTATGATCTTCTTTAGTATTTAAAGTCTCAGGTAGCCTCTATTGTTATACAAAATCATTTCTTTGCCCTCATAGAGTCCTTACCAACCCCCCAATTTATCTACACAGATGGTTCTAAATTTCTAGATGGACAAACAGCATCTGCCTTTGTCAGTGACACTATCACCACAGCTTGGCAGCTGCCTTCTACCTATGACATTTTTATGGCAGAACTTTGTCATTTTTCAAGCAGTTCAGTACATTTCTCACAACATGCTGCATCATCACAACTTTGTCATCTGCTCTGATTCCCTCTCCACTTTGCAAGCCCTGGAAAGAAACTCTTCCCCCAAATTTCCTCATCCACCGAATTTTACAGTTGCTACATTTGCTACCCAACCATATCTCCTTAATCTTCCTTTGGATACCGAGCCATGTGGGTATCCCAGGAAATGAGGCTGCTGACGTTGCAGCCAGGAATGCAACAATCTTTGGATCTCGGGTACGGCGCAAACTATCTTCTCATGAGGCGCAGGACCTCCTCCAGCCTTATGTCCAAAGTTGGCGGCAGGAGGTTTGGAATTCACTTCCTGCCCCTTATTCTACAGCAGCCCCTTCAATTCCTCTCCACTGGCCGTCACATAATTTATTCAGGCGAGAACAAGTAATCCTAGCTAGGCTCCGCCTTGGTACTTGTCGTCTTACGCACCAGCACTTCTTCACCGATAGCCCTCCTACTTTTAGTCACCCTTGTTATGCCTCACTTACTCTCTCTCATGTATTCCTTGAGTGTCTGGCATATAATGCTGCCTGTTTGCGTCTTCGGACTGTGTGCCGAGATCTCACTCTACCCTTTCAACTAGTTCCATTCTCAGCCCATACTTTCCTCCTCATCCTGTATTCAGCTTTTTGATGGTCCCAATTGTATGCATTCATTTAATTTTTTTCACTTTCCCTGTATATGTAGCTAGAGGACCTCTTTTCAAGCGCCACAGAGTCGGCCCTGTGGCTGAAGAGGTGATGGGTCTCTTACTCCCCTGTCCTTTTTTCCTTTTGGTTCTTGCTCCTTTTCCCATTTATTGTGCCATGAACATTTGTGATTAACTTTTAACCTCGCAGCACGCACTGTCTCTGTTCTGGTGTTAATAACCCATTGGGTTGGTGCACCATTAAACTCGATGAATTAATCAATGAACTTGAAGTCGGTTGACGCGGACGTCTGGATTTTGTTGTCAGGCGATACTGGACGTTGACAGGGAAACGGAGTATAATATTTTGTGTACAATATCGATGTTCAGTCAGTAATCTCAGCGGCCCAATGGTGTAAGTTATATTTGTTTATCATTTCACAAATTGAGAAGTTATTAATCTGATTGTAATTACGATAGAGATAATTGATTAGCATAAGTTAATTATAAAGTTTATTTTGCGTAGTACTTGTGCAACCAGAGATTGATATAAAGATTGTTTGATTATAATTATTGTAGTTACGTAGCGTTACTAGATTGCAAAATTTCGAAGTGATAAAGTAATTTGCCTTGTTTCCATGATAGTTACGTGGTCTGTTAATTTGGTACTTTATTCATTCCATGTACGACCCTCCCCATTTTTCCTCTTTACTTATCAATGTACTATTTGTAGGTCGAAGTCTATCAATAAAGGCTTAACGGCACGAGGCGTTTGAGATCACCTGACAATACAGTCACTAAGCGCCAGCAACTGCTCGCTGACTCGGTCAGATTCCCGCGCAGGCTGGAAATGCCGAAAACCCAACATTGTACATGTACCTATACTGTGTTTGGACATGCTTTCGAAATTTTCCCTTTTTCCATTTAAGGGTCATTTTAACCGAAAACTGGGAAATAAGCAGGTCATTTCCTGAAAAGAAAAACAGACGGATATCTAAATTGAATTAAAATAACATGAAAAAAGGGAACGAAAAAACTTGTAAGGCTTGAAAGAATAAATATTTTTAGAACTAGGTTTCCCGTTTTACGAACCAGACACCCATGAAACTTGGCTTCATTCAAGACCAAAGTGACGTCATACTGACCAAAGGTAGGTGAAGAAAGAATATAGAGAAGAAAAATACCTCTAATAAGACTGAAAACTTTGAGAATTTACTATTATTGCATTGTATAAAGTAGAATATAATATATATAGTTGTAAATAAATAACTGATTAGGCTGACCATACGTACCGTTTTGAACGGGACAGTACCGTTTTTTTTAATATTTCCTGGCCGTCCCATCGTTTTAATAAAAATGTCAATTTTGTCCCGTTTTTAATAAAAACTATAAATATACTTTAATATTGGTCAATCATAAATTATTATTCATAACCTACAGGGCCGGTTTTAAGCCGATTAGACCGATTTGTTCAAATTGGGCCCCGCGCCCCGAGGGGACCCCGCGCACGCGCTCGAGTGGGGGACGCTATGATGAATTAATGAGTGTCCAGTGTGCACGAAGTTTCTTGTTACTGTGAAGGCAGTGAAACTATTCAGTCCGTCTCGTATATCTATGTTTCAATGTTTTATTGCTAATCGTTTGTTTATTTGTTTTGTAATTTCAGTTTATCGTCGCCGTTTAGCTTTTTTAAAAAAAAGGTAATTTGTGGACGATATTCAAATCCTCAACACAGAAAGAGCGCTGTTAATGAGATTATATAACATAAAGCTTGGAATGTAAAGTTGTGTTGTTTGTTAAATATGTCCAAATTGTTTATATGTCCAAACTGCAAACTTGAAGTGTCTTAAGCCTGCATGTAACAGAGAAACGTGGTGGTAAGTAGATCCTACATATTAAATTAACTAGTTTTTGCCTCATTATCATAGAGAGCATTTACATTTCTATTTACTAGAGCTTGTTCTTTTGCCCCCTGCGCTTTTCTTCTTACTCCCAGGCTTTTAAAAATCATGAAATCTTTTGCTTTAATCATTAGATGCATACATGCACATCTTTATTATTTTTCAGTGCCAGGGAGTCTTTATTGTGAATGATTTTGTTTTTTGTTTTGTAATTTCAGTTTATCGTCGCCGTTTAGCTTTTTTAAAAGAAAAGTAATTGAAAAAGCCCTTACATCATCGTCATCATGGCAAGCACAAGCAGAGATAGAGACAAAGGGCGAAAGTATTTGAGCGGCAATCAGAAACGAGCACTGGCCAAGGCTAAGGCAGCTGAAAATGAAAAACAAAGAGGTGCTCTAGCGAAATTTCTTGTCACTCCAATTTGAAACGACAACGGGTAGAGGGCCCCGCTAGGCGCTAACAATTTTCTAATTGGGCCCCGCACTTCCTAGCGCCGGCCCTGATAACCTATAAGACTTGTAATATTGTAGAGTTTATTCTTTGTCTTCCAGGAAGTACAGCACCTGTTGAGAGAATATTTTCTGTTATGAACAGTATGTGGTCAAAGGAGAAATCTAGATTAAGTGTTGAGACAATGAGGGCTATGTTAGTTGTAAGACAAAATTGTGTCATGGAGTGTGAGAAGTTTTATGATAAGGTGTTGAAAGACCGAAATTTGCTGCGTAAGATTACTTCATCGGAGAAATATTCATGGTACGATCGTGGTGAAATACAGTCCCCCTCTACGTCTACCTAAATTTTTGTATGGGTTCTGTCACTGAAGAATAATTGTAAGCTCAATATGTTTATGTACTTACTTTTTCATGAATACAGAATATTACATAACCCCCGTCCCTTTTTTGCCATCCCAATGTCCCGTTTTTGTCTCAAGGAAATATGGTCAGCCTATAACTGATACACTATAAAATGTTAATATAATAATTCGGCTTGCAAACCCATTTTCTAAAAAGAAGAAAATAGAGCCGAAAGCACACCTTTCGTTTATCCCACCACAAGTTAACTACTAAACAGATAGACCCCTTCCTTACTAATTAATTTTCTAAGCAACAACCTGTTACTAAGGACTTTTTTAAAGAATTTAGGTACTTATAAGGAATCTTAAGTGATTAATATAACAGTTGTATGGGTATGACAAATTTAATTTCTACAGAAATTAAAATTTATAATTTCTTCGAGATGTCCCTAGTAACGTCTGGTTGTTAGGCAAAACTTTTCTCTATTTAGTAGTTCATCTGGTTATCCTTTAGAAGTCTGTTCATTTCAGGATGAGTCGTTACATGTTATGAGGGATGAGAAAGTGACGAAATCAGTGAACCAAATAGTGTATTTCAGTTCATTCGTAGAAAAACGAGTAAAAACATGAAAAGTAAAGAGAGTGCTCTAAATGGATTTATGTTTATTTTTCATGTTTTTACTCGTTTTTCTTTATGAAGTGTCCTGAAATGCACTATTATTAAAGATATTTGTATTTAAATGTACTTTTTCTGTAAAAATTAACCAGCTAAAGCTTAAATAAACTTGACTAACTTATCAATAATTATTATGGATGATTGATATGAGACACTTCGTGCAACAATGACGAGCCCGCCATGGCCCCAAAGACCCGTTTTCTGTGGTACCAGAAAGGTCTATCCATTACATTTCATTTGAAAAACATGAAGCCACTGGGGTTTATCTGGGGTCATGAGCTACTTTTTATTATTAATAATAATAATAATAATAAAATCTTGCAAAATGTCAATCTCAAGTCAGCTAATTAACATACAACTATCTACTACTACCAAAGTAGCCTACATACAAGGGCGGATCTAGCTAAGTGGGGGTCGGCGACGTGTGGACTCCCCTCCTCCTCATTTTCTTCCACGTGCCCTTTTTTCAAGTATGAAAAAATAAAATAAATTTTTATTGTGTATCATATTTGAATGAGACTAATCTAATAAAACAATACAATTGATTTTACACTCGCTCATTGGTGGTCTGCTTTAAGAAAAATTTTTACTACTGTGCCCTTTTTTTTCTTTGAACCCCCTTTACTGAAATGCCTAGATCCGCCCATGACAACTTAAGCTAAGACTATACACTATTTAGTATTTACAATCTACGAATTATCTCTTTCCCTCATGAAAATGTCCAAATTTTTCTTAAAATTAACTAACGAACTACTGTTTATCACATCGTATGGCAAGTTCCAAAAATCTCCTACTTTAGTCTCTGTAATTGAAAAAATATTTTTGTAAATCAAGTCTACAAGTCTGTTTTCTAATTTTCTTATTATACCCACGAGTTATCCGATCAGTCGACAATGAGAAAAAGTTGCATACATCTAAAATGTCCAAATCTGAAAACATTTTGAGCATCTGCATCATATCTTCCCTCATACAACGTCTCTCAAAACTAAACATACCTAGTCCCGCTCAGCTTGTGTTTACATTCGCAGTGTTTTATTACATTACATTTCATTTGGAAAACATGAAGCCAATGGGGGTTATCGTGTTGTAATGCTCCTGTTCTTTTTTGCCATAAATTTGCATTTATAGCATTCATAATGAGTTCTTCTGATAGTACTGTGCAGCCGAGTGTGTCAGGCTACTCTCGTAAGAGACGGAAACATGTAGAACAGTGGAAAAAGGTGGAAGCAAAACGGAAAAGAAACACTGGTGCCGCGTACATTAACTGTAAGACCAAGCAACTTGTTGTTGCCCGCGTTGTTGGTCCTCCTTGTGTATGTGGCTGTTTTAATAATCTAGGGATGGACAAAATTAAGGTTATTTTTGACAATTATTGGGCTCTTGGTGATTATAATCAGCAAAATGCTTATCTTGCTAAGCTTGTAAGTTATGAGGATGTGAAGCGTTGCCGCATAAAAGACAGGCCTAGTAGAACACAACGTCGCATTAGATATATCGTGCTTTATGACAACAATGTGCATACTATGTGTCCCAAAGCTTTTTATAGCATACATGGTATATCCGAAAGGCGTGTCAGGACTGTTCTTGCTAAGCAGACAGTGAGTGGCACAACAGAACCTGATAAACGTGGTACGGGACCTTCTGTGTCGAAAATTTCGGACGAAAGAAAACAGACTGTGCATGAACATGTAAATAGTTTACCGAAAGTGTCTAGCAACTATAGTAGAGCCAAGAGTCCATACAGGAAATACCTCCCTACTGGGCTTAACGTTAATTTTCTCTACAGTATGTACTGTGAGTGGATGAAAAACAATCATGAGGGCATAGAACCCGTGAGCAACAGGTACTATCGTGATGTTTTTAATCAAGATTTTAATGTAGGGTGTGAAACCCCGAAAAGTGATGTAATGTCGAAAGTCAAATGTTTCATCACGTGTGTTAATGGGACTCATGACGCAATCTCATTGAGCAATTTAAAACCAGTAACTTTGGGCAGATCACCTGAAACCAAAATAAAGGATAAAAGGTGTTCTAAGAAGCAAGGTCAGTAAGTTAAAGTAGAAAATCTTGCTACTATTTCTTTTGAATTTGTCTAGTAAGGATTGCATAATTAAAGCAGTGGAAGTAGAAAGACATTCTCTGCTGTGCTCAAGTTCTTTACAAATTATTAAAGGATTATAGTATTAATTTTGTAGATTTTGCTTTGTTGGGATTATTAAAATATCAATAGGTCTAGCTTCATTCCAAAACAGGGGGAACTTCTTCCATTTAGTGGCCACATTTTTAAAAGACACTTTCAAAAAGATTTTATTTATTTTGATTAAATATTTTACTTAATCTAACCTAGGGCCTAACTGTATAAAATATTTAATCAAAATAAATAAAACCTTTTTGAGAAGTCTATTTAAAAAGGGACGCCACTAAATGGAAAAAGTGTCACTTTAGGCTTAACTTTTTGGTATTTTTTTACAAAAGTACATTACAAGCTTTTGAGGAATTTACATAAGAATGTAAGAAATTTTTATAGTGGGCACACTAGGGGTCACTTCAGCCCATCAAGGTGGCTCCACTATGTAAAAATTGCCTGTACATTGGCAATAACCAATTTTTACAAAACTAATTATCAATTTAAAATGTAAATCTCTAGGAGTGCTGGACACAGGGGCTACATTTTTTATCAAAATTACATTTTTCTAGTGTAGTTTTCTCTGCTTTGTTCGAATCTGATACCCATTTCTTGTGCAAATGAATAGAGACTATTTTTTTCTCCATTCCAAAATACGGAGTGTTTCTGCTCATTTGCACAAGAAATGTCTCAAATTCCAACAAAGCAGATAAAACTACACTAGGAAAATGTAATTCTAATAAAAAACTAACCTAACTAGCCTGACCTAACTACCGTAATTTTAATAAGTCCAGAGGGTCTATTAGTGAAGGAGAGGCCAGACCAACTTAGAGATACTGCAGTTGAACCTAAATCTAGTGAAGTAGCAGTTCAAGTAAACTTAAATGTCCCTATACCTCATAGTGAGCCCAGGCCTAGATATCCTCAGATAATTCCTGAAAATGATGAGTGGACTAAACCTAGGAAAACCTGGAAAACTAGAATTCAAGAGCCAAGGAAAAGTGTCCTTATAGAACTAACTAATCAGTTTCATACTTTCTCGCTGGTCCAGGATCAAGATGAGAAAGCTGAAGAAAGTAGGCCTATAAACCAAAATGTTAGCAATAATAATCCAGACTCGTATAAACCCAGGCACTCTAAAGCTATAGGTGTGTTTGAACCAGCATCCATTATAGGTGACTCTCAAGTGAGGGGCCTAGGATCTAAATTACCTAGAGGTAGCATAGCTTACTGTTATCCAGGTGCAGGGATAAATAGAATTAGTAATAAAATTATAGAAAAAGGATCTGGTATTGACCTAACTGTACCAAAGAATATGGTTATACATGTAGGTGGAAATGATATAAAGGGTAAGCACTCCGAAGAAATCATGGAGTCATATAAACAGCTATTAACAAAGTTAAAGGAACGGAGACCTAACCTTAAAACATCTATCACAGGTATAATTCCCAGGATACATGAGAATAATAAGTGGTACTCACAAGCATTATATATAAATAGTAGGCTTAAGACACTATGTCAGAGCATGGAAATTACATATATCGAACTGTGGAATAAATTTTACAAAAAAGAGAGTTCTATAACAGAGATGGAATTCACCTTAATAGTAAAGGAACTGATTTACTATCAAAGATTGTATCATATAATTGACTAAAAACTAAAGGAATAGGCCAAATTAGTACAAATACCAATACTCTTGATAACAATAAACTAATAAAAAATATAATCAAAACTCAAAAGAAAAAGGTCAACAAAGAAAGTAAAAGAGATGCAAATAATATACCATCACAGAACAAGAACCAGACTAAATTACAAGCAAAATATTCCAAGGGTTCTTTGTCATTTTTCTATGTAAATGCAAGAAGTATCCGAGATAAAATAAATGAATTCAAGGCATACATAGGTATTGAAAATCCTGATGTTATGATTGTCACTGAAACTTGGACAAAATTCAGTACGATACCAAATAGTCTATTTAGTGAAGAGATAATACCATTACTTATGAAATTGATGGCTATGAACTTTTTTATTATGAACGTAAATATTCAGAGGGTGGCGGAGTATTTATTTATGCCAAGACAAATCTGAATCCAGTTGAAGTTACCTCCGTTAAAGAGGAAATAGTTGAATCTGTATGGATAGATATTGGGCATAAAAATGCCAGGAAAATCAGGATAGGGGGTATTTATAGACCACCTGAGGGATGTTCAGTTGGAGGAATCCCCAAAAGTAGAGAAGAAAATAAGTATGTAGAAAATCAACTTATTGATGAAATAAATAAAGCAATGACAAGCAATATTATTATTGTTGGAGATTTCAATTATAGGCATATAGACTGGGAAATATTACAAACACCAGAAAGTAATGAGAGATTCTTAGACTGTATAATTGAGAATGGTTTAACCCAGTTAGTAAAGGAGCCAACCAGGGCCGATGCCATTCTAGATTTAATTCTAACAAATAATCCAGATACCTTCCAGGATATCTCGGTTTCAGAAACACTAGGTTCAGGTGATCATTGTATCCTTCGGTTTAATATTGTTTGTAATTCAAGACCTAGTGAAAATAAAGTAGAAGTTCCAGATTTTAAAAGAGGAAATATAAATGGACTAGTAAATGATCTGTGTCTAATAAATTGGACAGATATTCTACAGCCTGAACAGACAGTAACTAGTATGTGGGAAAAATTTAAAAGTATAATAATGAACATACAAAGGAAGCATATCCCACAGTGTAAAATCAGAACTGGAAAAAATAAAAAACAACCTTGGATAAACTGCAATGTAAAAAGAGCAATCAGAGAAAAAACAAAGCATTTCATAAATTCAAAAGAACTAAAAATGGCACAGACTCCGAAATATATAAAAGTAAAAGAAGCATTTGCAAGAAAGTAATCAGAGATAGCAAACGTGACCTGGAAAAAAGCCTAGCCAAGAATTCAAAAAACAATCCTAAGAAGTTTTTCAGTCACTTCAATTTGAAAAGTAGAGTGAAAAAGAAAATTGGCCCCCTCCATATAGATGATAAAACTATAGATGATGATCTTGAAATAACTGAAGAACTAAACAAATACTTCTCATCAGTATTCACAAATGAAAATTTAAATAATATTCCTGATCTTATACTACCAGGACAAGATAGAGAAATAAATGAATTAAGGGTAACAAAACTAGATATCTTAAAAGCAATAGATAAATTAAAAATGGAAAAATCTCCAGGGCCAGATGAAATGCATCCAATAGTCATAAAAGCTGCCAAAAAGAATATAGCACAGGCACTAGAAATTATTTTTAATAAATCATTGATATGTACTGAAATTCCAGAGGATTGGAAGAAAGCAAATGTGGCTCCAATCTTTAAAAAAGGAAATAGAAACTTGGCAAAAAACTACAGACCCATCAGCCTCACCTCCATTATTTGCAAATTACTCGAAAGTATCATTAGAGGTAAAGTTACTGAGTTCCTTGAAGAGTGCAACCTTATAAATGATAGCCAGCATGGCTTTCGAAATGGAAGGTCCTGTCTAACCAACTTGATTGAATTTTATGATGGAGTCCTATTGCATTTGGACAATAAAGAGCCAGTAGATATAGTATACTTAGATTTTGCAAAGGCATTTGATACTGTTCCTCATGCAAGATTGTTGGTAAAAGTTAGAGCCCATGGTATAAGAGGTCATATAGCTGATTGGATAGAAGAATGGCTGAGAAATAGAAAACAGAGTTCATCTAAATGGAAATAAGTCTACTTGGAGACCCGTATTGAGCGGAGTCCCACAGGGGTCTGTTCTGGGACCTCTGCTTTTTGTTGTCTATATAAATGATCTAGAGAAGGGCCTATCATGTAAAACCTCAAAATTTGCTGATGATACAAAATTAGGCCATAATGTTAAGTCAGTAGCAGGAGCAATGACAATACAAAAAGACTTAGACAGAGTAACAGCCTGGGCAGATAAGTGGGAGATGAAATTTAATGTTGATAAGTGCAAGGTTATGCATATTGGGCCAAAAAATCCAGAATTTGAATACAATATGAATGGAATTTGGATTAAAAATGATGATAAAGAGAAAGACTTGGGTGTCACTGTGACAAATGAACTTAAACCCTCAAATCACTGTATGGTAATCAGAAATAAAGCAAATGCTAGACTCAATCTCATGCACACATTGAATACAAATCACCCAATATTATAAAGCAACTATACATTTCATATGTGAGACCCCTCCTCGAATACTGCATTCAATTTAATAGTCCCTATTTGATACAAGATATTGAAAAACTGGAAAAAGTACAGAAACGAGCAACAAGAATGATCCCATCTCTAAGACAATTGACATATAAGGAAAGACTGGCGTATCTAAGCATGTTCTCATTAAAAAGGAGGTTAAGGGGTGATATGATAGAGGTGTATAAAATGATAAAAGGGTTGGATAAGATAGATTTTGAGTCTCTTTTCATTAAAGATCACAATAATCAGACTAGAGGTCATAGTATGAAATTATTTAAGCCAAGATGTAGAACAAATTTAAGAAAACATAGTTTTACAAACAGAGTAATTAAGTTTTGGAACAGTCTGACAGAAGAAGTGGTGACTTCAGATACGCTTGATTCTTTCAAAAGAAGGTTGGATAGTTTGATGTCTGCAAGGGACATCTGGTGATGGTGTTTAAGCCCATTTTTATTGCATGAATGGTACTAGTTTATTTCATATATATTATGTGCATTTGGGTGATAGATCCCACAGCTCAACACAGGTGTTGTGGGATATAGGGAGGCAGCATCTGGGTTAGGTACTCTCTGTCCTTACACACCCTATTTAAAGAGATTCCTCTGCCGAGCGGTGCCCCCCATAGTAGTGTGAGGTATTGAAAAACTCATGATCTTCACTTGCCCCACAAACACCTTTAAATGGGAGACCCAAAATGGGTGCACACACATTTCTACATTACTGTACAGTCTTTACAGCCACACCTACACTTTTCCTCTTAAGTATATATATTGTAATGTATATGGATGTAAATTGTGACTTGGTCCGCAATTGATATGGACCGTGACTTATTTTTGGTTGGTATGGTACTGGTATTGATGGGTACCATAATGAAATTGACTGGATTCTTTGGATCTGATATATTTGCATGTCAGTTATAAATAGATAGTGTGTAACATATTTGTGGATAGTAGCCTATTATGACTGATCCTCTGGATCGAGAGATTCTATCTTTAGTTTTAAATTGATAATTAATTAGTTTTAAATTGATACTTAATTAGTTTTTTAAAAATTGGTTATTGCCAATGTACAGGCAGTTTTTACATAGTGGAGCCACCTCGATGGGCTGAAGTGGCCCCTAGTGTGCTCACTATAAAAATTTCTTATGTTCTTAACTAACTAGCCTGACCCAACTAACTAGCCTGACCCAACTAACTAGCCTGACCCAACTAACTAGCCTGACCCAACTAACTAGCCTGACCCAACTAACTAGCCTGACCCAACTAACTAGCCTGACCCAACTAACTAGCCTGACCCAACTAACTAGCCTGACCCAACTAACTAGCCTGACCCAACTAACTAGCCTGACCCAACTAACTAGCCTGACCCAACTAACTAGCCTGACCCAACTAACTAGCCTGACCCAACTAACTAGCCTGACCCAACTAACTAGCCTGACCCAACTAACTAGCCTGACCCAACTAACTAGCCTGACCCAACTAACTAGCCTGACCCAACTAACTAGCCTGACCCAACCTGCCAGTGACAATAGTATATATGTTGGTCCACGTGATAAGAATAGGAATTTACATTTTGGGCATTGCACACAAGCGGGCAGAACTCTGGCATTTAAAACAATCCACTGCTGCTTCGTTATCTTCAAAATATTTAGAAATGGCGCAGTAATACTCAATCTCGCAACCATCACATTCAAAACCTTCATTAGCTTCAGCCAGTATCCTCAAACTGCATGAAGCAAAGGAAATTCCTATGGCGCATGTTGTAAAAAGTGTCTAATTGGCTAGATCTACGTAAAAAGTGTCTAATTGGCCAAATTGACACAGTGTGTCTGGCCCAATCCAGTCATGTGACAATCTGAAAACAAGTGATACGTCCACGAAATGCATTACTGTATATACAAACACACTGAGTGCTAACATACATACATGGATACATACACACGGAGTCTCCACGTAAAAATTATATATTAAATGAATTTTATAACCATGCACTAGCACAAAAAATTATTAGTACCATCATAAAGAGCATGAAAAATAGTGCTAGTGAAACACAACCTCTTGTTTCTTGTTAGCCCCTATGTCTAGCCAAATATTAACCTTTTGGAATTTTAGGTTAGGTTATATGTTAAAAATATTTTTCCAATTGTTTTTGATGTTTGAATGAAATTAACCTTCATTCAAATCACATCAAAAACCATCAGAAAAACATAGTTTTGATTTACAAACCTGTAATGTACACTTGTAAAAATTTACTAACTTTTTTTGGTAGTTAGTTAGTGAGATCCAAAGGTCCATTCAGTGCAAACCCAGTTCTTTGACCCAATTAGCCTAGGTTCTCACTAGCTCATTTGGATTGTAGATGTAATGCACTAGTCAGTATGTACCATTGGCTGAGATGTTGCATTACATTACATTTCATTTGGAAAATATGAAACCACTTGGGCCTATCAGGGTTATCCAAGCCCCACAGTGTTTGAAGCAGAGCATAACAACCTTTCTGCAGTGTCCAAAACTAACAACATCGCAGAAAAGAATTGGACAAATGTTACAAACCTAACTACTTTTTTTGGTATTTCTTTACTATTATACTGGTCTCCAGTAGAAAGCCTGGCAATTCACATGATTAAGATATTTTTTTATAATTTTGGATAATGTTAGGGGTTAGGTTAGGTTGTTTTAGGTTAGGGTAAATATTCACTATTACACTGGTCTCTGGTAGAAAGTTTTAAAAGCTGGTTTTCAATGTTTTTCAATGTGCTGAATTAAAACATGATACTCATTTCCATTGCAAATGATTTGTTAGAGTTATTGAAGCTTAAAGCTTAATTAAAACTTTCTACCCTTTTTTACCTGGTGGACCCCCAGTCGGAACTGGGAGTTTTTGGGTTGGGAGAATTGCAAAAACGAGTGGTTTCCAGGGATTTTGAAAGTTGGATTAATACAAAACGCATCAAAAACCATAGGAAAAACATAAATTTCACCTTCAAAATTGGCCGAACCTGCATCAATAATTTGTTATAGAGTCATTCCAGCTCAACTGGTACAGATTTCAGAAAGTTGGTCAGGTGACCATCTCCGATTTTCTTCAAATTTTCAGGGTTGATTCATACACCATTCAATAGCTTAAATCTAAAATTTTAGCTTCCTCGGTCAAAAATGTTTAATTTTATGGTCACTTAAATGGCCCCCCACCTTCGACAAAAAATGCCCATGTTGGGCTTGATCGGCCAACGCCTTCATTTTGAGAGGCCTTGAAAAGTGTCTTCTAATAGGAGTAAAAGCTTCAAATTTGTCATGCCAATACAACTTCTGGTGGGCTTTTCAATTTTGCAAGCTAAAAGGGTGTGGAATAAATTGTTTCTGAGTTACAAGGGCTTAAACATGGCTCCATTTTGAAGCTTGCATCAATTCCTCCCACTTTTACGACTACCATTTTCAAAAGTTTTAGTTCTACATCAATCACAGCTGTTTTAATACTCCTAATAGTCTCTATGGGTTGTAAGTTTATGAGTGAAATAAAAAAATCAAAAAAGGATTTATTTTTATTTTTAAAAATTTCCAAAAGTTGATATTTTCACAAAATTTGCAAAATTAACATCAACTTTGGGGCTTAATATAAAGGTGTCTGAAATTAGTCAGGGAGTTGATACTTCGAGTAAAGAAAGATACATATGTGTACAAAAACATATATTAAGGAATAGATCTCAACTCGACTCCTTCATATAGTTTTGGCTATTCAAAGAAAAGTACTTTTTGTGAAAAATTCTGAATTTTTTCAAAATTTTGAAATGTTTAAATTTCTTTTTACAATATTGAATTATAATTTTACTTCCATTTTATTACTTGGTAAGTTAATTCATAAATGTTAAATTATCTAAATAAGTTTTATTCATAAAAAAGACAATATATACTTAGATTATTACTACATTTGCAGTTAACACAACAGATGGACCAGCTTGTAGGCTCAATACTTGGATCTACCTAAGTAAATCATGTAGAACCGTGTTCTACTGCTCTTTAAGCACTTCCTAGTAATTTAAATTATGCAGTTAGTACAGATAAACTAGCAGTAATCACCATTTTCAGTACAAAACCTTAAATTAAGTAGTTTTGTTGTATTACTTCGCTTAATACAAGTGTACAGTACTTAGCTATATACAATAATGAATTCCTGAGTTTTTAAGCATGTGAATTATTGGCTATAAGTTCATATTCTTTTTTTAATGTGTGTTGTTTTATGTAAATTCGTATGTAAACTTATATATAGCTAATAACTCTTATGTTTAGACACTGACTCAGGAATTTATTATTGTACTCAGGCTTTAAGTCTGATTGTCTTCAACACTCCATGGCCTCAGCCATAAATTGGCAATTTATTATTCAGCTTGATACAGCAACTGTAGGTGGTTCAATTGAACACAAAACATGTTGGAATGGAATCCAGCAAACGTCCTCTTGTTCAGGCCATTTAAAAGGATTCTTTTTCATGAAATTTACTAATAGATCCTTCTCAGTATCACACACTTCAACTATGTTTCCAACAAACCAGTCACCTTCATAGAAACAGGCCACATATGTACCAGGTTTATATTGGTAAGCCACATTTTCTTGTGTAGCATTGAGGAAGGAAAGTTGTACGTTAAAGAAATTTTCATCACTAGAAATTTTGTACAGTTTAATGCCTGTTGATGAAGGTCTAAAGCAGTGATATGAATGGGTTCCTGGGATTGTCTTAATTAAGGAATACCTTTTTTCTAACTCAAATAAATTAGCATTTTCCTCAATTTTAGCCGAATCAATGTACAGAAATTGTATACCATTAATATTAGAGTTGCACCAATTGAACATCTCTTTTGGATTGGTGATGTGACCTTTACTTGTTGCTTGTAGACTTGCCCGGGCAACTAACCTTTTGATGGTGCCACCAACACTATCACAGGGGCTCTTTCCGTGAGAGGTGACAAAAAAGTTCCATTCACATGTTAGTTGGAAATCTTTTTCATGTAACACTGAATTAATGATGTTTTTATAGTTTTTATATTGACTTGCTGCGCCATCGCTAAAGTAACAAATATGTTTTAGTTTAGGATTCTGACTTTCAAGTAATTTCAAGGCTTCACATAAAAAAGAATGAACTGCAGTTGTGTTGTGTGTAAGTGAATCTGATATTACACAAAAATTTGTAACTTTTAGTTCACCATCAACTTTTTGATAGCAGACTACCGGATGCAAGGTAGCCTGGGTATTGTCCCAGTGATGCCCTTGTACGGCATCCTGAATTATAAAACTATAGTTTTCAGAGAAGTCAACAAGCACTAATGCTGTAGAATCATTGAGGTTTTCTTTACAGTTGGACAAATATTTTGATTGGGCTTTTGCTATGAAATGGTGTACTTTCAACTTTTTTTGCACTTTCACATATGTCTTCTACTACATTCGAAACACTTTTGTCATTGTGACCAGTTGGGTATGGTCTGTATGAAGCCACTGCTTAAAGGAAACCTCATCATCCGTGTCATAATCATTGTTTTCAAAAATGGTAAGAAGCCAATCCTGTAATTCATTTAAACCAGGACATGTTTTGCAGTTATTAATCATGCAGTTTCTGGTTTCAGTGTTGCAGACTATTTTCCCTAGTAACTCTCTTAATTCTACTTTGATGGGGTGTGATTCACATAAAAGTTTAAAGTTCTGGTGTATTTCACAAATGTATACATTGTGTGATCCTTTATTCCCCACACCTATACACCATTTTGGTCTCAGTTCAAAAAACTTTGATTTGGAGATTTTGTCGTTTGGATATTTATTTTTGTAAAGCGTATATAATTCTCTGATATTTGTCAACAACAGTATTTTCTGCTTGTGAACCTTCCCTTGTGGTGTTTTTATTGATTTGTAGTCTTTTTTACCAGGGCATTTTCTAGTATATGATTCATTGTTTTGGAAAAATTCTATTTCTCATTATAGGAAGGATACCTTCTTTTCTCTTTAAGGCCCTCACAGCATTAACCATTCTGGCTGACACTTCAAATTCTTTCATAATTCTTTCTCTGGACCAGGTTTTACCAATTGGAAGGAGTGTTAGAATTTGTATCTTTTCTTGTCTGGTACTAGTTTTACACTTTTCTTTCAGTTCCTCTATCATATGCTGATAACACTTTTCTTCCTCTCTCTATAGGTTTCTCCGCTTCCTCATCCAAAATGCTAGGCTTCATATGAAGTACTTTTGACAGCTTTGATTTTGTTGATGTTTCAATTTGCTTTAGTTTCCTTTTCGCGTAAAACTTTCGATCTCTTGCTCTTACATACTTAATGGGTGAGCATTCTAGTGAACCTAACGCTTCGTCAAATGTCTCCTTAACTATTTCTTCTGGAACATATTCATCACTAACTGAGTCTTTTTCATCTTCAATCGTCTTGGCTCTAGAGAAGCATGTTGAGCAAAGTTTCTGTCCTGGTATCAGATTCAGTCTAGTTGCTATGTCTTTATCAATAATTTGTAGTGATTCTGCAAATAAAGTAGGGTAATGTAAACTCTAAACACATTGGAAAATAATTTTAAAACCTCAACATTTGGTTATAGGCTATTCGTATAAAATATTCAAAACATATACATTCAGTAGCACAGTATATAGCCTACCCTATTAAAATTAAATAGCTAATTTAGGTTAGAATTTACAATATAAACTTCTTTATGAAATATAAATATATTAGTACCTATATTTACTTACTTGTTATCAGTGGCGGCTCGTGACTAAAAATTCAAGGGGTGCTGTCTCTAAGAATGGGTTGAAATAATTACTGAAATAAAAGGATGAGCAATGAATAAAAGTTTCAAAAGTTATTGAAAAAGTTATTCAGTGAGCTCATCCTTATATTGTTCTTGATTATTTCAATTGTAAAAAAAAAATTTAGGGGTACTGCAGTTCCGCAGTGCCTACCAACGAGTCGCCACTGCTTGTTATCTTCTTTCAATGATTTCTCCATGGATCTTGGCAGGTACGTTGCATTTGTTGGTAATGCATTCCAAACATTTTTTCATGGTGGTAGCATACAGTAGCACTATTTGGGTTGATTACAGTTGCTTTTGTTCTCCACAATAGCAGTTTCCTTGTTTCATCTGTCAGCTCATGTAAGGTATACATACCCACCTTCCTGGTGAGTCTGTGTTCATGACATGGATCATCCAAGTACATACCAAAGCTGCACTTTGATTCTTGATTAGAATAAGCCATTATTACAGGCAGTAAAATTAAGTTAATTGCTCTAGTTAAATTTTCTGAAAATAAAAGATCATGATCTATAAAATAGGCCTGGACATTAATGATTAACCATCATGTTTTACATTTATAAGAATATACAAAGCGAAATGAGCTACCCAGAGCCCTTCGAGTCGCTGGTTGTTTTGACAGACATTAAATTTCTTGTATGTTTAGACTTAAGTTGATTTACAATTGTAATAATATGTAAATAAGTAATAAAATGGAAGTAAAATTACAATTCAATGTCATAAATAGAAATTTAAAAATTTACAAATTTTCCAAAAAATTTGAGATTTTTCACAAAAAGCACTTTTCTTTGAATCATCAAAACTATATGAAGGAATTGAGTTGAGTTGAGATCTATTCCTTAATATATGTTTTTTTACACATATGTATCTTTCTTTACTAGAAGTATCAACTCCCTGACTAATTTCGGACACCTTTATATTAAGCCCCAAAGTTGATGTTAATTTTGCAAATTTTGTGAAAATATTAACTTTTGGAAATTTTTTGAAAATAGAAATAAATCCTTTTTTAGTTATTTTTTTATTTCACTCATAAATTTACAACCCATAGAGACTATTAGGAGTATTAAAACAGCTGTGATTGATGTAGAACTAAAACTTTTGAAAATGGTAGTTGTAAAAGTGGGAGGAATTGATGCAAGCTTCAAAATGGAGCCATATTTAAGCCCTTGTAACTTAGAAACTATGTTCCACAGCCTTTTTGCTTGCAAAATTGAAAAGCCCACCAGAAGTTGTATTGGCATGACAAATTTGAAGCTTCTACTCCTATTAGAAGACACTTTTCAAGGCCTCTCAAAATGAAGGCGTTGGCCGATCAAGCCCAACATGGGCATTTTTTGTCGAAGGTGGGGGCCATTTAAGCGACCATAAAATTAAAAGTTTTTGACTGAGGAAGCTAAAGTTTTAGATTTAAGCTATTGAATGGTGTATGAATCAACCCTGAAAATTTGAAGAAAATCGATGGTCACCCGACCACTCCTGTACCAATTGAGCTGGAATGACCCTATAGTGTTCCATTAGTTGTGATAAACATGATCTTCCTGACCAGAATCGATGTTGGTTATCATTTTTTTTTCTGAGTTTCCCCATTAACCCCACCCCTCTCCCCCAATACCCCCTCCCCCATTACCCCCAAGGGGGGAAGGGGGCTGGCACCTTGCAAAGGATTTACTTTAATTTTTTTTTGGTTACATATATATATCACATCTATTTTTCTGAGTTTCCCCATTAACCCCACCCCCTCCCCATTACCCCACCCCTCCCCCATTTTGTGCCAAAATTATGATTAAAAATGAAGAAATGGGAAGAACTGTACCCCTAAAAGGGGGGGGGCAGGATTTATGTTCGGGAATTTTTTTTTAGCATGGGCACTGCACAATAAAAAGACGCATCAAATGGTGAAAACTGCATTGTTCTACACCAATTGTAGTGACCTGTAGGTGTGCGCAAAAAAACTGTTACATATACAGGGTGTCCAAGAATTATCTGTACAAGTTTTGGTTGTTATTAAAAGTCAACCATGAAGTGTAGAAATTCCAGTGTTGTCCCATTTTACAGAGAATCTCATTAAGTTTTTTCTGATACCAAGTTTTGACAAGTTTTTTAGAAATTCCAGTGTGTCCGAAAATTATCTGTACAATTTCATCTTTTAATAAAATTCTTGATAACACACGTAAAATTTTTAAACAAGATTATTTAGAATCTGTATTTTCAAAAGTTTCTTTTATTAAAGTAACGTTGTTACAAACATTCGATATGTGCACCATCAGTGATTCGCAAAACATCCAATCGATAATCCAAATGTTGCCATGTACGCTGCAGCATATCCACATCAATTTGCTCAATAGCAGCTGTGATTCTTGCTTTTAAATCATTAATGTCTGTCACCCGCATACAAAAAAGAAAAAACTTGTCAAAACTTATCAGAAAAAACTTAGTTTCTCTGTGAAATGGGATAATACTGGAATTTCTACACTTCATGGTTGACTTTTAATAGCCAAAAATTGTACAGATAATTCTCGGACACCCGGTATATATATATATTAACGTAAAGAACGACGCTTGTATAGGAGATATTCCGTGCAAGACGAGAGAGAGAGAATGAAACAAATGAAAAAATGAGGTAACCACCCGGGAATTGAACCTGGGATCTTCCGATTGCCAGTCAGATGCGATAACCATTACACCATGGGCCTCACTCTTCCAAATGCCATAATTCTTCTACATACTTGCAGAAACCAATGCCCCAAGGGGGCACCTTCCGCATGCCGTAACATTATATACATTTAACTCCAAACACGCAGTATAATTAACGTAAAGAACGACGCTTGTATAGGAGATATTCCGCGCAAGACGAGAGAGAGAGAATGAAACAAATGAAAAAATGAGGTAACCACCCGGGAATCGAACCTGGGATCTTCCGATTGCCAGTCAGATGCGATAACCATTACACCATGGGCCTCACTCTTCCAAATGCCATAATTCTTCTACATACTCGTAGCAACCAATGCCCCAAGGGGGCACCTCCTGCATGCCGTAACATTATATACATTTAACTGCAAACACGCAGTATAATTAACGTAAAGAACGACGCTTGTATAGGAGATATTCCGCTTAAGACGAGAGAGAGAGAACGAAACAAATGAAAAAATGAGGTAACCACCTGGGATCTTCCGATTGCTGGTCAGATGCGATAACCATTACACCATGGGCCTCACTCTTCCAAATGACGTAATTCTTCTACATACTCGCAGCAACCAATGCCACAAGGGGGCATGACTCCAGATTCCTGGGATCTTGGGAGCATTGCTCCAGTAAATTTGACCATGAGAAAAAGTAAATTTGGGTTTGGGTTTTGTTCATCCGCTAGACGTTATGCAATTTTTTTGCGTATACGTTCTTGTACAAACCAATTTTTTAAATTACAAATTTAGTTATTTTAAGTTTAGTTGGTTATTCCATATTTAACAATTATTTTTATTTTTTGTTAAGCTTCAATGTTTTGATAATTAAAATTTTATTAAAACATATATTTTTTTAATATAAAATTATCAGGATTGGACTATGTTCCATTGATCTCGGCCAGGTTTGATAAATTGGCCAGATAATTACTTGTGCGGCTTTAAGTAATCCACCATGACTCTAGAATTGAAAAGTTTAGTTAAGTTTAAACTTACTTTTACTTACTTTAACTTACCTACTTTTACTTACTCTTCCTTACTTTTACTAAGTTTAAAGCACTTACTTTTACTTACTTTCATTGTACTATAGTTACTTACTTTTACTCACTTTTACCATACTATATTTACTAACTTTTACTTATTTTGTATTTTTTCAGGTAGTCAATAATCAATAATGGATCCTAATATTGATGAAGTTGGAGAGAAAAGTGAGGGTGTTAAAAGGGGTTACTTTTGTGGTCAATGCAAGAACAAATATTCAAAGAAGCAAAACTGGGAGGAACATTTTAATTCCCCAAAAAATATTTGTTACAATACAAGAGGTCCCAGAGTTTGGGCCCACAGCTTAGATATTGCAGTAAAGAAATACCAGGATGAAGTGCAGCAAAGAGATACGGCAAAGCAGTCATTTAGTTTATTCACAAAATGTGCTAGTGCTAGACCTCAGAAAAATGAACCAACTTCATCAACTGCTAATCTAGAAAATGAAACTTTTTCACTAGATGTTTCACAGACTGAAGAAAGTGCTTCTCCTCCACCTAAGAAACAAAAGGTAAGTGAGGAATCTGCGCATCAGACTAACAAAACTGCTTTAGAGGAATTTGAAAATTCCCAAATCCAGAAGACATTGAATGCAATTTTGCGCCTAACAAAAGAAACTCACCAAGCTGTTGTGGAAAAAAAGTAAATTCAGAGCTGTGCTCCAGTAAATTTTTTCAAATCTGGAGTCATGCAAGGGGGCACCTCCTGCATGCCGTAACATTATATACATTTAACTGCAAACACGCAGTATAATTAACGTAAAGAACGACGCTTGTATAGGAGATATTCCACGCAAGATGAGAGAGAGAGAACGAAACTAATGAAAAAATGAGGTTACCTCATTTTTTAATTTGTTTCGTTCTCTCTCTCTCTCATCTTGCGCGGAATATCTCCTATACAAGCGTCGTTCTTTACGTTAATTATACTGCGTGTTTGCAGTTATATATATATATGGCTTCATTTCTGAAATAGTATATTAGATAATATAGTATTATGTTAGAAATAGTATTATGAAAGGAATTATGATTGTATTTTGTATTACAACAGGTATTTTGTTACCTTTTTTTAAAGGTCCAAATTTGGTCTCAATTGCCCCATCTCTGGGGCAATTGAGACCAAATTTTCAAAAATGTTTACTACAGAGCCAAGATTAACTATAAACTTGTATGATACTTTAATTTTTATGTAATTAGCTAATTATTGTAATTCCATTAGATGATTGAAACTCAATAACACTATTTTATGTTTACGTCAATCATGAAAATGATAAAAAATTGGTCTCAATTGCCTTACTTTACGGTATCATTTTTTAATTCAGCACATTGAAAAATATTGAAAACTAGCTTTTAAAACTTTCTACTGGAGACTGGTGTAATAGTAAATATTTACCCCCTTTTTTTTTTTGGCATTCATAACATAATTGTAAGCTAGCTATATATTTATGTTTACATAGATGTTTTTGTCACCCAGAACCTTTGTGGTGAAATAAGGAAATACCACAAGCTAAAATGATTAAAAGTGAGAAAAGAGCATTCAGGAAGTTTAAAAGCAGTAATAACCTTGTGAATTTAGTAGATAATTATAGGCAGTTAAGAAATGAGTTAAATAGTTTGATAAGGAAGAGCAAAAGGCTTGATGAAATAATTCTAGCCAGAAATAGCGATAAGGACATAAAGAAATTCTTTAGTTTTTATAAATATAACAATAATAAAAAATGAGACAGGATTTGTATAATAGAACATATTTAAAAATGATTAGGATATGATTATTTTAGCTCTGTTGTTGCGAAAGAAAATTTGAATAATTTGATTTTAATTCTTTGTTCTCAAACTCTGGTATTCTTGATAAGATTCATGTAAGTAAGGATGCTGTTAGGCAAGTAATTAATACAATGAAACCAAATAAAGCTGCTGGTCCTGATAATATTTATGCTAGGATTCTCTGAGAAGCGGAGGATAGCTTATCTGAGGCACTAACTATTTTGTTTGTTAGATCTCTTAATTATGCAGAGATGGAAATTTAAGTAAATGTAGTAGGCTACCCATTTGAAAAAGGGTAGGAAATTATAGTCCTGTTACTTTAACATCATTAGTAGGAAAGATACTATAAAGAATACTAGGCTTATTGAAGATCATTTGGAAAGTTTTAATCTTGTTTCAAGTTCCCAGTATGGATTTAAATCGGGAAGGTCTTGTTTGGCTAATCTCTTAGGCTTTTTAGAGTTTGTTACTGATAAGGTAGATGCAGGGCTGCTGAGAGGGTGGGGAAGCTGGGTTAAATCCCTGGGGCCTAGAAAGAGGGGGATAAAATCTAAAAATATTAATAAAGCAATTGATTAAATAACAGAGAGGAAATATAATTAATGAACATACATTTTAGAGATTATCATAGTCAAACTGAAACAGATAAAATATTAGCTGCAGTCCATCAATGCCCAAGACTGACAGACAGATCTGGGAACCATTGTAGTTGAAAACCAGTTAGCCCATATTTTAAATTTCATCAGAATCATTTACCACTTTGCTAGAGAGAAGGCAAAGAAAGTACACTTCTAATTATGAAAATCTTGCAGTAAACAATTGTCTTGCCTGCATGGACTGGTATTGCATTTGTAAATTGTATGGTGATAGAATTAATATAATTGATTCGAAAAATAAAATGGTAATTTTCTTCAGAGTTGTTTATTCATACTGTATATTTTGAATAGTGACTCAGACATATAATCAGTTTGCTTGTTATGTACACAAAAAACATTCATAATAAAATACTGAGTTAACAGGGGGGCCCATATACCAATCCTTCCCTGGGGCCTGCGGCAGCTCTTGGTGGCCCTAGGTAGGTGATGGACATGTAGGTGTTATTTGGATTTTAGTAAGGCATTTGAGAAGGTTCTACATAAAAGACTTCTATATAATTAAAAGGTCATGAATGGGATATCAAGACAAAGTTAGCAAGACTGATGCATGCAAAAAACCTTTTTTTCTACGTGAAGGTCAAAATATGAAAATAAAAACCCACTCTAATAGACAGTCTACCGTAAAAAGTAAATTGGTTAGGAATAACGTGGCAAAAGAGGAACAAGCCTGTGTCTACAGCATTCCCTGTAAAAGTTGTGATTTAGTATACGTGGGAGAAACTGGAAGAAATATTGAAACCTGTATTAAAGAACACAAATATGCCTTCAGAAGTTGTAATACTAATAATGCCATTTTTTATCACACCAGCCAAAATAATCATGCTATAGATTGGGAATCAAGTAAGGTACTTTATAAATATAATAATTATGTCAAAAGAAAAATAATAGAATCTGTGTGTATAGAAAAAGTAGATAATTTTAATTTGTGCGAAGGTACTTATAAGTTAGACCCTTTAATGAGATTCTTGGTCAAAAAATCCCTTACGGAGTCGTGGGAACGTGTTTGAACCTAAGTGTGAATTTCTTAAATGTCTCTGGATTGGAATGTTTCCTTACTCGCTTTTAGTAAATGTAATAATGGAAGTAATAAATGTGGAAATAAATAAATGCAACAGATGTAATAATAAAGGTAATATTATAAATTTAATAATTAGGGTAAAGGTAATAATAATAAATGTTAAAAAATGTAAATGCAATAATAAATGCAGTAATTATGTCAAAATATTAGAATCTGTATGTATAGAACAAGAAGATAGTTTTAATTTGTGGGAATGTACTTATAAGCAGACCCTGTAATAAAATGCCCTTTCGGTGTTGGGAGAACGGTATCTAACCTAGGTGCGAATTTCTCAATGGTCTCTGGATTGTTTCCTAATTGGCTTTTTTCATTCGTTTTTCGGTTTAAAGTTCTGTATAATAAACAACAATGTAATAACCAATGTAATAATAAATTTATAATTTCTGTAATAAATAATTATGCAATATTAAATGTAATAATTATGTAAAAAAATAATAGAATCTGTATGTTTAGAACAGGAAGATAGTTTTAAATTTGCGTGAATGTACTTAATGAAAATGCCCTTCTGGTGTCGGGAGAATGGGATCTAACCTAGGTGTGAATTTCTTAACGGTTGGTCCCTGGACTGTTTTTCCCTCTTGTTTTGGTTCATTCGTGTTTCTGTATCCACCCGAGGAGGATGCCAGTGGGCGTCGAAACTGTCGTGGAAATAAACTCTGTCCATTAGAGTGGGTTTTTATTTTTAAGACTGATGCATCTTTAATGCAAGTGTTGTTCTATAGGCTAGAATTTGTACAAAAGTAAAATTGAAAAATTAGCTCTAGGTATTAGTTTTTGAAGCATCTTTCAACTGTCATTGAGAAATTAAAATCAGAAGTGAAAATTACAAAAGTTCATGTAAATATGATGTAGGGCGTAGTCTTTTCCATGGCTTGCTAGTGGTAGATTTGGTAGTGTAGGTTTGTCAAATGCAAGAGTTGACATTTTTCAGTGCTTCACTGGCTTCATATTAAGACAACTTTAAGGATCTAGGTCTAGGTAGTAGGTAGATATATATATACAGGGCGTCCCAAAAAAATGTATACACACTAACAGCTGATAGCTCAATTGATGTTTCTTTCTTTCCAAGTTAAACCCATTAGAATTAATAATGGCAGTCAGACTAAGCTTTGAACAAAGGAAATTCATTCTAAAATGCTACTGGAAGTGTGAAAATGCAGTTGAAGTGCAAAGACAGTTTAGGAGGGAGTTTCAAACAGATCCACCAACGCGACTTACCATCACTCAAATTAAGAGATAAGTTTGAAGCCGATGGAACTGTTCAGAATGTCCACAAGAAGCGTTCCGGAAGACCATGGACATCGACAAGCCCCACAAAGCAAGAAAGAGTACTGGAAACGTATCACCAAAGTCCAAGAAAATCTGTGCGGCAAGCGAGTCGTGAGGTAGGAATTTCAGAATCGTCTGTCCAACGCATTTTGAAGCGCTATCAATGGAAAAGTTACATTCCAAGATTAGTCCATGCTATTAATGAAGATGATCCGGACCGAAGAGTGGAGTATTGCGAGTGGTACTTGGCACGATGTGGATGTGGATTGGACGAAGGGGTTTCGTAGAATACCCTCCGCGTTCACCAGACCTCACACCACGACTTTTTTTTATGGGGATACTTAAAAGACAAAGTCTACGCTATAAAACCTGCAACAGTCGCTGAATTGAGAGTAGCCATTGAACGAGAATGCACACAAATACGAACGAAATGTTTCGTGATGTTTGCGATTCCACAGCTTCGCGTTATCAGCAGTGCCTGGACCAGAATGGACGTCAGTTTGAAAACAGGCATTGACAAAACAATTAAATAATGTCTGTAGATTCTATTACATTTTGAAAATGAAATGTATTTTAATAAACACTGCCTTTATAAGTATTTAAAGTGTGTATACATTTTTTTGGGACGCCCTATATATATATATATATATGTGTGTGTGTGTGTGTGTGTGTGTAACACACACACACACACACACACACACACACACACACACTGCATAGTATGGTTAATGCATGCATGGAAAGTACTGTACTATGTAAATCCGTACGGAATGGGGAATGTAATCAATATGAAATAAAGTAATTCATTCTCAGACTTCAATAACATTATAAAAGTAAGACTTTTGCATTAATTTAAACTAGTTTTAATTGTGAAACAACTGCAAAGGTTAATAAATACTTTCATTTTTCTAAATTTCATTTAATGAAGTGCATTGCAAAAAAAAATTTTTTTTTTGAAAAATACTTCAACAGTGATGTTTGAACACTTATTTTTCTTCTTATTAGCATACAATTCTCTATAGCAGCAAATTGCATTTTCCAAGTCTCTTCACACTTTCATACTGTGCTTGATGGTTAGAATCTCCATCCATAATTTTTTCTTTAAGATTTTCACACACCTGAAACATTTTTTAAAGTTCATCTATGGAGAACTCCTTTGATGATTTCTGATCTTCATTTTCTTTGCTTTTGTCCTCCTCCTCCTTTGAGCGCATGCTGTTCTAAGTTGATAAGGTTGTTATTGCTAAGCTCTTCTGAATGCAATTTGAGCAGTTCTTGAACATTTGCAGAATCTAAATCTTTACCTAGTTACATTTAGCGTGTGTGCTTGGAAAAAAATATTTGCTTACAAAACTGAAAAACCATACTGGAGTGAATCACAACCAGTACTGAACTGGGGTTTGGTGTTAAATTGTAATCTGTACTATAGTGAATCCCATACTGATCGAATCTGTACTATGTGGGATATTCCTATATATATAAAATTATATATATAGGCTTACCCTTACACCTTTGTCAGGTTGGGTGTGCATAGTATGAAAATTTCCTTTCTTAATCCTATTTCTCGGATTATAATTTTGCTGTTGAAAAAAATGGAGATTGAGTCTTGCACTCTGATCCTAAATGGTATTGACTTCCATAGCAAATAAAATATTGGCATGAATTCCAGTTTGTTCCTAAACTCAAGGGCCATAGTTAAGTTGCTGGTTCTGATCTTAAAAGTTAAGGATTGATTTCATTTCAGTGTTAAACTACTAATTAATAGCCTTTTTAAGATAACCCTACATTCTGCTTTTCTCATAGATCCTGGAGATTAATGTTTATATATAGGCCTATCTTTATTTTCAGTTGAACTTACTGCAGACTGTAATGAATTTAAAGTCAAATACAAACACTTAGGATCAAATTGTGGTGGTCTGAAAGGAACTTTCACAAAATCAGGAGAAGTATATGAATTATTTCATGAAGATGTAGTTGAGGTAGGTCTTAGATATTCAGGAAGGGCTGATGATAGCTTTTTGAATATAAGTAGGCTACCTACCTCAATCAAGATTTTTATAATTTGTATCTCTTGACATAATTGAATTAATAACATGGCTGCTGGGGTTTATGAAGGCTATCAGGGTATCTAACATTAGCTTAACCCCAGAATATGCTGAAAGGTTTGAAGAATTTGGTGTGAAAATGATTTCTAAATTACTATGGTACAGTATTTCATCTGGGTGAAGATACCATGCAAGTTAAGATTCACACATGTTGCCATATGGCATGAAATGGTTAAATGTATTGTTCAAAATATAAGATCAGTTTTGATTAACTACACTGGGGCAGAACTGTTTTATTTTGGCTGCTGAAATTACTTAAAACAAGATCGTTTGTATTGATGAACTTTGGTTAGGGTGATAGATTGACTAATTTTTCCTGATGAGATCAGTAAAAATTAGTTAATTTTAGCAGCTGAGCATAAAATTTCTAAAAATTTTCTTATATACTAGCTTTATACAATAAAATCTAATTTATCAGACATAGGAAACTACTGTTTATCAGGGGTGGATCCAGAAGCCCATCTGCCAAGGGGGAGGGGGCACAGATTTTGTTCAGAGGGGACTCAAGTTTCTTTTATTTTGGCTCAAAAATGACACCTATGGTAGATCATGTTTTCTGTGTGAAAATGCAGTGACATACATATACCATATCCTCTTCCTACAAGTACTCTCTGATAATACTGGTCAACAAAATCAAACTTTTTTCTCATCAAAGATGTATACATACCTTTCAAGACCAGTTTTGTACGCTGATTCCAAATCTGTTTTTGGTTTTCCTGTAGCACATCTAGTTATCAAAATATGGCTGGTGTTAATTTCAGCACAATTTATCATAAAAGTACAACTTTATTCCTAAAAAGAAATGTACATTAACCTAAAGACATTGTGAGTAAAATTTTCTTTTGTAAACCTTGTCTGGATCATCATGGTACAATATCCAGTAGTAGTCTGCCAGCATACTTTCATTCCAGAAACCTTGGTAGCAATTTTCCATTGACTGGATGTCTTGATGGAAGTGTTCACCCTGTTCATCACTCACCACACCAAAGGTTTTGGGAAAGAAATCTAGATGCAAATGTAAAAACTGTATTTTCAAGGACATGTGACAGCCCATTTCTTGATATGCATTGAGCAGTTTCTGAACTCCATCTTTGTATGTGGGAGACTTGTGGTTACCCAAGAAGTTCCTACAAATCCATTTGAAAGCCTGCCATGCTTTTAGTTCTAAGGCATTGAGGCTTTCTTCAAACCCTTCATCCTGCAGAACTTCCCTGATTTGAGGCCCCACAAAGATTCCCTCCAATTTTGTGGCACTGATGATTGCAAATTTCTCAACAAGGTATTGAAACCCTCTTGAATTCACCTTACCCATTGCTTTCACAAAATTTTTCATTAAACTGAGTTTAATGTAGAGAGGTGGCAGGAAAATAATCATTGCATCAACTAAAGGAACACACTGGACACTGCCTGTTCTTGGCTTGTATGCGCTTCTCTGATGTCAGTCATGTCTGATGTATTGATCCGCGGTAGCATGGCTGTCCCATAGGCATAGGAAACAACAGTATTTCATGAACCCTCCTTGCATGCCCATTAACATACCAATGACTTTGAGATCACCACAAATATTCCATTGAGTGCTGTATTGGATTGCTTCTAGTAGTATATTCATTTTATCATATGTCTCCTTTAGATGAATGGAGTGAGCAATCAGGATGGATGGCTTTAAGTTCCCATTATGCTTTGCTGTGAGAAATTGATGAAGAGGCACCACTCAGATGGTGTGCGTACCTGTTCTCAAAGTCCATTGATATCATGGCAATAGCAGAGTAGACTGTCTACTGTAAAGAATGTTGCCAAATATGGTTTTGTTTTTGATAGTGACTCACTTGGACATTCTTAAGTGTTTCTGCTTGAGTCTTGAGGAGAGAAGTTCTGATTTCTTTTTGGAGAGGGCTAGGTCTCTAATGAGGTCATTCAACTCATTTTGGGTAAGCCTCTCCAGCTCTGATTGCTCTTTGTCAGGTGTGTAGTCAAGATTGGCTGAAGGTCCTGCATCTCCGCCAATCACACCTTTGTTGGATTCCAATTTGTCTTCTAAAGAATTGAACATGCTATGGAGGTACTGGAATTGGCATCATGTTATTGTGAGGGATCAGTCTGATCATGGAGTCTACATTCGGATAAATAATGATATTCTTGTTCTTCACAGAGAAACCAGTTAACACTGCAAAAGTAACAATTGCCATGATATTGTCTCAGCTCCCTCCGTATCATGGGTATAGTGAATGGCATTGACTTTTTCCTTTTGGTTCAACCAGTCATGTAATCCCTTCAAACAAGTGGTACAGATAACATGTGGCACCCACGCCTTATCTTGGTTGCCTAGTGGATAGCCAAAGTGTAACTGGTAAGTTTTCTGAGGATCCATCATGATTGTATGCCATTGGTCAATTCCATATGAAATTACCCAAATTTTGAACAACTTCCCAGGTCACCCTCTCAGAAAATTCTGAAAAAAATTATCATTTGTAATTCTATCCAACTTATGCACAAATCCCAAATTTTAAGTCAATATTACTTATAATTTTTGAGATACAGCAATTTGAAATTATGCTCTTTTTTTTCGTTATTTTTTGGCATCATTGGCAAAATCACATGAATGTCCAACTTTAGGTAACCATTTTTTTTTGTTTATTCCTTCACAAGACTAATATGTGGTGTATATATGGTAAACAGTAGTCATAGAATCCGTATTTGATGTCAAATCAAACCTATCTCTTATATGAAAATAAAAACTCTCTCTAATAGACAGAGTTGATTTCCACAACAGTTTCGATGCCCACTGGCATCCTCCTCGGGTGGATACAGAAAAATGAATGAACCAAAACAAGAGGGGAAAGCAGTCCAGGGACCGACCGTTAAGAAATTCGCACTGAGGTTAGATCCCATTCTCCTGACACTGGAAGGGCATTTTCATTAAAGGGACCCGCTTATAAGTACATTCGCCCAAATTTATAACTATCTTCCTGTTCTAAACATACAGATTCTATTATTTTTTTGCATAATTATTATATTTATTATTAAATTTATTTCATTTAATATTGCATTATTATTTATTACAGAAATTATAAATTTATTATTACATTGGTTATTACATTGTTGGTTTATTATACAGAACTTATAAAACGAATGAAAAAGGCGAGAAGGAAACAATCCAGAGCCCGTTGAGAAATTCGCACCTAGGTTAGATACCGTTCTCCTGACACTGGAAGGGCATTTTATTACAGGGTCCTGCTTATAAGTACATTCACACAAATTAAAACTATTCACACAAATTAAAACTATCTTCTTCTATACATACAGTTTCTAATATTTTGACATAATTACTGCATTTATTATTGCATTTACATTTTTTTTTAACATTTATTATTATTATTACCTTTACCCTAATTATTAAATTTATATTATTACCTTTATTATTACATCTGTTGCATTTATATTTATTTCCACATTTATTACTTCCATTATTACATTTACTAAAAGCGAGTAAAGAAACAATCCAGATATCTTTAAGAAATTTACACTTAGGTTAGAACATGTTCCCCTGACTCTGTAAGGGATTTTTTGACCAAGAATCTCATTAAAGGGTCTAACTTATAAGTACCTTCGCACAAATTAAAATTATCTACTTTTTCTATACACACAGATTCTATTATTTTTCTTTTGACATAATTATTACATTTATAAAGTACCTTACTTGATTCCCAATCTATAGCATGATTATTTTGGCTGGTGTGATAAAAAATGGCTTATTAGTATTACAACTTCTGAAGGCATATTTGTGTTCTTTAATACAGGTTTCAATATTTCTTCCAGTTTCTCCCACGTATACTAAATCACAACTTTTACAGGGAATGCTGTAGACACAGGCTTGTTCCTCTTTTGCAACGTTATTCGTAACCAATTTACTTTTCACGGTAGATGAATATTTGAATGCCAAAGCAAACTTAAAATCTTTCGTCAATGGTTTTACTCTTTCTAAGCCGGCAATGTAAGGCAAACTCACCTAAGTGTGAATTTCTTAAAGGTCTCTGGATTGTTTCTTTACTCGCTTTTAGTAAATGTAATAATGGAAGTAATAAAAGTGGAAATAAATATAAATGCAACAGATGTAATAATAAAGGTAATAATATAAATTTAATAATTAGGGTAAAGGTAATAATAATAAATATTAAAAAAAAAATGTAAATGCAGTAATTATGTCAAAATATTAGAAACTGTATGTATAGAACAAGAAGATAGTTTTAATTTGTGTGAATGTATCGTACTTATAAGCGGGACCCTGTAATAAAATGCCCTTCCAGTGTCGGGAGAATGGTATCTAACCTAGGTGCAAATTTCTCAATGGGCTCTGGATTGTTTCCTTCTCGCCTTTTTCATTTGTTTTTTAGTTTATAAGTTCTGTATAATAAACAACAATGTAATAACAAATTTATAATTTCTGTAATAAATAATAATGCAATATTAAATGAAATAAATTTAATAATAAATGTAATAATTATGCAAAAAAATAATAGAATCTGTATGTTTAGAACAGGAAGATAGTTATAAATTTGTGTGAATGTACTTATAAGCGGGTCCCTTTATAATGAAAATGCCCTTCCGGTGTCGGGAGAATGGGATCTAACCTAGGTGCGAATTTCTTAATGGTCAGTCCCTGGACTGTTTTTCCCTCTTGTTTTGGTTCATTCATTTTTTTGTATCCACCCGAGGAGGATGCCAGTGGGCATTGAAACTGTTGTGGAAATAAACTCTGTCTATTAGAGTGGGTTTTTATTTTCATATTTTGACCTTCACATAGAAAAAAGTGAAGTTTTTTGAATCTATCTCTTATAGTTTGCCATCTACAAGGCTTCAAAAATCAAAAAGCTTAAAAATTCACTAATAGTTACCTTCTTTTCACTGGTACTGATAAAAAACTATCCATACTTGAGAGCTGAAATTAATTTTACAGTTTGTCATAATGTATTTGTAGTCAGAAATGTCTTCAAAAGCTCTCTATTATCTATAGAATTGGAAACAATAAATAATTAAAAAATTGGAAAATTTTATTTTTACAAAAAGAAGCCTATATTCATGCCATTATTACCCCATCAGGACAGTTAGCCATCACTTTCATATTTTTACCATATGGTCATATACATTTAGGCAAACTACAGTCACAGTTTGGTTTTGGTGGTCAGCTTCCTTCAATTTAATTTTTTTTTTTCAAAATTACCATAATTTACACAAAAATGCAAAGTAAAAATATCGGAGTAACATGAATATATTTCAGCATTACACATACATATATCATGAAAAATGATTGATCATCTGAAACATTCGAGAATTACAGATACAACTTTATATCCTTCTGTCATTTAATAAGGGACCTGAAACTGAAAAATATTCCTGAAATCAAGATTCCAACTTAAAATTCAATTTGTTAAATTCACCATATCCTCAATTTAGTAAATATGTACTGCTTAAACATGTGTTAAAAGTGAAGTTCCTACAAATGAATTATTTGATTACTCAACATTCAACTCATACTTAAAGCACTCTAAAGAAATGTAGGAAATAGTGTTTGAATTTTGTTAAGGTCACTTGGGTTTAGGGTATGATGAGCACCTCTTCCCTGGACAGTTGGTGAACTTACTACACAGATAACATGTTGGAATGGCACCCAGCATTCATCTGTTCTTGATATTGCTGGCCAAGACAAAACACTTTTGTGTGATCTTTTCTTGAAAGTGACTAAAACATCAGAATGTTCATCAGAATGATCTTTTATATTACCCACATAGCAGTTTCCATTATAAACACATGCTACATGTTTGCCATTTGCCAACATTTTGATCCGTGAGATCTGCATCATCACCACCAGTGCCTGTGGTCACAGTGGTGTAAGAACTTTGTCCTTGTCACTCTCAAATTTTAGAGGAGAACAGTCCAGGACACTAGCACTTGTTCAGTTCCTGACAAAGAATTACTTCTGGCTTAAAGTCTTCAACTGATCCACAAGACCTACTGGTACCTGCTCCATCATCCAGTAGAGGCTGTAGGCATTGTTCTTCATATTGTGTGGGGCACTTGCTGCACTCTGGGCACAGATTTTGTCCTGGTTTTATATTCATCATCCTGGCAGTGTCACTGTCTACAGTGTGTAGGGATTCTGATAATCATAAAATACAATTCTAAATCAAATTTTTCTCAAAACTCATTTGCCATAAGATACAAAACTACAAATGTTATAAATGAATATAAATTTACTGGTATTAGATAGGAATGTTAGAACAATGTAAATACAACATTCAATAATAATGTAATATATAGGAAACTTACTTGAGATTTTCTTTCTGTGAACTTTTCTTGGGTCTGCACAATAGTGTTCAAGATTTTTGTAATGAAACAAAAACATTTTCTCATGATGAAAACACACAGTATCACTGTTTGCCAACAATATATCACATCTCCATGACAGCAGTGCTTTATCCTCACTGGTTAACTGATCCAACATGAGTATACCAAGTTTTTCTCAGTAAGTCCTTTTATGACATACCGTATTTTTCGGTGTATAAGACACACCTTTGTATAAGATGCACCCCTATTTTCAAGGCCTTTTTTCAGGAAAAAAATTATGACCAACTGCCTAGTTGTCAGAAAATGTCCATAATTTTCTACCAGTAAGGCTGACTTTTGTTAAAGCCCTCCATCAAAAGTATGGTGATACATTTTCATTCACCCATACTCATAAGAAAATAGTATTAAGTATATGGGAGACTATACTATATGTTGTGAAACATAAAAGTAAATCATTATGCAATACGTACTGTTGTTCTTGTTATCAGTGGGTTGGGAAGAGTAGAAACTTAGTGTAAAATTGGCCAAACCAATACACAGTCAGGAGGGACTAAGAGATGATGAATTTTTGTAAAAATCCATCAGTTCTTCTAGCCCATATAAAGGTAATATTATGACCTTCGGTGTATAGGATGCAGGGTGATTTTGAGACCCCTTTTTGCAAATGAAATGATCCCAAGCATAAAGTGTAAAGATACAAATGTAAAAGAATATGAGGATGAGAAAAGAATTCTGGATGAGAGATTTTCACAATGTAAAACAATTGCTGGTACTCAGAAACTCCATTACTTCAAGCCAATTTGTCAAACCACCCTAGAAGTGAGAGAATACTCTTCCTCGCCAATTTCAAGAATAGAAACGTTATCTTTTGAAGTGAGAGATAAGCTGAACATTAAGGGATATAATAGTTGATTTGGCTGCCATTTACTGTACATTGGTTATATGAATCAGTTGAACATAGCAGCTCAACTGGAACAGTGCCCTGTCATTTCTGCAATGATATTCCAAGTCTGTCAGTGGTCAAGTATTTCTCAAGTGCATTGTCACAGGAGGTGAGACATGGGTTCATCACTGTACTTGGGAAACAAAATGTGCCAGCATGGAAACACCCTGGGTCCCCATTACCAAAGAAGTTTAAGATTGTGAGGGCTGCTGGCAAAGTGATGGTTACTGTGTTTTGGGACCACAAAGGCATTTTGCTCGCAGACTTCATGCGAAAAGGCGCAACAATCAATGCAGTTGAACACTGGAACATTTATGAGTGGCCATTAAACATAAACATTCTGCACTGCTCCGTAGGGCAGGGCACTGTTCCAGTTGGAGCCACCATGTTCAACTGACTTGTATAACTAATGTGTACAGTAGATGGCAGCTGAATCGATGTGCAGTGTTGCCAACAATGATTAACAAATTCACCTGATACAAACCTAATCAATGTAGGTCCTTTAGTTACAAAATTATACGCCATGTAAACTTATTTTCTGATTGCCCCTCGTACTTTGTGGGTTTATAATTATAATAATAATAATAATAATACAATTAGAAAGTATTTCTATACTTATACCTAAACTTCAAAAACCTTATTCTGATACCTATACCATTATTCATTCCTCAGTTTCAGCAAATTAAAGCTTTTATAAATTGTAAATAAATCTCTCTCTTTTATTTATAACAAAACCCAAGGTTGTAAGAGTATTTTAATTTTTCTAAATATGCAACAATAAGAATGATTGATTCAAGTAAGTTTTCATAATTTAAATTTTGGTGAATATGATGCTCAAGCCCAGAGCCCAATCTCCCAGCCGCCCTGTTGTGCAATGGAATCTTGTTTGAATGGGAAAGTAAAGTTAAACAAACAAAAACTTGACTTTATTACTGGAATCTAATATGATGATGAGTAAATAATAAACTCATTAGACTCCAGTAATAAATGTTTTTGTTTGTCACTTACTTTACTATTGAAACAACATTCCATTGCATAACAGGGTTGGAGATTAGGCTGGGATCCCATCTTTGGAAAAATACTCTTCTGCCTATGGCGACAAAAGCCTTGAGCTTGGACATAATGCCTGCCATTGGAAGCTTTTGAGAGCTCATGTGGCAGTGTGGAATGTTAGAAGTATAAATGAAGATAGTGGCCAAGATTTGTTGAGACAAACATTTTGATTTACTTGGTCTGTGCAAAATGAAGCTGAAAGGAAATGATGTGGAATGAGGAAGAATGAAATGCATGGAAAGAGGAAGAGGCAAGAGGGGTGTTGCTTTAATTCTTTAACCATGTTGTATGATTTTGGCGATATTCCCATGGATGTGTATTAAGTCACTAAAAAATGAAAGTGCTAATAAGAATTTTTCTATTACTTTCCTAGTATGAAAAGACCATGAGAAATCCATATCTGACAATAAAATGCCTCAAATGTGATTAAATGACTATCTATGAGAAATTTGATTTTATGAGAAAAGTGAAAAAAAATTTTTTTTTTGCTTTTGCCATAATTTACAGATAAGCTTGCCTGAATAACTTGGATAGTGTCAATGTATCCCAAAGGCATAAATCTTACATACAAACCTAGTTACGTATCACTACTAATCATTTTTACCTGTAAAATGCAACCCATATTTGAGGTGAATTCTAGTAAAATATGCGTGTTATTTGGATTCATATTGGGTAAAAGAAACAAAACTGTGTATTTATTCAATTAACAGCTTGCTGTATATATAGGAAATTTGAATATAAAGTATACAAAAAGTATCATATAAAAATAAAAGTTGCAATGCTTCATTCTGGAGGAGAGAAGTTCATGTTGGAAAAAAAGCAAAACAGTTATAGCACTGTATGTGCAAATGGTAAATATACAGTACACAAATCATGAACATTATGAAATTTGAATGCTTACAATATACAAAATACGTATGTACAAAACATATGAAATTACATTACATTAATTTTTTTATGGCCGTGGACTACAGTTGCTTTACGCAGTTAAGGACAAAAAAATGTTGGTGAAAAAAGTCTGAGGGCATACACTTGCCTTTCACAGTTAAGAGAAGTTGTTTTTATGGCTGTGGACTACAGTCACTTTACACGGTTAAGGAGAAAAAAATATCAGTGAATAAAGTTACCAAATGCGGTTAATGAATTAATAAAAGGTGAGTGGCATGAACATATAAGGTATAGTGTGTTAATGATATACAGGCCTTAACATTCAATTTTTTGCCAAACTTTTTCCCATATAATCTATATTTATACATACGAGGAGTGATCAAAAAGTATTGATAATTTTATTGCTACAGACAAATGAATGCAAATAAGAAATAACCATTTACATAGTCTTCTTCCCTCTGGTGTCTGCAGTCTGAAGCAAAATCTGCTACCATGAGTTAGTAGTTGGTTGGAGCGCTTAAAAGGAAGGTGCGTGTTTGCAGTACGTATAAATCTCTGAAATGGAGCAACACATGTTTGGAGACAAATGAAATGATTAAAACAGCTTTTGGAAATGATGCTCTCAGTGTAGCTAACATTTACAAATGGCACAAAAAGTTTAAAAATGGAGAAACATTTGCTCGTACCAGAAATCAAATCTGTTGGACATTTTCATCCGTATGAGAAGTGGAAGGGTGGCCACTGGCTTCCTTGTCTTCAAGCAATGTTTCTCCATTTTTTAAATTTTTTGTGCCATTTGTAAAAGTTAGCTACACTGAGAGCATCATTTCCAAAAGCTGTTTTAATGATTTCATTCATCTGAATGTGCATTGCTCCATTTCAGAGATTTATACATACTGCAAAAACACAACCTCCCTTTAAGCGCTCCAACCAACTACTGATTCATGGTAGCAGATTTTGCTTCAGACTGCAGACACCAGAGGGCAGGAAGACACACATGTAAATGGTTATTTCTTGCATTCATTTGTCTTTAGCAATAAAATTATTGATACTTTTTGATCACTCCTTGTATTATATTCAGTAGTTGTTTTTCTCTTGTATTCAAAGCAATATTAATCACGCCATTAAAACAATCTCTAAACACTATGTAAACAAGATGCTCGTGACTAGTCACATGGGGAATTGAGTGACAAAATCATAAGTATGCTGATCATAGCCAAATGTATAATCAATCAGCTTGTCAAAATTTGAACACACAGATAATTGAACGTAAAACATTTCAAAATAGCCAATTTGAACTAAACATTTCAGTCTGTGACTGACTGAGATTAATTACTAAAATCTATGACAAAATTTGTAAACTAAACTGAAATCAACAATACTGATAGTTGCAGATAGAGTACAACCATTACAACCACCACCACCACCACCATTTGTAATTCAATGTTTTGATTGCTAATGCCATCTAGTGCCAACTCCCAACAACAAACAACTGTTCTGCAACATGACCTCATATCTTGTGCTTTAAAATGTGTACAATACATCAGAAAATAAACCAAAAAAAAATTCCAGAAAAAATGGTTGTCCTCTTGGGCAACCAGGGGTCACCATTTGTTTGCCCTGGGCAACTGGATATGTTAAGCCATGATATGGATGGATGTATGCATGACTCCAGATTCCTGGGATCTTGGGAGCATTGCTCCAGTGAATTTGACCATGAGAAAAAGTAAATTTGGGTTTGGGTTTTGTTCATCCGCTAGACGTTATGCAATTTTTTTGCGTATACGTTCTTGTACAAACCAATTTTTTTAAATTACAAATTTAGTTATTTTAAGTTTAGTTGGTAATTCCATATTTAACAATTATTTTTATTTTTTGTTAAGCTTCAATGTTTTGATAATTAAAATTTTATTAAAATGTATATTTTTTTAATATAAAATTATCAGGATTGGACTATGTTCCATTGATCTCAGGCCAGGTTTGATAAATTGGCCAGATAATTACTTGTGTGGTTTTAAGTAATCCACCATGACTCTAGAATTGAAAAGTTTAGTTAAGTTTAAACTTACTTTTACTTACTTTAACTTACCTACTTTTACTTACTCTTCCTTACTTTTACTAAGTTTAAAGCACTTACTTTTACTTACTTTCATTGTACTATATTTACTTACTTTTACTCACTTTTACCATACTATATTTACTAACTTTTACTTATTTTGTATTTTTTCAGGTAGTCAATAATCAATAATGGATCCTAATATTGATGAAGTTGGAGAGAAAAGTGAGGGTGTTAAAAGGGGTTACTTTTGTGGTCAATGCAAGAACAAATATTCAAAGAAGCAAAACTGGGAGGAATTTTAATTCCCCAAAAAATATTTGTTACAATACAAGAGGTCCCAGAGTTTGGGCCCACAGCTTAGATATTGCAGTAAAGAAATACCAGGATGAAGTGCAGCAAAGAGATACGGCAAAGCAGTCATTTAGTTTGTTCACAAAATGTGCTAGTGCTAGACCTCAGAAAAATGAACCAACTTCATCAACTGCTAATCTAGAAAATGAAACTTTTTCACTAGATGTTTCACAGACTGAAGAAAGTGCTTCTCCTCCACCTAAGAAACAAAAGGTAAGTGAGGAATCTGCGCATCAGACTAACAAAACTGCTTTAGAGGAATTTGAAAATTCCCAAATCCAGAAGACATTGAATGCAATTTTGCGCCTAACAAAAGAAACTCACCAAGCTGTTGTGGTTAATAAAGAGAAGAGTCAAAATATGCCTTCAAGTTCAAGTGTTGCATCCAAATCTAATAAAGCAAAAAGCAACAGGCACTAGATCTGCTGTAATGATCACACAGAAAGCCATTGATCAGTGGCCAAGCATACATGGCAGTAAATTCACAACAAATGCCTACATGCAAGGTCTAACATTGTCCACTGTTGCTGCTGCAATGAATAAATAAACTTAAGGTGAGTTATAAACTGTACATTATTGTATTATTATGTTTAGCTAAAACAATTTGTAATTGGTATGTTGCAATTCAAGAGTTTACTATCATTAACCTATCTAGTGGTGTAAGGGGAAAAAAAGTAAATTCAGAGCTGTGCTCCAGTAAATTTTTTCAAATCTGGAGTCATGGATGTATGTATGTATGTATGTTAAGTTTAAGTATAAAAGAGTGAAAATAGCAATGATTGTACATATGCATCAAGTGGTGGTGGTGGTGGTCGTGTGGAAGTGGGTGGAATACAGGTGGAGTAATATGAATGGGAAAGGGAGTTGGCCTTGAGCTGGGAGTGATTGGGAAGTATGATGTGACCAGAATGGATCACAGTGGTGATAGAATAAAAAATTGTGGGAAGGAGGTATTAGAAATACATACTTTCAGTATAAGGAACAAAACATAAATGCAGATAGAGGGAAACCTATCCTCCCTTGTTTATTATTGTATTTGTAAAATTAAAAAATTTTTGATAGAGGCTTCTGATTTTTCTTTATTAAATTGGTTTCTGCTTCCATTTTTCTCCTCATAAATACTCATAAATTATGGTATTTAAAGTCATTATTAACCTAATATCACCCATATTGTGTTGAAATTTCAGTTTCTGTATGGTAAACATCCACACAAGATTATATTTGAGACAGAACCTCCATTAGTGGTAAAGAATACCGATTTTGAAGAGGCGGTAACCAAAACTGATCTCTTATCAATGCCTCCAAGGAAGAAAAATAAGAATACACTTAAAAGAGGTAGAGATGAATCTGAAGAGATTGATCCCAAGAAACATTGTACAACCGCCAAAGAAAATGAATGGGAAAGTTTTTATGATGACGACTTGCTTGTTTACAATCAGCATGGCTCAAAAAGTAATAAGGTAAATACTATGGATTGAAAATAATATAACTATTAATTGATGAATATACTGTACAGGCATTAGTTTAGTACCATAGTAAGTCTCTCTCATTTAATTAGACATAATTGTTCTTGAGGACTTCATTTGGTATTTATTTATTTATTGGAAAAAATCCTATGCCTACTTCAGGCAACTTTCTAAATGAAAACCCTACTCCTGTAGCAGAATTGTAATTCTGTAATTTGTAAATTTTAATTTTTATAATCGTATTTCAATAGATAGCATCATACGATATGGATGGAACATTGATAACCACAGTATCAGGTAGAGTATTTGCTAAGGATATCAATGACTGGAAACTCATATATTCTCAAGTCCCAGGAAAACTGAAAAAACTATGTGCAGAAGGTTACAAGATAGTCCTCTTTACCAATCAGTTAGGAGTCGGTAAGAAAGCCATTCATTCATTAGATTAGATTAATCATTTGTCGGTGGCGGAGTTCAGTTAACCCTTTTAAGTGTACAAGATACATTTCAGTTTCACACATTTTCACTTTGACCCCCCTTGTTTATAATTAAGTTATTTAATTTCTTAAAATATGTATAACCCTACCCTAAATCATGTGATGTACCAACCAGGTAAGGGAAAAATAACTGTGAAAGAAATTCAGAAAAAAATAGCGAGTGTCATTGAAAAACTTGGTGTTCCTGCCCAAGCTTTGGTTGCGACAGGGAAAGGAAAATACAGAAAACCTGTCACAGGAATGTGGGACTTCTTTGTTGAAGAGGTAAATTGCTACAGTATTGTTCATTGGCTGTAATACAACTCGAGTGGAAGTTATTTGTTTGCATTGGCCCATTTCTTGTAGGAAATTTGAAGTATATTTTCGTAATGGTTCGAGTTTCTCTGGTGGAAGTATTAGTTCGTATTAAGTAGCACATGTTGAATGGAATTTATCTTAAATATTATATGTTAATGGCTTTGGGTATCATAGCCTCTGTTTTCTTAATTTTCCTAGAAATAAGAACTACAGTAAATATTGTTAATCGAGGTGCTTATTGTGTTTTATACTTTTCATTGGATCAGTGTAATGGCGGGATGGAAGTAGACAAGGATAGCAGTGTCTATGGAGATGCTGCTGGCAGACCCGAAAGTCCCAAACAAAGGAAAAAAGATCACTCCGTCGCTGATCGGCTTTGCCTTAAACATTGGATTCCCTTTCCACCCAGAAGAACATTTTTTAGGTATGAGTTAAGTGAAGAATTCCCTTTTCCACCCCAGAAGAACATTTTTTAGGTATGAGTTAAGTGAAAGGAATTCCCTTTTCCACCCCAGAAGAACATTTTTTAGGTATGAGTTAAGTGAAAGGAAGGGTTAAAAATATATTTTGGTCATTTCCCAGCACAGATAATAAAGACCACTTACGTTAACTCGGTTGACACGATTTCAGATGAATGCCATATTGAATGGATATGAAATTTATGGGACTTGTATTCTAATGTAATGTAACATAATTGTAGAGCTTGAAAAGATATACGCATATGTCGTAAGACTGTTTCCGGTCGATCAGCAAGTTAAACGCCATTGAATCTGGGGAGTAGTTGGATGAACGACTATGGTTCGACTACCACGTGAAGCTGTAGATCCCCTCCGTTGTATGACCTTAGATATTGCAAAGAAGGTTGAATAACCACCCCCATCATTGAACTCCCGACCTCAGTGTCTTTACCACATTTGTAGAGAAATGGTATTAGTAATAAAATTCAATAAATTTTTTTTCTCAAGGTTGCATAGACACAACACTAGTATGTACACTTAAAAATATAATTTTAGTAGTGTTGAATAAAAATGACACTAAGAATTTTTCTTTAATGAGATTGTTTTCATTATCACTGTTAAAATGGGTCTAAAAATTATAGTTTCCAACAGATAACAAGCCAAGTTCATACAAAATGCCTGACTTTATTCCAAGTGAAATTGAGGCCTTATCTCTCTACAATCCAGTTAACACCAAAGTTCCTAAACATCCTGTAGAAGTAAGTTTACGAAATGACCAGTTCAGCCATTATGGTATGAGATTATTAAGGATCTATATGCCTTTCATAGTTAACGTATTTAAAATTTTATCTTATTTATTGAGGTATTTAGTGCTCGAAGATAGTATTTAAAAAAGTATATTGCTGAGAGTTTATATAAATAATATAATGCAAAATTATTTTATTTTTTTTTAACAGGCAATTTTAATGGTGGGATTTCCTGGCTCGGGCAAAAGTACTTTTGTAGAAAAGAATCTTCTCAAACTTGGGTACATTCCCACAAACAGAGACACTTTAGGAACGTGGCAGAAGTGTGTTTCATTAATGGAAAAATCTCTTCGGGTGATTGAAGTTATTTACGCTCTTCATCATTCTTAGTTAAAAATCTTGTGAATTTTCTCCATCAAAGAGAGAGAAATTCGAGACCTTTATTTTGAAATAAATAATCATTCAAGAGGAAGACCAGAAACTGATACAGCGCTTACTTTTGTATTATTTTTACCATCATCATCATCGGGATTCGAAACCCCGACCCCTTTGCTTATTGGGAAACTGTTACCCACAGAGATTCGAACGTTGGCTATTGAAATGAATGTACACTGCTTTACCGTATTTATGAAAACAGCCAAGATAACGACAATTACAAAAAAAAAGTACAAAGTTGAATTATTGCAGGATGGTAAACACGTTGTGATCGACAACACGAATCCTGATAAAGCATCCAGAAAGAGGTATATTGAAGTTGCAGAGAAGCTCAATGTCCCAATTCGATGCTTTGTATTGGATATCTCTCTGAATCAGTCCAAACACAATAATAAAGTAAGCCATTTGTTTCAGTTTACATTCAGACATTGTTCTTGATATATTGTATGTAGTAGTAGTAGTAGTAGTAGCAGCAGTAGCAGCAGCATATTTATTGAAATCGTGTATTGGGGGAATTTTTATGCAGTAACTTACAATATTTATATTCGTCATCGTAAATGTATTTTGAATTTAATTAAGTTAAATTGAATAATAACCTTTATTGATAAAATAATTTTTTTTAAATTTGTTTGTTTTAACGTAAACAGTGAGATTGGACTACTTACTTCATTTAATTAGGTACTTAAGCTTTAGGCTTTACTGGGTTCTTAATTAATAATATATAAATCTCAAGAATTATTATTAGAGTATGTATTAATCTTTGTATTTGTTTTATATCAGTAATATAAAACCTAAGTCCTTATTGAAGGTATATCAATACTATACAAAAAAATCAATATTAGAGATGAGCAATAACGAGTAATGTACATTTAATACAAGATTTGTTAGTATTCTATTTTTAACCCTTTCGGTGTTTGGAGGTTAGTTTAGGTGCGAAATAAACACTGAAGGGGTTAATGGAGATTTTAACTTTGTTTTAAACGAATTTACATTCACAGTATTTTTTATATCGATATTTAAATCGCTTCACAGTTTCAGCCCAATGAAAATGGGTAATTTTTTACATGGAAGTCTAAATCGAGGAAATAACATGTTTTAGTCTATTTCTGGTCTGATAAGAGTGGATTTCTTGATGTACAGTGTTAACTAGTGGTACAAAGTACAAGGTTGTAACATATTCTGCTCTATTTTTCAGTTCATTCAGAACAAAAATTAAAGTACTTATAAGGACGAATTTGCTCGAATTTTTTAGTTTCTTCACAACAAAAATTAAATGACAAATTAATCAATATATTTCCCTTTTTCTATAACCTCCTCCCACCTGTGAAGTTTTTTTTATGCCACGTTCGAAGAAATCCCTTGGTTTAGAGTTAAAAAAAAAGCGATCACTTCGTTTTCGATAGCTTCCCTGGATTGCAACTTTTGTCCATCTAGGTGGTGGTGCAGACTTCTGAATAAATGGTAGTCTGAAGGTGGATGAGGCATTTTTTTCCCAACCAAATGCCTCCAATTGAGCAGTGGTGATTCGAGCAGTGGTGATTCGAGCAGTGGTGATTCGAGCAGTGGTGATTCGAGCAGTGGTGATTCGAGCAGTGGTGATTCGAGCAGTGGTGATTCGAGCAGTGGTGATTCGAGCAGTGTGCGGGCTCGCGTTATCCTGGTGGAATAGAACACCTGCGATTAATTAATGCAGGACGTTTTTCTTGTAATGCCATCTTCAGTCGTTGGAGTTGGCAGTAGACTTCAGCTGTGATTGATTGGTTATCTGGCAGAAGCTCAAAATGAATAATTCCTTACATATCCCACTAAACGCATAGCAAAATTTTCTTTGGATGGGGTCCATTCCTTGGCTGAGGCTCACGCTTTGTTTCACGGCTGAGCCAGTGATGTCGACGCTGAAATTGTTAGAGGGCCCATTTTTCATCCCCAGTGACGATCCGATTCAAAAACGGTGCCTGTAGTTACCGAGAATGCAGTGATGTGCAAATTATCGATTCGATGTTGAAGATTCGCTTGACGAATCGTGCGGAACCCATTTTCCAACCTTCACTACTTTTCCTTCTGTATCGTGATAAAACCTGCGGGGACCTGTCGCCGCGTGTATTTTGCAACATTTCTAAAACTTTCACGTTATCTTGGTTATTCTATTATCTAGCGTCCTTTTTCTAATCGAGCAGAATTTGTTACAACCTGATATTAAGAAAGCCAATTATTTTTCATAGAGCTGTGATTAGTTGCTGAACTAATTTGAAGATCGCGTTAATTATAAATATTATTATTATTCGCAGTTCAGGGAAATAACAGGATCCGATCACTCCAAAGTCAGTGACATGATCTACAATATGTACAAGTAGGTACAATTCTTAGTAATAAAGTACTGTAAACGCAAAATACTGACCCCTATAGTTTAACGGGCAGATTTTCTCACAAGAATAAACTACTTTCAGGTCAAAGTTTGAAGAACCAACCCTTAAAGAAGGATTCAGCGACATTGTTAAAGTTAATTTCGTACCATTTTTCAAAAACTCCGAGATGGAAGAGTTTTACAAGACCTATTTGTTGGAGAATTAAAAGTATTTTTTTAAAGTATTTATTTTCTTTACATTATATCAGACTATATTACTGAGATCGTATGCACCAAATACAATTGAGCAATATAATGTATATAACCAAGAAACTCCCACGAGTTTAGTTTCCCTTCAAAGGGCTTAATATTAAGAAACTAAGTCAAATGGAACAGTTTAGGATAACTTATGTAAACTTGGCAGTTTTACAAATACCAAAGTACACTCCACACTTATGGTCCATTATTATTATTAAGGAATGTCTGAAGCATACACTTTGAACATTTTAAAAATTCTTACGTCCAACGTATTAAAAATATAATTATTAAATTCAGTGATAGGCACATCAGTTAAATAATTCTTATTAACTACTATTGTTTAAATACAAGCTCGCATAATGTAGCTAAATATAAAAAATATACTCGATATAATAAACATACTCCCAGATGAACCTTTACATTTCCTTCATATGATGGTTACAATATTGAGAATGGGGAAGGGAAGATTTCCTGCTCCTTCTTTGCAATTAAATTCCTCGCATAAGAATTTAGTGAAAATACAATCCAAAGTTCATCTGCACCTAGTTATTCCAAGCTCGCTCACGTTGTAACATGTGAATTTCCTACGAACAATTTTGAACAAAGCAAGCGAGAGCTTAACCTTTACTTCGAAAGCTCGCGAACCGCCGAAATTTTGAGTGCACTTTGACTATTCACCCACTAGTTTTAAAGGCATAGCTCAAAATGTTGATGGCCCTTTTTTTTTTTTTTTTGTAAAGTTATGGACTGACTAACTGACTTTGCACAAAATTTCATTTTCTGTTGAATCGAGGAAATCATGGAGTGACTAGATACAGATAGGCTTTGATCCGGTGTGTGTCGTGTGTTCGCGATACTTTGTACTTTGAAATATTTCCTGAAAAATGTAAGGCACACAATTGTTCTTGAAATTTATATAAATATGTACAGAAATTCAGAGCCTGATCAGAAAAAATCAATCAATGAGCATGTATGAAACTAAGTTGCATGGAATTTAAAATTCTGTCACACAGCGTTGACCTTAACTGATGCGTTCTATTTAATTTGGCAATTTTTGATTAACCTTACATCTAAACAGCCAGTAATGGAAGTTATTGTTAAAAAATTTAATGCCTACCAACAATCCAAATACAGACTTGTAAAAACCTTTCACATCGATCTCCAATAATTAATTATTTTAATAGTGGACAAGTTACGAACACATTAATGACAAAGTAAAACACAAATCTACTGAAGCATGGCATGATGCGGCAAAGAACTACCTAATTTAAGGCCAAAAGAATACGAAGTATTTTTCACACAACTTCAAAAAATATAAATATCTATGCAATTTTAGTAAATTTAGTTAATATTAAGACTACTCCTAAATTAGTTTTCGTTGTTACAATCTACAAAAGCCATTACAAAAATACAAAAAGGTATTCTCCCTTTTTTTTATTACTTCAAATTATCAGATTCCTAATATAAATATTACAATTAACTTAAATAAAACATATATTTCACATACAAAATACCTTAATTTGAGATGCTGCTGACGTCCGTTTAAAAATGCCTGGAAAGAAGGATTGAATCCTTTGGCTGTATACGTATAAACATGCCAATATTGGTACATTACATTTGGAAAATATGCCAAATGAAGTTACTCGTGCTTGTCAAAGTTATTAAAATCAGATAATCTAGAGCTACATTTTATGACAAAATTGGGTGTAAAAAAAAATGATGGGGGCTGATTTGATAAAAATAAATAACTTGGATGTCTCACAATAAAGATTATTGGAGGACTGTTGTGCCAGTCTTATCTTAATCATAGTGTGACCCGATAGCAAAAGGATGAAACTGGGATCATCCTTCGAATCACCTTCCTTTAACGGTGTAATTCGAGGGTCACTCTTATTCAAATTAACCAAATAAATAAATTCAATAAACATTCAGGGAACTGTTGAAAGACTCGCAAAATGCCTTTTTCAATACAAAGTACATTTTTATAAGTGACGGAACAGCGTAACACTCAGTAGCATCTCTCTAAGACTATATAAATCAACTGACTAGTGCCAATTTAAACCTACAGGTTTTACAAGAAAAAATTAACACAAAGCTTCATTATTCGCTGACTTCTGCTTGTGATACTCAGGATGTTTGACTTTAATATGCGCCTGCAAATTCCTTTTTCGTTTTATGGTCATTTTGCATACTGGACAGGGCAAACGCAGATCAGCGCCATTGTGCTCGAGAACGTGTTCTGCTAACACCTCCCTGCGCGTGAAAGACCGCGGACACAAATGGCAGTTGTAGGGACGGAAATGTGCCAAATGATGGCGCTTCAAAATGGCAACCTTCGCAAAGGACTTTCGGCAGATCGGACATAAATATGGACGGCCTGATTCTATTCCATTCTCCTGTAAAGATTATATATGTAAAAATAAATATCAGGTTGTAACATACATACATACATTCTGCTCGATTAGAAAACGGACAATAGATAATAGAATAACCTCAGGATGTGAAAAAGTTTTAGAAATGTTGCAAAATGCACGTGGCGACAGGTTCGCACAGGTTTTATCATGATACAGAATGACTTAGGCTAGTGTAGGATCAGGCTAATGAATATTTTCTCTGGTGTTTTTCATACAGTTACAACGCCACCCCTACGATATTACAGTACAGTAATTGAAAAAACATGGAGCCTACGAAAGAGCATATTCGACATGTGATGCTGTACGAGTTCCATAAAGGATTTAACGCTAGTGAATCCGCAAGAAACATTCAGTGTGTTTATGGAAATGATGATGTGAGCGAATGGATGTGTAGATGGTTTGAGAAGTTCAGAAATGGAGATTTCAGTCTGAAAGATTATCAACGAACAGGACGACCAAATGAGTTAGATGAAGAGTTGCTGAAAGCAACAGTGGAGGAAAACCCAACGGTAACTGTAAGAGAACTTGGTCTGCAACTCGGCATTAGCCATATGACCATTCATCGTCATTTGAAGCTGTTAGGAAAAGTAGTGAAGTTTGGAAAATTGATTTCGCATGATTCGTCACAAGCGAATCTTCAACATCGAATCGATATTTGCACATCGCTGCATTCTCGGCAACTACAGGCACCGTTTTTGAATCGGATCGTCACTGGGGATGAAAAATGGATCCTCTATAACAGTGGTGCATAAACTTTTTGGATGTGAGGGCCAAACCAACCATCTGTTTTATATGTAGGGGCCAGATATATAGATATTCTATTTTTTATAATAATCAGGGGTAATATTTCGGATTTTTCTTTGGGTAGCTAACTTTTTCATTGAATTGAAAAGACCCGTGGGGGCCACATTTTGCCCGCGGGCCAGGGTTTGTGCATCACTGCTCTAAACGATATTAAGCGTCGACATCAGTGGCTTAGTCGTGAAACAAAGCTGAACCTCAGCCAAGGAATGGACCCCATCCAAAGAAAATTTTGCTATGCGTTTAGTGGGATATGCAAGAAATTATTCATTTCGAGCTTCTGCCAGATAACCAAACAATCACAGCTGAAGTCTACTGCTAACAACTCCAACGATTGAAGATGGCATTACAAGAAAAACGTCCTGCATTAATTAATCGCAGAGGTGTTCTTATTCCACCAGGATAAGCGCGCCCTCACACTGCTCAATTGGAGGCATTTGGTTGGGAAAAAATGCCTCATCCACCTTATTTTCTGGACATCGCACCTTCAGACTACCATTTATTCAGAAGTCTGCACCACCACCTAGTGGACAAAAGTTGCAATCCAGGGAAGCTATCGAAAACGAAGTGATCGCTTTTTTTTTTTAACTCTAAACCGAGGGATTTCTTCGAACGTGGCATAAAAAACTTTTCTACAGGTGGGAAGGAGGTTATAGAAAAAGAAGGGAATTATATTGATGATAATTTGTCATTAAGTCCTTTAATTTTTGTTCTGAATGAACTAAAAAATCGAGCAGAATATGTTACAACGTTATCGGGTGGACCCCCCGCCCTAAAAACGCCTTGAAATTTGAACATCAATAACTTCAAAAATATGCAGTTCACACTTCCAAAATTTACATAACTTTTACCTCAATCAATTGATAAGCCATTATAAAAATTTCAGACCTCTACATAAAATACTTTTTCCACAGCTGAGGGAATAATGAGGTATGGTGAAAAAACGAATATCATAAACTGAAAAATTTGTATTATTCACATCTTATCAACAAATATGATCAATATGTCCGCCATCCTGCTTACAAACTAATCTTAACCTTTTCTTCCACAACATACATTTTCTGATTTCTGCTAATGTTATTTTGTCCCAACATTCGAGTATTTTTTTCTTTAATTGCATTTCTGTAAACTTTTCTGTTTGGCCTTCATAAATCTTCTCTGCTTGAGTGTTCCATATGCAATAAATAATCCATGGGATTGCGGGGGCCAGTCGTTTTTTCCGATGAAGTTGACTACATTCTGTTGTAGATAATTCTGTGTGAACTTGTTAGTTTGAGCTGTAGCACCTTTTTGTTGGAGTATGAAATCGTTTCCATAATACAGACGCCGACAATCAGGCAAAAGATTCTCCTCTAAGAGATTTACATAGGTTTCGGAATTAATTTTTTTTATTTTCTGAAATGAAATGAATTTTCGTCTTTCCATTCCACGATACACCTGCTAATACCATGATTTTTTTTGGAAAACCGACTTGTCTGGTGGTAAAGTCACGATGGAGGAATGTCTTTCTTACGCCAACCATAAACAACATCGTTCCCGAAATTTCGAGGAATCTCGATGGTGAAAAGCTTTTTCATCTGTAAAAACTTTTTTTTAAACATCAGTGGACGAAAATTTATCAAGCAATTTTCTTCAACGAATTTTTCTTTTAGCTCTTACATTGCTGTCACGTCTTGAAACACGGATCCTTTTAAATGCTTGAAGCCCTACAGTTCTCTGCTTTCGTTGTATGGAACTTCGACTGATACATAAATTTCTTGCAATTTTCCTCTGAGAGCAGTGTGACCTAGGTCGATTCTCTTGAGATAGGCTCATCATTTCGATCATTGCTATATTGTCTTGAGTGTAAACTGTTTTAGGCCGACCACTTCCACGCTTCCGTGCCGTCGAACCGGTCGTTTTAAGTTTTTTAATTATTCTATTCACAGACGTAACATTGCAAGTTATTCCTGGGAATTCCCTCAAAATTCTTGCCCCCACCATCTTTTTCCCAAGAAACACTTTTCAATCACCGACTTTTCACCGTTAGTTAGAACCATAATTTGAAGGGTAAGTTTAAAAACCAGTATTTAAGATGGGTGTAGCCTATATCATCTGACGTTTTTCAGAGTAACAGATTATCCATAAGCTAAGGAAACTACTACAAGTCTTAGAATAGTTGTCAGGTACAGCTATACACATTTAGGATTAGGATATTCGTTTTTTCACTATACCTCATTGTTCCCTCAGCTGTGGAAAGAGTATTTTATATAGAGGTCTGAAATTTTTATGGCGGCTTATCAATAGATTGCTGTAAAAGTTATGCAAATTTTGAAAGTGTGAACTGCATATTTTTGAAGTTATTGATGTTCAAATTTCAAAGCGTTTTTTTTTGGGCCACCCGATAGATATATATATATATATTTTTTAGTTGCCGATTCGCACCTAGAGTGGTACATATCTCGGCGAGAGAGAGGGTGGGTAGTGTCGCTGGGATGGGAGTATTGGACTGAGGGAATGAAAAGGTTCAGTTATTGGATATATCGGAGGGGGTTATGAATTTTAATGCGGTGTAGTAGTTGAGAGTGGGTGAGGTATGAGAAAATCGCTTCTGCTGAGAAGTGGGGGTCTTCGGCGAGTATGGACTGGAGGCGTTCGGACGTGGGGATACGAGACAGGTAGGGGAAACAGCTGTGGCGGAGGTCAGACAGATTTGGGCATTCGACTAGGAGGTGGACGACGGTGATGGGGGTATGGTAAGTAGGGTAGAGCGGAGCCGGCAATTTAGCCATGAGGTGACCGTGTGTGCTACGTGTGGGCTAGAATCACTTCCTTATGACGGGACCTATGGAACGAGGAAGCCCAATATCCAAGCTGAGGTTTTATCCGCTGGAGTTTGTTGTTTAGAGCCTGGTCCATTCCCGTTGCCAGATGGAACGGAAGTGGGAGCGGAGAGTCGGGAAAAAATCCTTGAAAGGGAGGGGCCGGGTGGAAACTAGCAACGAGCAAGCAGACTTTGCCTTACGGTCCGCCTCCTCATTGCCCCGGATACCAACATGTGCCGGGACACAGCAGAAGGTGACCGTCTTGTGTTGGGATGCCGTTAAGGAGTGGAAGGTTTGTTGGATGGTGCAGACAAGTGGATGAGGGGGGTTAAATTTTTCAAGGGAGAGCAGTGTGCTTTGGGAATCTGAGTAGATGACATAGGAGTTGGCGGAGTGGGTACTTATAATGTCGAGGGCTTCCAGAATAGCGAAGGGTTCGGCTGAAAAGACAGAGGCCTCACGGGGAAGGGGAACGGCTCTAGAGAGCGGTTGGGTCACCATCACCGCTGAGGCAGCCGCACCAACTTCTGATCGGGAACCATCCGCATAGATGGGGATAGGTAGAGGTGCAGGTTACGTGTTCATGGAAGAGCGACTTTTATGCTGTAGCGGTCGTGTTAGCTTTCGACAGGGCACATAATTCCCTGCAAAACTTGATAGGGATGTGGAGCCAGGGAGGATGGATATGATACGAGATGGGGGTGACTGAGAGGGGGGGCATGTTGGAAAGATCCAGGAAAGAGTGGACCGCTTCCATGAAGTGCTAGCTCTGACCCGGGGTGAAGGTTCTAAAATTGCCGCGCACAGATGTGACGAGGGTAGCCTCTGCGCGCAAAGGTAAGTCCTCATGAAGATCAGACCCCGTCGGTGGGTGAGAGGGAGGCAGTTACATTCTGCTTGGAGGCTGGAAGCTGGGGAGGATCGGAAGGCACCGGTGGAGAGGCGGAGGCCCCTGTTAAGTACCGGGTCCAAGATTTGGAGGGAGGTGCTGGAGGCAGATCCGTATACAACACTCCCATAGTCCAGCTTTGACTGGACCACGGAAGTGTAAAGACGAAGGAGCGAGCGTCATGGTCAGCGCCCCACGTGGTGTGGGAAAGGTGGTCTAGGAGAGCGAGAGGACGCTGGAATGTGTGTTTCAGGTGCCTGAGGTGGGGAACCCAGTTGAGCCGACGGTCGAAGGTCATGCCCAGAAACCACGCAGTGGGCACCACCTCGAGGGGCTCGCCGTATAGCATGACCGAGGGGGCACTTATGGCTGTGGATCTTCTGCTGAAGACCATGCTTTTGGTTTTTAGAGGTGGATAGGCAGAAACCGACTGATGTCGCCCCGCCCCCCCCCCTCTCCACCCGATGGATGGCGAGCTGAGTTTGTCGTTGGACGACGGGCAGTTCCCGCCCCGCGAATCATATCGCAAGGTCGTCTGCGTAGATGGAGGAACGGACGGTGGGTGGAAGGGATTTTGCTAGTGTTCATTACTAATAAAAAGCATATGACACGAAGGATGCTTCCCTGTGGGACCCCGTCCTCTTGCTCAAAGGCGTCAGAGAGGACTGAGCTTACCCGTACTTGAAAGGTCCGGGAGGAGAGGAAGCCCCTGATGAAGGTCGGCAGGGCTCCGACGAAACCCAGATTGTGGAGCTCACCGAGGATGATACGTCGATGAGTGGTGTCGTAGGCCTTCTGGATGTCGAAAAAAGTGGACAGGACAAACTGTCCCCTATTGAAGGCGTTCTGTATATCTCGGCTGAGTAGTAGGAGGGGGTCTGTAGTGGAGCGAAACTGTCGAAACCCGACTGGGTAACCGGGAGGGAGTTATTGCTTTCAAGGAGAAAGGAGAGTCGCGCGGCGATCATTTTCTCCAAGATTTTACAGGCACATGTTAATGCGATTGGTCTATAATTAGTTGGGTCAAGGGGGTCTTTGCCGGGTTTGGGGATTGGTATACGTGGGCCTCTTTCCACCGAGAGGGGAAAGTGCCTCAATCCATATACGTTGTAGAGCTCTAGTAGGAACAGTAGCATAGTAGGATGGGTGTGTTGGATCATACAGTAGGGGATGCCGTTCGGGCCAGGGGAAGGAGACCGTCTAGAGGCCAGTGCCGCCTGTAGCTCTCGCATGGTGAACAGCCGATTGTAGGAGTTATCGAGGGATGGTGAGCAGCTCTTGTTAGGGGCCAGCGCGTGGGGGCTGTCTGTGGAGAAGACGGCAGCAAAGGTAGATGCCAGAAGATTCGCCACCGACCTAGGTTCACAGAGAAGCCCGTCATTAGTTCGGAGGACCGGGGGTCGGGAGGGGACATGTCGTCTCTCGATACTCCGTACTTTCTTCTAGATGGTAGTCGATAGTGTGGAAGTGATACCTGATACAAACGTACGCCAGGAAGCTCGGCGCGCTTTCTTCATCGCACGGCGAGCAACGGCTCTGGCCCGCTGCATCTCAATGCGATGGGTAGGGGTTCGCATACGATAAAATCGTCGGGTAGCCCTCCTCTTGGCTCGAGTGGCCTCCGCGCATTCTGGGTCCCACCAGGGCACCCGTCGGGCTCGAGAGTAGGCAGAAGATCGTGGAATGTTGGTGCTTGCTGGTGCGACAACAGTTGCCTCAAAGTATGCAATGCATTCCTCGGAGGATGGAAAGTGGGCCGTCGTACAACGTGTGAGTGTGTTCCGGAAAAGTGGCCAGTTAGCTCGGGGCGTACCCGAACGGTCTGGTCGTGCCGATTTAGTGAGAGGCAAATAGGGAAGTGGTCACTGCCGTAGTCATCCCGAAGCACTTGCCAGGTGAAGTCCAGGAGGCCGTCCGTCGAGATGAATGACATCAATACAGGACGGGGTGCATCTGGTGGCGTGGTAGTGTGTGGGAGAGCCGTCGTTGAGGTATGAAAGGGTCCGGTTCAGTGGGAGTACAGGGGGATGAACCAGGGTGTTCTCGTGGAGAAGATGGCACCAAGGGGTAAGGGTAGATCCATGAGGCTCTGGGGTACGACCGAAGATACTCTAGTCACACCATGTAGGCGTGCCAGTGCCGCGTCCACTGGATCCTCGGATGTAGGGTTATCTGCCCCGTGTCTCGCACTAGGCGGCGGCTCGTGCACGTCAGCAACGACTATCAACTTCTTCAGGGGTGAGTGCGATGGTGAGAGTGTCATCTTAGTCGAGGTTAAGGGTGTAGGTGCTCGAGTTCTTTTTTTTGGATTTAGGAGGAGAGAGAGGCTTGTTGGATGGTCGGTGAGTCCGGAGGCTCACTCCGGCGTCTCCGCCTCGTTGATTTAGCCCGGGCGCTAGGTTTGGGTGTGTTCTCAGAGTGCGGTGAGAGCGGGGTTCCTGGGAGACGGGAACCGAGATTCCCGATTCCAGAGTTCTGTGAAGTTTGTAACTTTGGAGATTCATGGTGGGGGGACATGGAAGGGGGACAGGTGGCTGCCGGGTCCGGTGTGGGGCCCGATCGGGAAGGGCGATTAGTAGTCGATGGGGTTTGTGGCGGATCCGGACGGCGAGCCGAGGGCTGCAGCATAAGAGACCCCCGGCCTCACCTCCCGACTCCGCACCCTGTCTCGCGCCTCTCGGAGGCTGATGAAGTCCGCCACCCGCAGGGCCCGGACCTCCCTCTCAAACTTAAAAAAGATACATTCACGAGACTAAAAAGGATGTGTGCCGGCGCAGTTTGAGCATTTAGGAGAGTTGGGACATCGTTCTGGGTGGGCGATATCCCCGCAACGTACGCACAGTTGTTGTGGCTGTCGGCATACTGAACTGACATGCCAAAACTTATTGCACTTAAAGCAACGGGTCGGGTCTGGAATGTATGGGCGGACCGAGAACTCGCATGACGCGCGGTCTCCCATGGCCCACACAATACGACAGAAGCCCACCAAGAAACTCCTCACCCTCTGAGACCACGATGTTCTCTTAGCTGCCGTGATCCACGCCTCCGGTTTCGCTCGGCCGACTCGATCCCGCAATCTCCGCTGAGGTCGACTGGCCAACCGATTCCTCCCCTGGTGAACGGCAGATAGCCAGCCATGCTCCTGACCCATCCTTCGCCAACTCCAGATGTCACTTCACACCCCAACCCCCTAGTACCTACACCTTTACCCATCCCCCATCATCGAATAATGGACCCCGAAAAACTACAATAGTACATTGGAACTGCAGAGGAATATTCGCAAACTACGAAGGTCTTAATTCTTTGATTGCCATTTCCCGTCCGGTGTGTGTATCTCCAGGAGCTAATCCTGGGGACCAGGCCCATGAGGCCCATGCCCTGCCTTACTGGATATTCCTACATCACCACCCCGTTTCCTTCCTGCACTCGAAGTGGGGGGGGCTGCCATTCTCGTACACCACGCAGTCCCCTTCCACAATCTCTCTATCCGATCCCCGTTACAGGTGATTGCTACCCGGCTTTCCCTGGAGAAAGAGTACACCGTCTGTTCAATATACCTCCCTCCCCACACTGAAGTCTCCCGCGATGACCTGGTGGAGGTGGTAAAACAAGTCCCCAGGCTTTTTCTATTACTGGGCGATTTCAATAGTCGCCACCCCTTGTGGAGACACACACACTCCACCTATATGACTCCGACCATGATTACTATCATGACCGAGCTCTCCTTCGAGAGCCTCAATGATGGCTCGCTTACATTCTACCATACCATCCTGTATAGACCTGTTATTCGTCTCCACCGATGTCCTCCTAGATTTCACATGGCAAGTCCTTCAAGAGGACTATGGTAGTGACCATTTGCCGGTTCACGCTAAATTGGCCGACGAGCCGTTCGGCCACCGGAAAAATAGATTATTGCCAAAGCTGACTGGTTCCACTTTCACGACAATACATCTACAACCCTTACGACTGTCCACTTCCCATCCTCCAACGAGTGCATCGCATACTTCGAATCAGTCGTCGTAGCGGCTGCGTGCACTAACATTCCACGATCCTCCGCCTACCCCTGCACCTGATGGGTACCTCGGTGGACCCCAGAGTGCACGGAGGCCATACGCGCCAAGAAGGCTACTCGACGCTTCTACCGTACGCGACTCCCCATCCATCGCACGGAGATACAGCGGGCCAGGGCCATCGCCCGCCGTACGATGAAGGGCGCCGAACTTCTTGTCCGGTGTCACCACCACACTTTCGGCTACCATCTGAAAGAAGGTACGGGGTGTCCGAGAGGCGACATTTCCCCTCCCGACCCCCAGTCCTCCGGACTAATGACGGACTTCCATACGAGCTCAAGTCGGTGGCAAACCACCTAGCTTCTACCTTTTTCCGCCGTTTCTTCCTCCGCGGACAGTTCCCTCGTACCCGCCCCTAACAATAGCTCCTCTTCATCGTTCCAAGATAGCACCTACAATCGGTTGTTCACCATGCGTGAACTACAGGCGGCACTGGCCTCATGACACGATCTCCTTGCCCCGGCCCGGGGCATGATCCAGCACATCCACCCTACCTTACAAATTTTCCGACTAGACCTGTACAACCGCATATGGATAGAGGGCACCTTCCCCTCCCGGTGGAGGGAGGCCCATGTAATCCCCAAACCTGGTAAAGATTCCCTCGATCCCACAAACTACAGACCTATCGCTCGAACGTGTGCCTGCAAAATTTTAGAAAAAATGGTCGCTACGCGACTATCCTTCCTCCTCGAAAATAATGATTCCTTCCCGGCTACCCAATCCGGCTTCAGACAATTCCGCTCCACTACTGATCCCCTCCTGCTCCTCAGCCGAGACATACAGATAGCCTTCGACAGTGGACAGTTCGTCTTGTCAATTTATTTGACATACAGAAGGCCTACGACACCACCCGTCGGAAAATAATAGTCAGCTCCAAAATCTGGGTGTCTCGTTGGAGCCCTGCCGATCTTCATCAGGGGTTTCCTCTCCTCCCAAACCTTTAAGTTCGGGTGGGCCCAGTCCTCTCAGACACCTTCGTGCAGAATGACGGGGTCCCACAGGGAAGCATCCTCAGTGTTCTATGCTTTTCTATAGTAATGAACACAGCCTCAAAATGCCTTCCACCCATCATCCGTTCTTTCATCTACGTGGATGACTTCGCTATCTACTTCGAGGGGCGGGAGCCGTCCGTCGTTCAACGGCAAATCCAGCTGGCCATCTATCGGGTGGAAAGATGGGCGACGTCGATGGGGTTCCACCTCTCCACCCTCAAGACCAAGTGTATGCTCTTCAGCAGAAGACCCGCAACCCTTCCCGTCCCCTCTGTCACGTTATACGGCGATCCTCTTGAGGTTGTACCCTCCCCGCGATTTCTGGGCATGATCCTGAACCGGCGGCTCAACTGGGTTCCCCATCTCAAACACCTGAAGCAATCCCTCCAACGTCCCCTCGCTCTCCTAGATCACCTCTCCCACACCACATGCGGCGCAGACCGACGCTCTGTCCTTCGCATTTACACTTCCATGGTCCAGTCGAAGCTGGACTATGGCAGTGTCGTATACGGCTTAGCCTCCGTATCTTGGACCCGGTACTGAATAGGGGCCTCCGCCTCACCACCGGTGCCTTCCGCTCTTCCCGTCTCCAAGCGGAATGCAATTACCTCCCTCTCGCCCTCTGACGGGGTTTGCTCATGAGGACATACCTTCGTGCGCAGAGACTACCCTCTTCGCTTCTATGCACGGCGATTTCTGACCTCCCACCCCAAGGACGAAGCTGGCACTTCACTGAAGCGGTTTTCCAACATGCCTGACCCCTCAGTTATCCCCATCTCATACAACATCCACCCTCCCTGGCTCCTCACCCCTATCAAGTTTTGCAGGGACCTGTGTGCCCTACCAAAGACTACCACACCACCACGATCGCTACGGTATATAGGTCACTCTTCCGAGAACACGCAACCCAACACCCGGACACTGTCCCCATTTATACAGATGGTTCCCGCTCGGAAGCTGGTACGGCCGCCGCAGCGGTGATACTAACCCAGCCACTTTCTCGAGGCGTCAGCCTGCCCCGCGAGGCCTCGGTTTTCTCAGCAGAACTCTTCACGATTATGGAGGCCCTCAACATTTTGCGCACCCACCCTGCCAGCTCCTTTGTCATTTATTCAGATTCCCAAAGCGCACTTCTCTCCCTAGAGAGAATTAACCCCCCTCACCCGCTCGTCGGTACCATCCAGCAAACCTTCCACTTTTTAACAACCTTCCGGCACAAGACGATCGCCTTCTGCTGGGTCCCGGCACATGTCGGCATCAAGGGTAACGAGGCGGCGGATCGCACAGCAAAGACGGCCTGCTTACTTACTGCCGGCCTTCCCCGGCCCCCTTCCTTTCTCCGACTTCTTCCCGACTCTCCGCTCCATCTGGCAACGGGAATGGGACCAGGCCAAATACAACAAACTCCACAAGATGAAACCGCAATTAGGATACTGGGCCTCCTCATTCCACCGGTCCCGCCATAAAGAAGTGATTTTAGCCCGTCTCCGCCTAGGACACACACGTATTATACATGGTCACCTTATGGCTAAATCGCCAGCACTGCTCTACCCTACCTGTCATACCCAAATCACTGTCGTACATCTGGTCGAATGCCAAAGCCTGTCCGCTCTTCGTCGCAGGTGTTTCCCCCTCTTTTCAAGAATTTCCATACCCGAGCGTCTACAATCCATACTCGCCGAAAGCCCCCACTCTTTAGCGGAAGCGATTTTCCTTTTCCTCACTCATTCCCATCTGCTTCATCGTATCTAAGTCCATACCCTTCCTACCGCCTATCCAGCAACTGAACCTTACTTACTCCCCTAGTCTACCATCCCCAACTCATGACATCACCCACCCACTTTCCCTAGGTACGAATCGGCGGTAAATTAAAGAAGGGGAAAAAATATACACACACACACACAACTTTAAGCATAGTATACAAACAATACTACAAGTCCTAATATCCAATTACGCATTAGTTAATAAAGTATATTTGCCATAAAAAAATTGTTTTATCATGGTACAGTACATATATAATTAATTTATTGGGGTTGTTTAACCTCCTTCGCAACATCTAAGGTCATATGATGGAGTGGACCTACAGCTTTAGGTGGGATCCGAACCATGGATCGCTACATAATCTGGGCGACCCAATGTCACAACTTTGCTGATCTCCAGGATATATATATATAATCAAACAAAGTTCATTATAGCTTACTGCATTTTCGTCTTGGGGTTGATATGACAACTGAAGGTTGGAATGTCTCCCTAGATTATCAAGGAAGTGACTAGCATCATCTTTTGGAAAGTTGTTCGTGGCATCATTTTCTGGAGGCAATTCCTTTCGGTTACGGGTTGAAAGCAAAGAATTTTCTGTCATGTCAATAGTAGATCCCCGTGTGTAATCCAGCGCTTCTTCTTTCACTTCAGACTTTGGAGGAAAAAAGGGGGCATATAGTCCATAAGAGAGACCAGATTTGAGTATCAAATTGGGAGACTAATTCTCACTATGATTTTCAGTTACATCAAAATGTGACATCTGAAAATGTGTGATGGACATTTCATGTGTAGCTTAATGCCTTTTTGAACGCAATCTTCAAAAATGGGCAGGGCCTGTTTTAGGCAGGTGCGAGGGGTGCACCGCACTCGGCCCCATGCTTTGACAGCAGCGGCAGTGTGATGCCAAACTATCAAGACTGATATTTTTGTAACTATTAATAATCACAATTACTTGTCAAAGCTGCATTCAAACCTAATACAATAAGCTTTTATTATTATTATTTTAATATGTTAATATATTATTATTATTATTATTTTTAATGAAAATGGTGTACTGAGTAGGTTGGTAGTTAATCTAACAATTATTAAACTCCTTTTATAACAATGACTAGGTGGATGAAACCAATCAATTACTGACCAGAGTTAATCTCCACACTAGTATTTATATACTGTGTGGTAAAGCGTATTCGGTAGTATTGATACAATGATAATACTGATCAACTAACCAACCAATAAAAGCTGGAGAAACAAAGGTGGTGGCAAGATATAGCGTCATTAGTAGCATGGGACACTAAGGGCTTGAAACACTAACAGGATAAACTGTTGATTCTACAACAGATACAAACCAATTTTAAATGTGCCCTCACCTAAATTCAACAAATGGAAGTAGGACTAAACAGAACTAAACCTAATTGAATAAATCAAGACTTATTTAACAACAGTTAACTTAGTAAGTTAACCAAACAAGTTGTATTTCTAAGCCCCAGTTTAAACTAGGTCAAGTTAGATTAGACCTAGCATTAATTTATAGTTTAACAAAGGCTATGGTAAATTGCCCTAGCCTAATCTTGTGAGGAATCCTACTGTGGACTTCAATTTAATCTACCCACTCTGGACAATTTCTGGAATCTCTATGCTGACCCTACTAGGCTAGGCTCATCCTACTCTGACGTTACTTCTGACCTTTCTTCACTGAAAGCAAGAAAAGTTCAGTTCTAAATGGATATCATTTTGAAGAATAATTTGTATAATTTAAAAGTATGGTTCAATGGCAAAAACTAATAGTAATGAAAGTTGTTAAACATAAAATTCTAAGGATGTTAATACAAATGTAAACCATTTTGGCACAAGTTTGTCAAAAATATTGAGTAAAATGTAAGGAAAAATATCCAAACTTTATTTTTTCCACTTATTCATCTTCTCTTCTATGTGATCTTTGATATCTACAGGGATCAGTTGATCCAATCTGCTGAGTGTGTGAACCGAGGTTCACTGGAGGGTGTCACATTCAACAAAATAAGACCAGGTCACAAAATAAACTGGAAATGCCTGCTGTCATGCAGACACAATAAAAAAATTGTGGAGAAGAATAAAAAAGATAGAAAATAAGTGGCCAGACAAAAAGCCTCTGATTCCACCCAGTCAAGTAGAGCTGTAGTATGGGTTGAGTCACCCTACACACAAAAAGCATACTCCATACAGGAGCAGACAAGACCCCTGTACATAGATAGCAACTAAGTGGAGATGAAGAATATGGAGATGGTACAGCACAACTAACCTGTTAGAAGTGGTTTTAGAAATAGAGTACATGATATGATCTTTCTAAGAAAGATCACAAGAACAGGAAATGCCAAGAATGTTAAGAGAAGTTAAGTTGTGTATTGTTGAAGATAAAGGGATAGTCATGTAGAAGATTGTGACAAGTAGACACATGAAGAAACTAGGTTTTTGAGGCATTAAAAACCATGAGTTTTTTCTGCCCCCATTGGAGATAGTAAAAAGATCAGTGGTAAGGTGTGGCTGATGTGCCAAAGCCATCTCACATGAAGCATGGAGTGACTGCTTGAGAGGGACACTTTGTGAAGCGGATGAAGTGAAGGATGGAATTATTGGTGTAGGACTCAACAGGGCAAGAAGTGCAACTTAAAAGATCACTGATAAATAAAAGGAAGAGTGAATAACAGGACAGAGCCTTTAGCAACATCACTATTAATAGCTTTAGAAGAACAGTGGCTGTCTGTATATCAGGTATATATATATATATATATATAACAAAATAATTTGACAACCTTAAGTGCCATTGAATCAAGAAAGGTGTGATAAATGTTTTGGATGCAATTCAGTGCTGGAAGGGTGTTTTCTGTTAAGTCATTAAATAGTCAAGCCTCACTTAATAATAATAATAAAAAAAAAAAAAATTCTAGATTTTTTTTTTATATAAATTTTTTAATGTTCTGAGGTACCAAAAGAACTATGTCAGAATGACATCAATGTCCCTTCCTCTATTTGTGACCCTGACCTTTGGTGCAAGGACCTGAGTCTTGCTCAGGACACATCATCTTGTGTGTGTGTGTGTGTGTGTAAAGTTTCATCAATTTATGTTGAATAGTTAAAAATTATGGAGCATATTTCCATTTGACCTTTGATGCAGAGACCCAAGTTCTTGTGATGATCCATACATGTATAGTTTCATCAATTTATTAGAACAGTTAAGAAGTTATGGCATGGACCTCCATTTGTAACCTTGACTTTTAATGCAGGGACTTAGTCTCGCTAAAAATACATTGTATTGTGTAAAGTTTCATCAATTTATGTAGAGTAGTTCAAAAGTTATAGCATTTGACCTTTGATACAGGGACCCTGAGTCTACCTAAAAGCACCATCATGCAGAATCTCATCAATTTATGTTGAGTGGAGTTCCATGCGACCTTAATCCTTAGTGTAAGGACAAGAGTCTTGCACAAAACGCATCTTGTAATGATCCATATATGTGTAAAATTTCATCAATTTATGTTGAGTGGTTCAAAAGCTACAGCACAGACTTCCATTTGTGACCTTATCTTCGATGCAATGACCTAATTCTTGCTTGTGATATCCTCCTGAATCCTCAGAGTAGTTTTGCAGTGAGGAAAATGTCCACATTTGTGGATGGAGGGACTCAGGAGGATATATCGTCTTGTGACAACTCATATGTATGTTAAGTTTTTATTCATTCATGTTGAGTAGTTCAAAAGTTATGGCATGGATCTCCATTTGACCTTTGACTTCTATTTGTGACCTTGACCTTTGATGCAGGAACTGATTCTCACTCATGACACATCGCCTTGTGATCATCCACGTGTGTGTGTGAAGTTTCATTAATTTATGTTCGACTGTTCAAAAGTTATAGCCTGGCTGTGAAAGTGTGATGAATAGAGATGAAATGACAAGTACAGTCCAGTATAGCCCCTCCAAATCCTTTCAGTGGGGGATAAAAAAATTAACTCACTACATCTGTGAATCTCTTTCTCTTTCTCTCTCTCACACACACACACACACTTATGCCCACATGTGCTCTCTCTCTTCCATCATTTACTTTAAAATAGAAATGACCACATTCCAAGGAGTTACATTTCGTGACTACACTACAATCTGAATTTAAATGAACAAATTATAGTTTTGATAGCAATTACTTTTTCTGCTCTACGGACTATAATTATCATAGCTTCCAACTACTCATACTAATACTACTGTTAGCTCAATTTAGTAAAATAATTTAAAATCTTATCCTATAGACATATGCAGTGAAAGAACTAACCAGAACTTTATTCTCTAGAAATAGATGAACTTGTATGAAAATATGACTCACTCCATGTATTTCCTACATGGACAATTAGAGGGGGAAACTAATGTATATTTAATTATGGTATAATTAAATTTAATATACTACTTGTTAAAGTACTTAAATAAATATTTACCAGGTTTGCAAATCCCCGTTCTGGATTTAAAGTTTCATCAATGTAAGAGGCTCCATTTATCCTTGAATCTGGAGTGCCTCCTGTACTACTTCCATAGTAATCTGATGATTTGGCATGTTCTGGTAGATGTGACTGAAGTGGTGTAAGCGGAGCTAATGTAAGTCCTTCCTTTGGAGAACTTTTGCTAGTTGGAACCATATAACTTGAAGTATTTATTATGGAATTAAGAGCAACTTCAGATGAAGATGGAATGGATGCAGAAATGGAATTAAGAGGACTAGATTTAAAAATGGAACCCAAAATGCTTTCAGTTCCTGAATGCTTGTTAAAAGAATCCACTTTATCTCTGGTTTGAGCAGAGTAAATATCATTTATAACGACTCTAGTTGCAGAGGTTGGAAGAAAATCTTGATCACTTAGATTTATGTTTCTTGTCCAATCTCTGTGACTTACTTTTGGTGAAGGATAATCTTTATCTGAGCAAATACTTTCAGAAGCACCATGTTTAACTAATGGACTAGAAAGGTTCTCAATCCGTGATGATGTTCCTAATGACTCTGCAGTTGAAAGGGGTGACCTCTTTCTTTTGCACGAAGGCTGTCCTCCTGCTTCATCTTTATTTTCTGGCTTTAAAACCCCAAGGCCCTTGATTTGTAGGGTCTCAGCAGTGGAAAGTAAGTTAGGCACTTCTTTTTGTGGTACATCTATTTTTCCAAGGTACATAAAGTCAATAAGTGCTTGCATTTCTCTACCATTTATACCTTTCAAATAGACAATAGGATGCTGACATGGCACATCTCCAAGCAAAGATTTGAAGAAGTCGCTACAAGTTACCAAAACTAATCTATGTACAAAAAATTTCTGCCCATCACATGCGAGTGTACAGTCCGTTAATATGTTCTGGAAATGATAATACTTATGTTAGTGATGTTCAAGCAATACTGGATATTAAAAAATGCTGTAATATGTAATAAACTTAATGTCTAATGGGAAGCAATGAAAACACTACAAATCTATCAATTTCAAATGTATAAAACTCTGAAGGCTCCTGGTAGTTCAGTGGTCTCAGTGCAAGACTCTTGGTAGTGAGGATCTGAGTTTGCTCCCAGCTACTGGTGCCTGGGTTGGGTTGGCCAGCTATTCACTCCATTAATGCTTGGACTTTGGTGACTCTTGGAGCATGCACACACCCTGCCACTGCAGGAAAATGAGTTCCAGAGGTTGCCTTGTTTATTAAAATATCAATATGAAAATAACTACAGTTAGGGCAAAATAGGTGAAATGATTTTAAAAATTTCAGTAAGTTTACTGTGGAATGATGATAATTAAGACAGACATTCTTAAATTAAGTAATTTTGTTACTGACTGCATAATAATGACTTAATTAAATTTAAGAAAATGGATCATGTTCAATGTATGGTATTATGCTTCAATATATCTAACCTGTATTAAACCCTGGCTAATTTTTAAGTGATTACAAGAATTCTGAAAAGATCTGATAAAAAAAAATTCCTTTGATGCATAGGCTTATCTAGATGGGGTGTCTTACTTTTCTTTCATTATGAATTAAAATAACTACTTATGGCAGACAGTATAAATACCTCAATTCTAAGATGATTCAACATCTGTTGATATGTGGCTCCATGGTTGTTCCATGTTAAACACAAACACTCATCATCCATGGTTGATTAATGGAAATGGTAACCTGGAATAAAATGTTTACATTCTTACAGATAAAGAACCCAAACACCACCTCGGTTTTCTGACCATGAAGTATGGTACCATATGGTACTTTTAATGGACAATCAGATCATGGAAAATAATAAGCTGCAATTAAAATCATACACACAACTTAAATTATATAAATGAAGTTAATTTATCATATACCATTGGATTAATGCTAAAATTCAGACACACTAACTCATGGTGTTCAAGGGCTTCTAGCTATCTGGAGCCTCCTTAACCCTTTAAGCCCTGAATTTTTTGTAGGGTTAAGTTATGAATGCTTGTATTTGAAACGTTAGCAATTTGTACCTTCAGTCCTTAAAGGGTTAACTTTGACAGCTTATTGTTACTCTTATTATCTGAAGGCTCCAGCCTGCCTGCTACTGGCAGCTAATGTTTTATTGCATGTTAGGCCTACCATATTACATAAAATTATAGATAGAACACAAGATCATAACTTAAGAAAATTTAGGGGAACTAGAAAAGTTTGAAAATTATTATAGCCACTTTCAACTTTATTACAGTAACTACATAATTCAGAAACACTTGGTCAAAGCTGGGTTATCAGAATTTATGAACTAATTTATGAATTTTGTCCTTGAAGACCCACAGCCATTATATAGTCTAGGTTATTTAAGAAAAACAATGAATGATTAAAAGAAATGACTAAGTTTAGTTTTGAGCAATGTTGTCTGACAGGGACTATGATACAGATGTTCAATATGTTTTCAGGTTTAGACAATTTAAATGTAAATAACTTTTCTTATTAAAAACTTTTTCCTATTAAAATACTTTTTCCTATTAGAGTTTGACAGAAGAACTCAAAGACACAATAAGAAAATTAGAAACCAGAATTGTAGATAGCTTTAAGAAACAACCAGATGCTTTCATGAATGAAAGAATGTAAATATTGTATATTTTAGCCAAGATTTAAGTAATGAAAGCTACCTCAATAGTTTTGTAAATATGATGATTAGCCAATTAGAAACTGATATTTAGCAAATTCTATCATAAAATATAGCTTTAAACTGCCTAGCTGACTTGGATATCCCCAATAGGCCCAAGTGGCTTCCTTGTCCAAATGTAATGTAATAAAAGTGGAAGTCTTGTACAGCGGGTCTAATAATTATCATTCATGATCAATAGCCATTCATTTTGTAGGCCAAAATTTAACACCATACAACTACAGGTAAAATAATGAACCTTAAGTCAAATCTGGAAATATGACTTTTAGTCATATATTTTCATGAGAAACTACAATTTATAGCATCTAAACAAATAAAAATTAAAAAAATTACTATAATTAATGAAATAGACTGAGGATGAAGAAATAGTACTTAAGCAACAAGTACGCAAAAGTTTTAAATATACCATAGGCCTCATTACAGTGCTTGATAATGAACAAATTTCCTAAGATGCTACATCAAATAGGTCCCTCATACAACATATAGGCCTAGACTAGGTATGAGAGGTTACATCATGGCCAATATCATTAAAGTTAAGTGACACTGGGTTTGGATAGTTCAATGGGAGACCATCCTTTACATACAGACTGCAGCAACCTGTGGTTTCATTTTAACACTGAATGGATATTTTTAAAGTAATTTTCCTTTAATAATTCATTAACTAAGTTATTCAATAAAATATATTAGCCGCCTAGCATTTGAATTGAATTGAATAACCTTTATTAATAATACATACATTTGAAGCATATTTCAATAGAATAAATTTGGTACCCTGGTACCTAGTATTTGAAGTCCACAGTGAAAGAATACAAAATTGACTGATTGGAATGTGTTCCTGGAAAACAGATCACTAGGTGAAGAATCACAAATCAGGAGCATTATAACATGGGTTCAATGGGGATACAGAAGTTGGGGGTCCTGGGTTTTTTCTTCTCAACACTGACCCAAAAACACATGTTATATTAAAGAAACATCAGGTAGATCTCCCTGTAGCATTTGATAGTCTGTTAAAAACAATAATTCTGTGCATGGCAACCATTGTGAATCAACAAGTGAAGGTACTAGGTAGAGATGCACATGCCAGGAGCCTAGGGAGGCAAAGGGGAGCGTGGGTGGCTGGTTGTAAGCATGAGTTAGCATCTTCACCTTCATTGTGCACCAAATTAAAACAACCCAACTAACATTTAACTGATTTTTTCAGGATGTTTTTGGGTTGGGCAATTAGATAACTGAGTGATTGCATTGAAAAATTATTTTTTGTGGATTTTTCTGGGTTGGACACTGGATTGAAAAAATTATTTTTTTCAGGAATTTTTTTGGACTGGACAATCATTCTAGCAGGAGACTTCAGACCTCAAATCAAAGAGTTGTGTTAATTTTTTCATATCATTATAGTGAAGAATCACAAGTTGAAGCATTGAAACTGGGGTTTACCTGTATGGCCTAAAGTATGGTACTTCTCTGAATGAGGATATACAATTTCCCTCATCAACTGCAGAGGTTACATTCCTGAAAAATCCCATGGTAAGTAAAACTGTGGTTGGTAAGACTAAAGGCTTATGGGAAAAATAGGGTTAGAGGGTTTGTGGCCACAGTCACACTGGGTAAAGGCCCAGGCTCATCAATAGATGACCCTGAAGATGAGGCAGGAGAACTGGCAAATGTGATGGGATGAAAGGTGGTGAACCCAGAGCTGGTGAATGGTGGAGGCATGCATGGAGGTATAAGTCACTGAAGCAGTGGTGGTAGGGGGTCTTTTCATGAAGCTAACAATGGATGGCTGCTTCATTTTCTTATGAAGATCCTTCTGAACCTCCATATACAGCTTCATGATCATCTCCAGCGGGTCCATGTCAACCACCAGGTCTGAGAGAATCTTGGCCACTCTCTCAACATGAGAAAGAATGCGAGGCAGAAGGACCCTGTGCACCCAGCTGATCAAAGTGCAGATGGCACCAAGGGTGGCAGGTTGGTGCATGGGCCACTGTAGAAATGCATGGATACTCAACAACTGTATACCATGGTAAGCAAAATGGTATACAGAATATTAAGCATGGATACTGGTACTCATAACAGCAGTTGGAAAACCCATGGTTGGTGAGGGAAACCTGTACACTGTACTAGCTGCATGGTAATGTAATATTTGATCCTAACTCCTTGAGACTACATGAATAGGTAGCTGTAACTGAAAAGTATGCTTTAAGGTATAAACTCTTGTAAATGGTGACTATGAAAATAAAGTAGTGGTAGGCCTACATTCTTTTCATTTAGAAAAAACTGAATTAAGTTTTTAATAAATACTGTACTATATCACCAGGTCCAAAGACACTATTACACTAATATCTTTTACACTATTTGCTGAAGCAAATAAGCTTTGCTTTAGGTTGGCTATGGGTATATTTTCTTGGCAGTGCTGTGACATACTGTAAACTGGGGTAATTTGGGTCAAGTTTCGAGTAATTCTGGAAGCAAGAAAAATGTGAAAAGTAAACAAAAAATACCTGAAAATAGGAAAAAAATTTAGACAATAAAATGTCAAATAACATTGGTGCCAATTTTGTTTAAAAAAAAAAAAAAAAAGTGACCCCAATTACCCTTTGAGACCTGAATTACCCCATTCTACAGTGACTAGTTATTCAGTAATCATTAGTTTTTTGAGTGACTGTAATGGTAACTAGTTACAAAAAATCATGAATATTTGTAACTTCTACCAGTTACTTTTATTTGTAAGGGCAAAATGTCAGTAGCTACTTTATTTCACAAGTCTTGCTTGATGTACATATTGTGCATAGGGTAAGTTTATTGACAACATATATCTAATGATATGATAAAATAATCATTAAATCACACTCAATATGAAATAGATGAACAATCTTGACAAGTATCACTTGTCAGGTAAAGTATTTTTATCAGGATCAGATGCTTGCTAAAACCAGGAAAAATGTCAAAGTAACTTTGAAATAACTTGTTACTTTTTGAAACAGTAACTAGTTACTCGTTTGAGCTAGTAACTAAGCAACTGTAATTAGTTACAAAACAAAAGTAAATGTTACAACACTGTTTCTTGGACAAATAAGAGAAAAATTTTATTAACCCTTTCAGTGCATAATTAAATTTTTGGCTGGTTCCCTTTGGAGCATCAATTATCCATCAAAAAATTAAAATTTTCTGATGCTGTGGGGTAAATTTGCTTTTTGCACTCAGCAATAATGAATATTGAGGTGGCTATATCCACTTTTCACACTCTAAGGGTTAAAACTGCTTGATATTGTTGTGTTTATATCAGGGTTTTCAACCTGGGGTATGCCTGGGATTTACCAGGGAGTACGCATATGTCATTATTATTATATTTGTAGAGTTATGAACATTAATACAACATAACTGAATATCATTCTTGTATTTTCTATGAATTCATCCTTTCAGGGGGTATGTGGGTAGCACCAAAAATGTAAAAGGGGTAGGTATGCAGTAAATGAAAGGTTGAAAACCACTGGTTTATATGGTACACAAAATCATGAAAGCTAAGGATTGCAGTATATAAATGTATTAAAAGGACTCAAATTATGTTTGCAGGACTAGGGCATACAAACAACACTTCATTGTTCTGAAACTGCTACATTTTATAATGATTATAGTCAAAGTATAGGTCTATATAGGTGATAGGTCTATTACTAATCTTTTATTTCAGTGTATTTATATACTTCAAAAGAACCAGTTTAGCCAAAATAAAGACCCTATAGTATTCCATTCTTTGTCTCTACTGGTCTACTTCAATTTAAATAGAACTAGACATAGTAAACAGAACAGGACTACAACTGAATCATTTTAAGTAAAACTACTGCTGCTGCTGCTATTATTATTGTCACTGTTGGTAATTGTGTGATTTAGCCAGGTTCATATAAGAGGAGACTTACAGCTTAATACAGAAGTAAAGGGCTAGATCACTATATCACCTGGATGAAGAGAATAGTACATTGATCAGCCAACAACTACCTGGACCAAGGATGTGCAGAGTGGGGACTACAGAGGCTTGAGCCCTCCCATTTGCACCTTCATGCCTCAGAAGTGCCCTTTTTTCCATAAATGTATAAATGCTGTGAAAAGGCTTATTTTTTGAGGGGGGGAGGAGATGGTGCCCTTTTTGTTAACTTTCAGCCCCCCCATCTGAAGTGTCCTGTGCACAGGCCTGACTTGGACCCATGTCACTTAACTCTCACGAGTTACTGGGAGTTAATGTAAGAAGCATAAAGACTAACTCAAAACCTCCCTATTAAAACAAAGAAACAAACCACCCCAAACACATACTGTAATGTTTTATTCTACAATGCAATAACTGCACAAAGAATCCCAGCTATTTACAAGCTTCCCCTCTTTCATATCCATTAATTAATCTTAATTATATCTCCATCCATTGGAATGTGTCATTACCAATTAAACTTAACCTTTCTATATTTACAAGCTTTCTTTGATTAAAAACTTCATCAAGTCCTTTCTTAAAGCTCTCTAAGGTGCTGCTATTCACCAGTGCAGTTGGCAAATCATTCCAAAAATCCACTACCCTTTAACTAGAGAAATGTTTATGTAGATCCAAGCTACAAGTATTCTTTCCAATTTTTATATTATGATTTATTTCTATTCTTATTTTCTAGCGAAAATAATTTTTTATATATCTACCCTAATTCTGTACAGTTCAATCATGCCACCCCAAATACACCTTCCTTCAAGAGAGAATATTCATAATTTCTTTAGTCTATTCTTCTAATCCCTTTCCCTCAAGCCAGGGACAAGTTAGTTTTTCTACACTGAACAGCCTCTAGCACAGGGTTTCTCAACCAGTGGGCCACAGGGAGGTCACATTTCAATGTTTTTCTTTTTCTGTCATTTTTAGTGTTTAGAATGTATTATCAACCAAGAGATACATTGAAAGCAGTGGCGGATTTAGGGGGGGCCGAGTAGGCCATGGCCTACGGCCCCGCGCCTGTGAGGGCCCCGCACCGTCACATATAATTATAATGTTGGATTCCACTATAAATAATACAATTGATTAATGATTAGTGATAATTATGGTATCACTCTCTTTGCTGGCGGGAGTTTAGTTCTATTCAGGCTGCTGTGGAGTGCACATGTGAGTGTGTTTAGTGGTAAGTAATGGTAAAAGTCGTATCTCGAAAAAGTCGCCAGTCAATAAATGGGGATGGGGGAGTTTTAGTCAGCTTTATAATAACATAAATAAGTTAAAAAATGTTAAATTAATGTAATTAATTTTTTTATATGAAACGTACTTAGGCTAGGTTAGGTCAGTTTAGCTTAGATTTCATAATAAATACATTTTATACATATTTAAGGAAAAAGTCGCCACTGGTGGGGGCTGGCAACTTTTCCCATAAAGCGACTTTTTCACCCGAACAACTGTTTAGTGTCTGTATTCAATTAATTAATTAAACTGTATTAATTAATACTAAACCGAGGGTCAAGTGTAAATAGTTTGTTTTTTATGTTTTTATGTTTCAGGATAAGGCAGTGAGGCTGCACTGAGGCACAATGGAGAAATCAACAAGTCGTGATCGTGATCAAGGGAGGAAGTATAAAGCTGGCTCTGTTAAACGACAAGAAAAGGCAGACGTAAACCAAAGAGTAAAAAAACTACCAAAAATAACTCAATGGTTGACATATCCAACAGTATCTGAATCTGCAAAATCACAAACTCAAACTGAATCTGAATCAGTAGAGACACCAATTACGCCTGAAACAACTGGAGAAGCCACAACTAGTACTGAACCTAGTGTAGTTAGCGCAATTGAACCTGAACACAGTGACAGTGAGGAGACACAAGAGGAAGTGAAAATTATGAATACCGGTACTGAACAAGGATTTGAAACGGATCTTGGATTATGGCCTAAAATAATTACTGAAAATGTGTGTGACTATTGGTTGAAAAAGGGAAGCGCAGAATGTCGACACTGTGATGGTGACTTCAGAGAGTCAGCTGTGAAAGAGCTAAACAGAACCCGTCATTGTACAAAGACATTATTCACTCGAACTCATTCATTATCTGGCCAAGAAATTAATCTTAAATGGCTCTGTTACTCTAAAACAACTGGTAAAGTGTATTGTTTTGCTTGCAAGCTTATGTCAAAGGTGGAAAGCTCATTCACAACTGGCTTCAATGGTTGGAAGAACACTAGGTATGTCATAGAACCTCACAGTAGGTCAGATCAGCACAGGAAAAGTATGGTCGAAATGATATATCGAAAGACTGCGGGTGCCCGTATTGACTCTAATCTAGTACAACAATATGAAAGTGAATGCGAGTACTGGCACGCAGTATTGAGGAGGTGTGTAGATGTTTTAAAGCTACTTTGCGAACGTGGGCTAGCCATTCGAGGTAAAGATGAAGTAATTGGATCAGTACACAATGGAAACTATCTTGGGATTCTAGAGCTGCTGAGCACATACGACAGTTTCTTGGCAGCACATATCAAAAAACATGCAAACAAAGGTCATGGTCATACTTCCTACTTGTCCCATGTCATTTCTGAGGAAGTCATTGGAATAATGGCAGAAAAGGTTATGTCCTCAATAACAGATGAAGTAAAAACAGCAAAGTACTTCTCAATTTCTGTTGACTCCACACCTGATATTTCACACATGGATCAACTTACTTTTACAATCCGCTATGTACTGCCTACTACAGGTCCAGTTGAAAGTTTTTTGCAGTTTATTCCCATGCTAAGCCACACTGGCAGAGATATTGCTACAACTGTTCTTGATTTTCTTAGAGAAGAACATTCCAGTTATCGACTGCCGAGGACAGTCCTATGACAATGCCAGCAACATGTCTGGTAAATATCTGGGGACCCAACAGATAATCAAGAATGAGTGTAGTGAAGCTGAGTACATACCATGTATGGCTCATTCCTTAAACTTGGTGGCTAAGTGTGCTGCAGAAAGCTGTCCTGCTGCAGTGTCATTGTTTGCTCTGGTACAAAATATGTACTCCTTTCTTGTTGCATCTACTTATCGTTGGAGGAGACACCGTGAGGTACTAGAGACTAATAAAGATAAGAAGTTGAAAGTTGATAAAATACTTTCAGACACTCGTTGGTCAGCACGAGCAGATGCTGTAGCTGCTCTCAGTAGAGCACACAAAGAAAACATCATTGTTCTGGAAGAGTTATTCTCAGATCAGAATCAGCCAGCTGAAACAAGAGCTGAAGCAAGTGGTCTTCTCAAAGGTTTGAAAAAACTTGAAACAGTGATTCTTCTTGAAGTTTGGGATACAGTATTGGAAAGGTTTCAGAGTAGCAGTATCCAGCTGCAAAAATCTGCTCTCCCTCAACACAGCTGTCACACTGCTAGAGTCTCTTTTACAATTTGCTAAAGACCTGAGATCCCAGTTCGATGACTTTGAAGCAAAAGCTATGGCTAAGTGTGATCCCTGTGATGTGACGAGTAATGATGCATACTACGCCGACACGCAGCGTATTAGGAAGCGCAAGCATCACCACGATGAACTAGACTCCGCGGAGGATGTTATGCTGACAGGGAGAGACAAGTTTAGAGTGACTGCATTCTTGCCCATCATTGACAAGCTCTGTGCTGCCCTACAACAACGCATTGCTGCTTACAGTGACCTTCGAGAGAAATTTGGGTTTTTATCAGAAATCTCAAACAAAACGAACACCGAGCTTAAAGCATCTGCTGAAAAGCTTGTGTCTTCATATCCTAAGGACTTGGAGGCTGGATTGGAGTCGGAGCTTTTGCAGTTTGCACACCTTATGAAATCCATTCCAAGAGATTCACCTGAAAGTGCTCCTTCATCAGGTGGTGCAAAGGCTGCAAAAAGTCCTGAACTAGAAATGTATGAGATAATTCACAGACATGACATGGTAGAAACATTTGCTAATGTTGAAATTGTATTACGACTATCTCTGCATGTTTGTCACAAACTGCACTGGGGAGCGATCATTCTCCAAGATGAAACTAGTCAAGAATTATCTAAGAAACACCATGGGGCAGGACCGTTTGTCTTCACTCACCCTGTTGAGCATTGAGCATGAGAAATTAAGGGTGCTTGATTTTACTGATGTCATCAAACAGTTTGCAAGTAAGAAGGCTAGAAAAAAATCTTTTTTGACTGAGAAATAGTTAAGTGTACCGTACAAATTGCCTGCAATAAACAAAACCCACTCATTGCATCATTTGCATGTCAGTCAAGTGGTATTCTCTTTAGTTAATGGTGTATTATTATAGTTATTTTTTGTTAATGGTGTATTATTATAGTTATTTTTTATTGTTAAGCTTCAAAAAAACAAATGTGTAATGTTCAACTATGAAATGGTCATTTGGCTAATTAATTATCAATAAATTGAATATTGTTTAAAAAGTAAATTTATTTTAACGCTTCGCTCGCCCATTGATTTGAGGGCCCCGTAAGGTCACCACTGGGGGATGGGGGTGTAAATCTTCATTTCAGTTAATTAAGCTAGCTTTGCGTAGTTTGGGGCCCCGCGCACCTTAAATCCGCCACTGATTGAAAGTGCATTTAAATTGAGCTAAACTAAAAATATGTCACATTATAATTTGTGGTGGACCCTAACCATTTTGAGACATAGCTACCTAGGTGGGCCTTGAGCTGCAAAAGGTTGAGAACCCCTGCTCTAGCATATTTATGAGTATATCCTACCTGAAATGAGGCGACCACATATATATTAGGGTGACACTTATTTTCGAAAGTTTGAATTTTTATCGGGACAGGCGCGTTTCTGGTTCCATTTTGTCAAAAAATATCGTGTGTAAAATATTTTTGAAATAAAACAATATTTAGAACTGCCTCAATACGGTCAAAGTTTGTATATTTTCTCGAAAAGTAGAAATTTTAGATCATGATGTTCTATGCCTCTAGCAAATAAAATATCACTTCTAGTTTGTTCAAGCTACTAATCTTGACCTAAAACATATAACTGGACTTCATACTTTCAACTCTAGGTCCTCCTCAACTCGAGTATTAGCCCCTCAAGGGGGGGGGGGGGTATCATGGGCGCCCATCTCCCTCTCATTGTTGCCTACTTTGCAGAGGTCACGGTGGACTTGCTGGCGGTTGGGAAGTCACAGCGGTGCTTCTCGACCACTTGTAAGAGGAACTGCCTTTGGTCTTCACTCTTGGTAAGGGCCAGGTTGAAAGACTGCATCAACGCCACCCCGCGCTCCGCGAAGTCATTGACAACTTGAAGGGCCTGGACTCGGCGGGATGCGGCGATGAAGGCTGGGTCCGTCCGCCACTCCTCCGGATCCTTGAGCAGGAAGGCGGTGCTGATGTCCAGAACCTTGAAGAACTCCTTTGATGTAGTCGTTGTGAACTTGGCCAATGTATTGTTGGCGATTGAGGCGGTGGACAGGTCCACATTGATACACCGCGGGGGATCCTCCGATCCTTCCTCTTCTTCCATCGCTTTAATCATCTCCCGCTTTGTCGCCAAGTCGATACCCTCGTCGAAGATGGCCAGGGTGACGAGGCGCTTGCTCAAGTACCATAGGTGCCTGGCGAAGACTGTCGCCGTCGCCTTGGTCACCGCTGAGTCCGGATAATAGACGAGGGCCTTGAGCAGCGCGAGGTCCGCGGCTGGGGCCGTTGCCGGGAGCAGCGCTTTGTACCAGGCCGTCACGTAGATGGACACGGCTAAGATGGTGAATCGCCGGATTCCAGCCGCTTCGCCTGACGACATCTGAAACTGTTCCCGGAACAGGAAGAGTTTGATGGCATAGATGACTTTTGCCATCCAGCGCGCGCGATGGAAGGCGCCGGGACGAGCGAACCGGGCACCCCGCTTGTTCGGACCGCCCAGCACAATTACAGAGAGCTCCAGAAGTTCCCTGTAGTCATCACGTGGATGTTGACCGTCGAGGAGGCGGCTGAATTCGATCAGCAGGTCGTCGCGGGCGTCCTTCAGGTGCTGCGGCATGGTTCCATCCTCGAAGGGCTTCGCTTTGGTTTGATCGATGAAGTCCCACTGGGCGGCGAATCATTTGAACAGGAGGATGTCAGGACCAGTAGAGGGACCGAGGCACGCCGTGAATGCCTTCTCGCACACCAGTTCGTGGATGTGGTGGTGGCAAGCCAAATGAAGCACTGTCTTCTCGAGTTTCTGCTCAATGATATAGCAAGCTCCTCCTGAGAGTCCTGTGTTTGAGGCGGTGTGTCAAAAGAGAGGGCACAGATCCGTCCCTTGATGTCCCAATCCTCGAGGGCAGAGAGGACGGCTTCCGCCATGGCGCGGCCGGTGCCGTCGGGGAGGCTGGGCACAGCCAGAAGCTTGTCGACGTTCTCCCCAGACACCAGAACTGGAAGGCGATCTTCAGCAGGGCCTCCGTCAGCCGCTGGTACGATTTTCCCGTCCCAGTGAACGGTCAGCGGCACAGTAGGATGGAAGGCTGCCTTCATTTCCGCTGCTGCCATAGCACGGAACTTTGCTCGGTCACGGCGGGAGGATTCGCGGTTCAAGACCAGCTCCTCAGGGTCGTGGCCCAAGCTCCTCGCAGCCGCCGACAGCAAAAAAACACCTTCTCGGTCGGTAAGTTTCGTCCGATCCATCGCTGCGGAGAGATCAGGGGTGATCATCTTTTTCGACGCGCGGAATCGCTTGGGTGGTAAAGGGGTCGTAGATGCTTCTGCATTCGACGTGGACGGGCCCGGGAGAGAGAGCTCTTCCTCTTCTTCTCGGCGACGACGCCGTGTCGGTGACCGAGTCGGGCTGCTTGCACCTGAGCTGGAGCTCGATGCCAGTTCGACGAGTTCTTCTCGGCTCTCTCTGTTCGCCCTTTCATCATCTTGCCGGCGGCTCCTTTCCGCTTCCTGTCTCCTCGCACGCTCCTCCTCAGTGTGCAGCGTCATGTCACGTGTGGAGGAGATGCGGCCGCGCCGCACCTCGGCCCTTTGTCCCATCAGGAACTCCCTGTCCTCTTCGATTGTGATCATCGACATCGCCTGTTCGTGTGCGATGTCGAAGAGGCGGTCAAGGGATGAGAGGAACTCGGCCTCGTTCCTAGTGATGTGAGTCGTTTTTTATTGTGTCGTTTTTTTTGTCGTTTTTTTTGTTTAAAACGAAGGTAGTCTGTTTTTTTTGTTTTTTATTGTTTTAAACTTATTCCATATTTTTCTTCCTTTAATCTAATAAGTATATTAGTATTACCTATAATTTACTATACTACCATGCTTATACGGTTATACCTAGTATATATACTATATAGTCATCTTTTAGAAAAATTGAATCACGCAAAAAGTATATAATAGAAAGGAAAAACAAACCCTCATTTTTTATATGTATATATATTTTTTAACTAGAACATAAAACATTCTTCCTCGTTTCAAACAATATACATAATTGTGATTGGCAAGAGTACCAGTATATATATATTCCAGATAGAAAAGGAAAATATTCACCTTTTTTTGAACCTTTTTGTTAACCTAATGTTGTTTTAACCTTCATTTCCATGGAAGAATCATCACTAGATTGGGTAGAGCATATATGCTAGTTTCAATATCACAGGTACTGGTATAATATACATAATAAAAAATAAATAATACTGGTATAAAACAATATATATAATTGTGATTGGCAAGAATACCAGTGTGTGTGTATATATATATATTCCAAATAGAAAAATAAAAAAAATAAAAATATTCATCTTTCTTTAACCTTTGTGTTAACCTAATGCTGTTTAACTTTCATTATCTGATTCTATTTCCATTGAAGAATCATTATCACTAGATTGATTAGAGCATATAGTTTCAATATCACAGGTACTGGTACTTATTGCAGATTTGGATGTTGACGAAGCCAATGTAGCACCATGTTTTACTTCACTTTCTTGGAATTTTGCATTTTGGGATATAAATACAAGCTTTGCTGCTCTGTCTGTGCTTAATCAGTTTCTTTTGGCTGTATGGATATTACTGTATGTGCTAAATGATCTCGGAGGTAATGAAAGTGCGAAATAGAGGTGTATGAGTTTGTGTAGGTATATATGTGAGTATGCGTGCATATGTATCTGGAATTCTGGATGTATGCGTATGTATGGGGTATATAATAGATATAAATATGTGTATATAAGTATTTATGTATATATTGGTATATATGTATATGGGTGTATGTGTATGTATATATATATATATGGATGGATGGTGTCGGGGGGAAAATATGTCATCGCAGGTCTAAAGGATAGTTAAGTGAGAGATTCAAAATCCGAGGCATGGATGGGAGAGTCCTGGAAAGGTTGGACAATGGGCAGTCAGCTCCCAGCCAGTGTTCTCGCAAGTTTAACGGATCTCAAGATACAAGACTTTCAGTGCAAGAAAGAGGCCAGTTTTTTCTGTAAATAGGCTGAAAAGGGCATTCTATACTGGTACCATATGGCCTATTTTATTATTTATTTATTTATTTTTATAATATATATCATTGCAAAAGTATACCTTATAATTAAATTGGTAATATCTATATTAATTATTAAAAAAACGAAAAAAACAAAAAAAAACAATAAAAAACAAATAAAACGACAAAAAAAACAAAAAAAACAACATGGACATAAAAAAAATGGTTTTTTAACATCACTACTCGTTCCTGATTTGGGTCACAGTGCGCCGTTTCGAGTTCTTGTTCAGAGCCCGCCACTTCTCGTACATTCGGAGAACCTTGTCCCTTGCGCGTTGGTCTTTCTGCGTAGGAATACGGGACCACTCCCAGAATTCCTTGACTGCGGTCACTGTCTCAGCGGCTGCTTCCTTGATCGGCTTCTTGATGTCAAGGTGAAGGTGGAAAAAGTACTGAAGCGCCTGCTTTCCCGTAGGCAGCATGCTTCCTGTGATGCTGTGGTCCACGGTCCCCAGGAGATAGACTGCTGTTTTTAGATCTTGTTGCCGAAGCCATCACGTCGTTTCAGAACTCACTGAAAAAGAGAATGAAACACTGTTAGTGTGGCAAAACTCGTCCCAACCCATTTTCTACTTAGAATAACATGTTCTTTCGCCTGTATCAATATTTGGATAAACTCGTGTTACACCCTGTATAATACCTCATTTTAGTCTTCTGTACACCAGTGCGGAAGACTAAACCAACGACTCTGACCGTCCGTCTGTCTGTCTATCATCATTTTTCAACTCAGAAATTACAGCAGCTATCGAAACGAAAACTGACATGATAACAGAACGCCATGAGTACTTTTCGACAAAAAGTATAAACTTTGACCTCGTTGAGGCAGTTCTAATTATTATTTTATTTCAAAAATATTTTACACACAATGTTTTTAGACGGAATGACACCAGAAATGCGCCCGTCCTGATAGAAATTCCCAAAAAATGAAAAACACCCCAAATAAGTGGCACCCTAATATATATACAATATGAATAATTCATAACATATGAATTGTAAAGTTAGGTTATTACCTCTTTGCTTTTGTAATTCAGTCCTAATGGTTTATTTCGTGACAAATCATGCAAATAACATTTTTTTTAAAATAACATCTCCAATTTCCTTTAAGTTTGTTTACTATCCAAAGGACAAATATAAAATTTTAATTAAATCTGTCATTTAGTTCAAAAGTTATGGTCCCTCACAAAAACTAGTGGAGGCCGTTATCACCAATATTCTGAAATGCTATATTCAGCAATCCTTTGATATGTACAAAGGATGCATGTATGAGAAATTTGTACAGCTATCTCCCAACTTACACAATTTCATATAAACAATGATCCATACATTTTTTTTTCTGAGTTATGTGACTGCTAACACAACTGCATGGTGAGTAAAAAACTGGTTAGCATGCAGCTTGGGGAGAGCATATGTGAGAGTAGAGTTGGGTAGCCAGATCCAGCCAGCCCATGCATGGTAAGATTTCTTTCATTTTCAATGTTATCATTTGTTTTTCATGCATTTTTTTTCTATTAAATGTTTTATGTCATAATATAACAAAAATAAATAGAAATAATAATTTATTTTACAAAGAAAAGTGATTTTAGGGGAGAGTTTGGGTACGCAACCACTTATTAACAAGATCTTTTGAAGACCTCCACATACACAACTTTTAATGAAAAAAAACATGGGCTTTTGGCCACTGACTGTAGGCATTAAATCTGTTGGAAATTTCCACCAGATGGCCAGGTTGAAAGCAATCAACCATAGGGCATAGGCCTATAGTTTTTTTTTAGAGTTTGGCTTGGTATGTGCGATAATGAATTTGCCAATAAAAATGCTATCAAGATGTGGTCTAATTTCAAAGAAATTTTAGAGAATATACAATATGGTATAGATATTTTTTTTAGAACTATTAGGAATACCATTAGAAAACCTATGTGGAGGCATTCCATGTAAAGTGTACACACTTTTTGGTGATTTCTGCCACTCATCTCACTGATTTTAATGATTTTTGGTGTGGTAGTTGGGTATGATGAGTAATGAAGCGTGACCAAATTTATTTTAGCCACTTGGGTTAAATAGTTTGAGAGTAATGGGGACCCCCCCCCCCCCAAATTTGGGGTCAGCAGCGTAACCTCGTGATTTTGAAAGGTCATAACTCAGGATCTAATCATTCTATAATCATTCTAATGGATGGATTTTAATGATTTTGGTGTCAAAATGCTCAGAAAAGACAGCAGAATAACTTTAATTTTATGTACAGAGTGTGTACATTGTTAAAAAAAAGTTGCATTTATATTTCACCTTTGACCTTAAGTCAGAGTTCAAAATTCAAGGTCATGAAAATTGGCATAAGTAAAGACCTTTAGATGAAGCATATTCAAGCAAAAAATTGTAGTGGGATCTCCATGGGTTTGCTTTCCACAAGCATTTGAAATTGTGCATGTTGAAAATTTTGAGCATTTTATTTAAGATAACTTCACAAATAGTTCATATATATACATATTATAATATAGCTACATACATGATTTGATATATACATATAGGTAAGCATCAAGATTTTTACAAACAAATTATTTGGTTCTCTAAAAGTATCAATAATTTTGATCACAAATCCTATATAATTTTTGCAGTTAAAAATAACTTGAAATTTAGGTGTTTGAAGTTTGAACAGTGAACAATGACTAACTTGCACAGGTATTTCTGATGAATTAACACTTCATATTGCCATGCTGAACCTGAAAAATATAAATTTTAGACCTATTAAAAATTTAAGTAAAATTATCATGATAAGGAGTTGTTTAAAAAATTAATTAGCAGTTAAACCCCTTAGTTACCTCCCAAGACCTAGGTGTGTACCTCGTTCTAACTTCTGAAGGACCTAGGCCTAGATACTATGCAGGGTGCCAAAACAGGTTTTTTTCATTCTGTATTAGTTTAGAGATCTTATATATTCTACTGTATGGCAGAAACAAGCATAGGCATCGGGCACTAGGGTAGGTTGATTTTGGAACTGTGATCTTGGACTAGTCTAGATAGAAAGGTATTAATGTATAAAAAACGTTGCACCAACTCATATTTGTGAAAATGATTGTATTTTTTGAGGATTGTTAATTATTTTTAAGTTGTAAAATTGCCAAATTTTATGCGTAAAATCGCGCATATGGCATTCGCGCAATGTAAACAAACAAAATATTGGACCTTATTTCATCAAAATAATCAATTAAAATTTGGCTTTTTTAACAAAATAATGCTTGAAACTTATTGTAAATGCATTATAGATGTTTATTAGTGTATTATTTTGTATTTTTTAATGATATTTACCTATAAAATGTGTATTAAATTAAGTTATTTTATGATGCGTTCATTTAATTGTGTTTATTTTCAGATATTTCATAAAAATGGGTAAAAAACAGAAGTCTGCAGTGTTAACTCGAAGTGATAGTGCCAAAAAATTCAGTGGCTAGCCTTCCCCTTTGGATAAAACAGAGCCTCCTACCCTCCACCAAGTTATTCAGTACAGTTATTTCCTCCAAAACAGCCACCCAGACTTGAAAGACTATGATATTGCTAAAATGATAGCAAAGGATGTGATTGAGAAGATCTGGCAGGCAGTGAACCCACGGCTGCCCGTGTATGAGGAGTATTATGTAGTGAAATTGGTGGATAAAGAATGCTTCAAGAAAGCAAAAGAGATAAACAGGAAATATCTTTCTACAGTCCAGGAGCAGAATCTGGAGGAAAAGCTGGATAAACTTTTTGAGATTTCTGTTTGCACCTGTAAGCTACCTGTTTGTCCCTGTGATGACAATGCTGTGAAGTGCAAGAAAGAAAATTGTCAAACACAGCACATAATCTGCACTTGTCAATTAGATTGATGTGTCTGTGGACCAGAGGTGCTTACCCTCCAGAACTACAGGATAAGCTTTACCAGGCCATCAAGTTCATTGTGGAAGTGTATGCAGTCAGTTGGTTTGAGATCAAAAGGGACAGCAAGTTCCACAATCAGCAGCTGTACATCAACATGATCCAGAGGATCAAGCAGCAGTCTGAAGAAATCCAGGGTGTTGCTTTCAAGAACCTGAAGTACAATGCTTTTGCCCTGCTGCCCGAGAATGTGTTGTACTCCATGATGAAGTCTGATGATTTGGAAGTGAGAGAAGCTGCTCTCAAGAAAATTCTGTCCATCAGGTAAGCATTTATTAATTTAAAAAATGTGAACAAAATTTTTGATTATGGGGGTTTATTTAATAAAAAAAAAAGGCCTGAGTTCTATAAATCCCCATAATCGAATTTTTTTCCACATTTTCTTATCCCAATTCCCCCCTTTCCCTCTGATAATGGAAATAATCTTACCTTCTTTCTGAAAAAAAATTTTTTTTTTTTTTTTAAATCAGCAATTCTGAGACTGAGAGATTAAATCTTAAACTGGAATAAAAAATAAATTAATTATTATTCTTTCAGAAGTGGGAAGCCAGCCAAGAAGAAGCTGAAGAAGATCACAGCCATCAACACTGAAGCTACCCACTGGTCAGAACTAATCAACCTTTCTCAAAGTGGCATCTGTGAACCTGCTCTCACAGAAGACTTTTTTGACCAGGAGCTTCAAGAAGCATTGCTAAATGGCACCAAGCTGGAGCTGCCTGATCTGCCTTCACATTCTCAGTGTTGAAAGGGCCGTGAAGCTGACATCTGAAGCTTCCCATACTGTTTATGGACTCGAATCAAGGCACAAACACATTCTGGCCAAAGCCCTAAGCCGCCAGATGAGGCCTTCCTTTGCTTCTAAGGGCTCTTACAGTGAAAATTATGATGATCTTGGGATCTAAATGTGTCTATTTGACTCTGTACATGTTTTTTTCACTTTTTTCAATAAAATTAACTTTTTTCAGGATTTTTTTTATGAAAATAGCATGTTTTTTTCGGCTGAAAATTGCAAAAATGCTGTATTTTTTTGTACAATTTTTTGATGATTTTTTAAACGGTTTTCTCAAAAAATGGTTAAAGCTATAGGGATCTGAAATTTTTTGTCAGTTATTATCATATTAAGCCCTGATTATCTCGACTAGTCCAAAGTCAATATCTAAAAAAGTGTGGAAAATCAACCTACCTTATCAGGCACGCACTTGTGGATAAAATAAATTTTCTAACCTCTAAGCTACTAGGACCATTTATTCACAGTTACAGGCTCTAATGACTAGAGGGTTAGAGGGATTTCCACTATTTAATAATAATTTAATATTAGGAAGCTGTACAATTTAAGATAGACTAATACTTAGAACTGTATTCATAAGTGTAATTATTAAAATATAGTTAGTTACAGTATATAGGCATACATGTCAATAAGCAATTTAAATAGTAATACTCACATTTTCCATGCAGTTGTAAGTTTTTGATTATATGTTTTTGACAATTAAGTTTGTATCCAGTTTCTTGATTACTTTTTAAGATGACGCTTTTTCAGGATCATATTGGCTTCATTGGTTTCCTTTTTTGTTATTGTATATGTTCTTCCAGTAGCTGTCATTGGGTTTATGATTGTGAGGATGTTGGACAAATCTACTGTAAGTATATCAGGATTTTCAGGATAAGTAAATGACTTGTTTGGGCCACAAGGGTGAAGGAAGTTTACTTTCACTTCACCCTCACCAGAATATATTTCCATCACACACCCAATCCACCAGTGGTTATCATACTCAACTGTTACATATCCTGTGACATTTTCAATTAATTGAGTGACTTGTTGGGGGGAAGCGAATTCCTTTCGACTTTCAACTGAGGCGCTGTACATTTGTACTTCTAAACATTTTTTTGTCAGTGGTATGAATGAATGTAATTTTTGAGTTCCTGGTATGGTTCTCGCTTTTGATAAAATTGGATCTAAAAATTCTCTCATATTTGAGTATTGTTCTTGTGTTGCAAAGCTAAAAGACATTTGAGTCAATTTTAAGGAACAGAAATCAAAAAGATCTTTTGGGGACAAAATTTGATTTTCATATGGCCTACAAAGACTTTCTTTTGATGGTCCCTTGCCATGGCTGGTAGCAAAAAAATGCCACTCAGCCTTAACTCCAAATTTTTCATGGTGGCAGCATAAATTTAAAAAGTTTTTGCAGTTTTTGTATTGACCTGGGCATCCATCAGTAAAATAGATAATTCTGTTTAGTAGCTGAAAATTTGACTTAAGATGATTTATTAAAACTTTTATGAATAGATGCACTGCAACAGTATCATGTGTATTACACTCTGAGATAATAGAGAGCTGTGATTTACTTTTTCTTGCTCTTTGTAATAATAAACCTATGGATGAAGAGTCGCTTGGCAATTATTATTCTAGTGAAATCCTTGAGCACAGTCTTGGACTACAAAGGAATAGTTTTCAGAAAAGTCCCCAATCACCAAAAAATTGCCTTCATCCAGTTCATTTTTTCTTTTTTCTAAATACTTGGCAATGAAATCATGATGCCTTAGTCGAGTTAGTCGAGAAATAAAAGGTATCTAGGAAATCTTCTAAATTTTTAATAACAGTCCAGCTGAGATTGATCTGTTGTTGTCCACTGTTTGTACTGGATTTCATCAATACCTTTTTCTTCATAACATGTAAGAAGAGTTTCCTTTAGCGAATCAGGTTGAGGGCATTGATCACACACTCCTAAATAGCAAGAAGGTTGACTTTTGTCACAAATAATTTTGGCTAAAGCACAATGGTAACTACTCAATGGAGTTTCTTCCTCACTGGTAATTTCTGCAATTCTAGAATCTTGTCATCATTAACTTAACATTCTGATGAATTGTGCAGATGCATACACTATGCATCTCACTTGCTCCTGCCAAAACACATTCTTTTGGGCATAGCATCACAAATTTTGAAAATCCTACAGAGAGAGCTGGAAACAAACTTAAATTGTTGATATGCTTCTTTTAGATTACATAAAACTAACCTCTTTTGATATTTTTTTTGTTCACCATTTTCTTTTATTGTTATGTAGTCTTTCTTGCCTGCCATTTGTCTACTTATTTCATCATTTCTAGAAAACTCTAACAGTGTTAGTTACTTCTAGTGGCAATTCCTTCCCCATCTTTGGATTTGGTGATGACAATACTCCCTTTTCTTTTGCAAGCTGCTGAGCATGAACAGCCATTCTTTGTGAACAGTTAAATTCTTGAATTAGTTTTCTTACACTCATTGATGGTGCAAAAACAGTTAGAATCATAATTTGGTCATGTTTATCCGAGTTTTGATATTTATCTTTCAATGTTTGGACAACTACTACTGGCTTGGACAGTTTATCTACATTTGATGGACCTGGCTCTTGAGGAATTTCACCTACCATATCTGTCTTCTTACTGAATTGTATTTTGGCTATTTTTGTTGGGAGGTATGCTTCATTTCTTTGAATCTTGCACTTGACAATCAGACTTTCCCCAATCATGGCGATTGTCTCATTCATTGGTGACAATTCAGCCTCCTTGTCAACAAAAATATCATCTGATATGACAGTTTCCATAGTAGTATTAGATGAGCTTGATGATAATATTTCTGGTTCTGCTATATTTTAAACTTGTAAAATAGGTAAGGAAAATTTTTTCTGCATGATGAGTATAACTTTTGGCCTGGCTTCAAATGATTTGGAAATTTTTCTATCAGTGATTGTGAAGCAGGCTGAAGATCAGAAGATTTTAATTTATTGTGGGAATTAAATGGATCACAACAATATTTTGATGACATTTTAGCAGCATATAGTCAAAACCTGAACACACAAATTTAACACGATTAAATATACAAATTATATAGGTACTGTGATGAAAATTATTGTTCTTTTAGAGCAACAAATACCTTAATACATATAAGTTATTCACTACTGATAATACTCTTATTAATGGCCTCACTCAGACTCAATTTAAAAACCTTCTCGAAATAGTGTGTTTTGATAATCTTTTCTTATTTAATACCAACCTTTACAGCCAAATTGATGGGGTAGCTATGGGTTCCCCGTTAAGCCCAACACTAGCAAATGCATTTCTTTGCCATTACGAAGAAATTTGGTTGGAAAATTGTCCTAGTAGTTTTAAACCCATATATTACAGAAGATACGTGGATGACACTTTCTTAATATTTAACCATCCTTCACACGTAAAACTTTTTCTTGATTATCTTAATAAACGACATAGTAATATTAAGTACACGTGTGAAAACGAAACAAATAATAGTTTACCTTTCCTGGATGTTTTAGTTAAACGGGCCCATAATAAGTTCCATACTTCACTATTTCGGAAACAAACTTTTACTGGCTTGGGAACCAATTATTTAAGTTGTATGTTTTTAAATATAAGATTAGTGCTATAGTAACATTATTAACAAGAAGTTACCGTATTTGTTCGGATTACTTTTCGGTAAACGAAGAATTTAAATTTTTAAAACAGTACTTTATTAACAATTACTACCCTTCTCATCTATTCGATAACCAATTAAAGAAATTTTTAAATAACACTTTTGATACTAAACTCCCCATAACTACAGTACAAAAGAAACCAGATATATTAAATTACCTTTTTATGGTTATTTATCATTGCGTATTCGAGGTGAATTGTCCAAACAAACTACTCAAGTCTAGTTATCCCCAAATAAATTTTAGATTCGCCTTCGTCAACCCACTTAAATTATCAAATTTTTTAAAGTTCAAAGATGATTCCCCAAAACTGTATGCCCCAATGTTGTTTACAAATACACGTGCGACAGCTGTAAGGCTGCGTATATTGGCAGCACTCAACTCCAACTGGAGGTGCGCCTTTCTCAACATTTGGGCTTGTCAGTCCGTACCAACCGTCCCCTCAGTAGCCCTCCACAATCCGCATTAGAAACCATAGTAATGAAAACGACCATCCCCTTCACAAAACTCAGTTTGAAATTTTAACTAGATCCAATAACTGTACAGAACTCCGAATTTTAGAATCTTTGTACATCTATAGAAACAAACCCTCCCTTAATAATAATAGCTCATCCTACAAATTACAACTCTTTTAAACTAACCAACCGTTTTTCACAGACATATCCTTTCTAATCCTCTGACCATCCAGTATTCCCTTAGACTTTGCCAAGTATGGAGGTGGATGTAAACATTGTGTATTTACCTATTGAGGTAATTTAATTTTAGTTTTTATAGTGATGAAATTTAATTTAATTTTAGTTTTTATAGTGATGAAATTTAAATGATTTTAATTTGTATTGATGCAATTTTCATTTTGCTTTAAGGTTTTAATTTTAATGGTTTTAATATTGTATTGATGTAACTTTCACTTTTCAATTTTGTTTTAAGGTTTTAAGACTTAACTCACTGATGATGACAAAAGATTTGTCGAAACGTCTGATGTACAAATAAATGAAAATGTTTGCCGTTGTGTTGATTCTTCTTTTCATATATATATATATATTTCTGTAACCTATATATAGGCTGTAACTCTTTATGTACTTCAGTGTTCCTGAGGATGTCATTAGATGAAAGCACTTGAGCACCATTCTGTGTTTCCTTTCCTTCGTGGTTTTATTCATCATATATATATATATATATATATATATATATATATATATATACGGTATATATATATACATATATATGAACTATTTGTGAAGTTATCTTAAATAAAATGCTCAAAATTTTCAACATGCACAATTTCAAATGCTTGTGGAAAGCAAACCCATGGAGATCCCACTCCAATTTTTTGCTTGAATATGCTTCATCTAAAAGGTCTTTACTTATGCCAATTTTCATGACCTTGAATTTTGAACTCTGACCTGAGGTCAAGGTCAAAGGTGAAATATAAATGCAACTTTTTTTTAACAGAATGTACGCACTCTGTGCATAAAATTAAAGTTATTCTGGTCTTTTCTGAGCATTTTGACACCAAAATCATTAAAATCCATCCATTAGATCCTGAGTTATGACCTTTCAAAATCACGAGGTTACGCTGCTGACCCCAAATTTGGGGGGTCATTACTCCCAAACTATTTGACCCAAGTGGCTAAAATTTGGTCATGCTTCATTACTCATCATACCCAATTACCACACCAAAAATCATTAAAATCAGTGAGATGACCTGACATAAGGTGTGTACACTTGACACAGAATGCCTCTGTGGTGAAATAAGGAAGGAGATGGTGGGGGGGTGGAGATTCAGGGAGTTTAATTGTAGTAACCTTCAGGGGCATAACTAACCCTTTTTAATGTATAAGCACAGGTGTGTGAAGCATGGAGCTGGGGAAAGATGTGGAAAGGGGCTGTCCCCCCTTCCACTGCTGGAGAGAAAATTAAATATGTACAATTGTACATATTCCTATAAATGGTCTCTAGTGCACTAAAAATTAGGAATTTAGGGTAGAAGTCAATGGTTATTCAATCAACTGCAATGGAAAATTCACTTTTTCAGAGCACAAGATAGAAACAGAGTATTGGGACAAAGTAGTGTATTTTGCAACTTGTAATAATTAATATTATCCTTTTCCATCTTATAATTATAATAGACTATTATAATGATAAATGATTTCTTGAGAACTTTATTTAAAATATCATGAATTTCCAATTCAAGGTGTAAGCACAAGCTTTTCTGTGGACTGGATAATTATAGGCAGTTAAGAAACAAGTTACATGGTTTGATTAGAAGAAGCAAAAGGTTTAATGAAATAAATCTGGCTAGAAATAGCAATAAGGATCCAAAGAAATTCTTTAGTTTTTAGAAATACAATAATAAAAAACAAGATAGGATTAGCCCAATAGAACATGACAGGATATTGTTGGTATTTCTAATGATTATTTTAGCTCCATTTTACTGATGAAAATATGAGTAACTTCGACTTTAATTAAATTCTCTAAATCTGGCATTCTTAATAAGATTCATACAAGGATAATGTTAGGCAAGTGATTAAACATAATGAAGCCAAATAAAGCTGCTGGACCTGATAATATATATGCTAGGACTCTCTCAGAAGTGGAGGATAGCTTTATCTGAAGCACCAACTATTGTTTGCTAAATCTTTTGATTATGTAGAGGTATCTGATGAATGGAAAAAAAACAAATGTAGTACTGTACCTATTTACAAAAAGGGTAGAAAATTATAGGCCTGTTAGTTTAACATCATTAGTAGGAAAAATACTGGAAAGAATTATGAAAAATAGTACTTATGATCATTTGGATAATTTTAATTTTATTTCAAGTTCCCAACATGGATTTAGATCAGGAAGGTCTTGTTTGTCTAATCTCTTAAAACTTTTTAGAGTTTGTAACTGATGAGGCAGATGGTGGATACAATGTAAATTTTATTTATTTGGTCTTTAGTTAGGCATATGACAAGGTTCCACATAGGAGACCCTACTGGATATAAATTTAAAGCTCATGGGATATTAGGGTCAGTTATAAATTGGGTAAAAAATGGTTAGAAGACAGAGAACAAAGTAATTTTAAATGGTCATGAATCAGGTGGCAGAAAGTGAAAAGTGGGGTTCCACAGGGACCAGTATTAGGTCCATTATTATTCTTTATTGTATATCTAAATGATTTAGAGAAAGTAGAGTAGATTTATAGTACCATACTTAGTGAAATAACTAAATTTGCAGATGATACAAAAGTAGTTGCCCAGTTACAAATATAGAAAATTCTTCTAAACTACAAAAATAATTTGATACATTAGTTGTCCTAGGCAAGTAAATGGCAGATGGAATGCCATGTTTAAAAAATGAAAAGTCATCCAATTTGGCAGAAATAATAAAACTTTAGCCATGATATGCAAGGAAACTGGTAGAGGATGTTAATCAGGAAAAAGACCTTGGCATTATAGTTAGTAGTGATCTAAAATGTTCTAAGCAGTGCTTAGAAGCTAGAAAGAATGTGAATAAAATGCTATTATTAACCCCTTAATGAATTTGCCCAAGCTATCTCAGGCTTGCCAAAGTGTGCAAAATAAACTTCCACAAAAATAGTTGGTTAAGGGGTTAAGAGGAATGCTAGTTACAAAGGTAAGGAACTCCTCTGCAGATTATATAATTCTTTTGTTAGGGCTCATTTAAAATACCATATTTTACGCCTCATAAGACGCTACTTTTTTCCTGAAAAACATCTCCAAAAATCACTTCAGGGCTCATATGTTATTGTTTTTGTTTAATGTCCTTTTAATTAATAAAGTTATGGGAATATATTTTTTGTCAGGCTGATAAATCTTCGAAATATTTTTTCCTAAATATTCTTTGCTAAATATAGGGTGTGTCTTACCACTTGTAGCGTCTTATGAGGCATAAAATATGGTACTACAATCAAGCCTGGTCCCCTCACCATAGGCATGATATAGATATGCTTGAAAGGTGTGCAACCTAAGGCAACCAAGAAGATTGGAATATAGTGAAAGGTTAAAGGAATTCAGCATGTTTAGTTTTGAGAGATGTTATTTGTGGGGAGATATGATACAGATGTTCAAAATGTTTTCAGGTATGGACAATTTAGATGCAAGTAACTTTTTCTTATTAGAGGCTGATGGAATAACTCGATAGCATAAGAAAATTAGAAAACAGACTTGTAGACTTGATCTACAAAAATACTTTTTCAGTTATAGAATAGTATATTTTTGGAATGACTTGCCATATATAATGTGGTAAATAGTAGCTCATTTGTTAATTTTAAGAAAAATTTGGACACTTTCACAAATGAAATATAGTTTGTAGATTGTAAATACGGTAGTGTATATTCTTAGCTTAAGTTATGTAGGCTACTTTGGTACCTCTATAGATAATTGTATGTTAATTAGTTGACTTGAGTGATGTTTTGCACAATTTTATTACAAAATATAGCTCATGACTTGAATCCAGGCCAGATCATGCAAAAAAAAAAATTGAAATTGCAACCACTCTGATTCTAATTTCATTCAAAATTTCTGTATCTAGTAAATTTGACTTCCTGATTATGGAAATGTAGCTTAAAATTTATTTGAACAAATACTTTCTTTGGGAGATATGGACCCACCCCCCAAATGGGGGTCTGTAAAAAACTACTAAGTTCCAAGTGTCATAACTTTGCTTCTAATTAGGTTAGAGTAAAAATTTAAACTGTTGATGGTAGAGAATTTCATGAAGAACAAATAAGTATCAGTCGATAATTAAGATAGGACTAATACTTTGGAAGTTATCATAATTTTCTTTTTGGGGGAACCATACCTCCCCATTGACAATCAATACAAAATATTTTGTTGATGCAAAAATGTTCCCCTAACATTTGTGTATATGCAGGGTTAATAATAAATCTGTAATTTTGTGTATTTATTGTATTTTTTCATTTTTGAAAAGTGTAGATTATGTGTAAAAGCTACTAAAAATGAAGATCTTGATGTCAGTATCAGTAAATGTTTATTTCCAATCTCACATGGGTTTCATCAAGACAAATTACGTATCATCATAGCTTATGGGCTGATATTGATCACTAAATATGTACCCATACTTGAAAAAGGATAGAAGCATAGCTTATTAATAGTTTCCTCCCCTTGCACATTAACAAATTTTCCTTAACAACAAAACATAGGATGAAAATCACAATGACAATTGGATAGCTCAAATAACTGATCCTATAACATATTACAAAAAAGTCTGCATATCAAATGACTTTAAACCTCTATACATTGTTGATAGAAATCATCTTTATAATTAGTTAATATTTACTGCTTAGCTTTACTTAAACAAATGGCTTTATGTACATCATCAGAGTTAAATGAGTAAATTATCTTAACTCCTGGAATAATGGTTGGATGTTATAGCTTGCTCAACATGTCATCTTTCAATATCCAACATACATCTCTACCTTGTGGAAATATGTAATGGTTAGGATGTTGAGAAGCTGAGCTAGATGGTATTAAGAAGTTAATTTTGTAATCACCAAATTGTTCTGATACATCTTCAACTATGCCAAGCCACAGTTCATTATCATACATACAAGCAATATACTGACCTGGACCATATGGTATCATCAAGATTAGATGTTTCTACAGTGGTATCTCGCACCTTACTCATGTTAAACAATGCTGATGATTCATCATCAGACATTTGATAAGCTTTTATTTGGTTGATGCCATTAGCCAGCAGTGCCTTTTATTGTAACAGCCTTGTCAAATCTACTTTGCAACATTTCTTTATTTGCATTGATTTCAGTTTTAGAAACCAAAATGCATTGTATAGTCTTAAAGTGATATTTACAAAAGCTATAGAAAGATTCTGGGGTCAATATATGTCCTGACACAGTTCTTTGTAACAGCCCTTTTAATTGTCCCTCCAATTCCATTGCAAACACTTTTCCCATGACTAGTTGCAAAGAAATTCCATTCACTCTTCTTATTAAAATCATGCTCATGGTGGCATAAATTAATGAAATTGAACCTATTTTTGTATTGAGCTTTACAGCCATCTGAGAAGTAATGGACTTTTTTTTTGTATCATAGTACAAGTTTCTTTAATTTCTTGAATTAATTTTTTTTGAAAACTATAGACTGGTGATGTTGAGTGATCAAGACAGTCAGTGATAAAACAAACTTTTGTGCTCTAACTTACATTCATTTTGGTAATACATGACAAAATGGTGCAAATTAACTTGTTCATTGGTCCAATGAAAATTTTGGATAGCATCTTGCACAACAAATGAATAATTCTCTGAGAAATCTCCAATAATAACAACTTCATCATGTTCAAGATTTTCTTTCAAACTTCTCAGGTATGAACTCTGACTTGGCTATAAACTGATGTTGAGTCAGAGAGACTATTTTCTGTGACAAGGCATCAATGAAATCATCCACTGGTCCTTTCACAGTTTCTAGTGTTGACCTAGAAACAGCCACTGTACCAGGACAATCCTTGCAGTGCTGTAACATACAGTTCTGATTATTTGGACTGCAAACTGCCTTCTCAATAGCATTATAAGTTAAATCTTTCACACCTATTGCAGATATCATCAGTTTGGATTTTGGTAATGTGTATGCCTGTACAGTGACTGTACACACACACAGATAGAATGAGTGCCTTTAGCACCTGCAATCACACACCATTTTGGTCTTAAAAATGCAAAGGATGAGAACCCTACTGGTGATTGTACAGTGTCCTTGTATTGCCCATATATTTCCCTGAGATTTCCAAGTAAAAGTCTTTTCTGAACCTGTTTCTTGACACTATCACTATTTTTTACACAAACTATCTGCCTTACCTGTCCACATCTGATTAATCTAATTCTTTTCATAGAATAATTTAACTTCAGTTGCAACCTAAGGACTGATTTTTCTTCCCTTTGAGTTTGAAGGAACTTCAGGCAGAACATCAAACATTCTCTTCCACTTTCTAGATTTGTCTACCAAATATTTTGTTGTTCCAAAGTATTTTTGAGTCTCTTCAATTGTAAAAGATGACAATGTTAGCATTTGAAAACATCGTTGGTGTGAAGTAGATGAATTAAATGAATCCTTTAGGCTCCTCATCAGGTTCTCATACCTAAAAAAATGGTAAGGTACCAACCTATTATTTTAAGAAATTAAATACCTATTAACTACAGGTATCAAATTTGAAAATTCAGTTAAGATTCAGTAGAACACCCACCAAACTCTATATTGATATTTATTCAGAGATATAGAGCGAAAGAGTGAAAAAAAAAACAATACTTTATTCTATACTAATTTTGGCAGAAATTCCTATTTATTTTCAAAATTATTAAATTTTAATTAATTAAGGTAAGTGCACTGATATTTCCAACTAGGCCTAGGTTAGGTTACTTTTGCTGTGAATATTACTGACAAAATTAGGTTTAAATTCTGGTGTATTTCATGCTGTTTCAATTGATTCTGGCCTTTTTAGCCCACAATTTCCCCCTTCTTCAAAGCTCTGCCCACTTACAGGAATCCAAATTGTTGGTAGTTGGGGGGTGCATTTGTGGCAAAAATCAAGGTCAGATTCAATTAAAACAGCATAAAATACATTAGAAAAACCTATTTTCATCACTAGTTTGAGTGAGTGTGTTCTACAGAATCTTTATCAAAAATTCTAATAATTTATATATACATATCAGTATAGCCTACTGTACTACTGGATGCTGCAGAGACATCCTTCAAATAAATTAAATTTATAGCTACCAGTTCCTTAACTACATTTATCTTTCCCTATGAAAATTAAATTTATTTATAATAAATAATAATGTATTTCTTACATCTCAATTCTCCTGTCCATTTTGCTTATTTTTGAAGGTCCAGCCTGTTCCAGTGATGTGGAAAAGTCAGTTTCTAATTTCCATTTCAATGATACTGCTTTGTGGGCCTTCTCAGTGACTTTTCTTGACTTCCTTTGACTACAGGTACCATCTGAAAACTTAAAGTCATTCATAAGTAAAAATGTAAATACTGATGGACATACGTAGTATGGTCTGATATAGCCAGGTATATTTTACTTAGAGATATGAATAAATTGAGTTAGGTATACTTTTAATGCTAACATGTTTCATCCATATTCATATTTGGTGATTAATATAGGTATATTAATTTAATAAATTGTACTTAGGCAATTTAACTGGGGATAACACCAAGTTCAACAAGAATTGCATTTACTTCTGATGTATTACTGTACTTTCATTAGACTGATACATATCTACTTCCTCACTTACTGTTGAATTTTCTGGAGTGGAACTTTTGCTAGGGGTCTTCATCCTTTTTAAATGGTCCATGCTTCATTACTTTGGTTAGACAAGCAGTGCATACCAATGAATTATCAGTAAATCGAAATTGTTCATCACTTTCTTCAAGAAAGCATTTAGGAAGAGGATGCAAACCTCTTATTATTATTTTCTTATGAAGAAAAAAAGGATTGCAACAACTTTTCTTATAATTTCCTGCCATATCTAAATCTATTTACAATATAGAACACACACAGTTGAACTGTTTCAATACAATATTTGTAAAACAGTCAATAAGGTTAGTGTTACCATTTGAAAAACAAAATTTCAGAAATTTTTAGATAATTTTTCTTTCAGAATACAATATTCACAAGCATAAAAATACAATAAATACACAAAATTACAGTATTATTATTAGCCCTGCATATGCACAAATGTTAATAGAACATTTTTACATTAACAAAATTTTTTGTACTGATTGGCCGTGGGGGGGATACATGACCCCCCCCCCCCCCCCAATTAAATTATGATAACTTTCAAAATATTAATCCTATCTTAATTATTGACTGATGCTTATTTGTTCTTCAAGAAATTCTCTACCATAAATGGTTTAAATTTTTACTCTAACCTGATTAGAAGCAAAGTTATGACACTTGGAACTTTAGTAGCTTTTGTAGACCCCATTTGGGAGGGGGCTCCATAGCTCCCAAAGTATTTGTTCAAATAAATTTTAAGTAATATTTTCATGATCAGGAGGTCAAATATACCCTACATAGAAATTTTAAAGCAAATCTGTGATTTAGTGGTGTACACCATTAAATCATATTAAATATTTACCAGAGAATAGATAGGCAGGGGGGAGGTTTGGTTTTATACATTAAGAATGATTTAACTTCAGTTCAGAATGATAGTATTAAATTAGACAATACGTAGAATCAATATGGGTTGATATCTGTGTTTCAGGCAGAGAGTATATTCGGATAGATGCATTTTACAGACCTCCAAACCAAATGCAGGAAGTTGATGACAGTATGGTTCAAGAAATAAATAAAGGTTGTAGTGCTAGAACATTAATTATGGGAGTTTTCAACCTGCCTCATATAAACTGGAGCCTTCTAGAGGGAAATAATAGGAAAGGTAACTTCTTCATTGACTGCTATAATGACTGTTTCCTAAACCAACTAGGGATCAAGCAATCTTAGATTTGGTTCTTTCCAATGATCATGAACTTATTAGGGAACTTGCAGTAGGAGAGTCATTAGGAAATAGTGACCATTGGATCATACATTTTAAGATAGAGTTAAATAGGGATCTAGTAAACAATGACCATCTAGTCCCTTGCTTCTCAAAGGGTAACTATAGTAGATTTAGGGATTGTTTGGCTTGGTAAAGTGGGATAATGAATTTGCTAATAAAAATGCTATTGAGATGTGGTCTACATTCAAAGATATTTTAGATTTAGAGGATGTACAATGTAGGTGTATTCCTTTCAGAAGTGTTAGGAATAAGATTAGGAAACCTTTGTGGTAGAATAGGGAAATGGCTAAAATTATTAAAAATAAAAAAAAGGGCATTCAAGGAATTTAAAGGCAGTGATAGTATTTTGGACTTGGATAATTTATAGGCAGTTAAGAAATAAGCAGTGCTGTGCTCGTTACTTTATAAATGTAATGCTGTTACCGTTACTATAGTCTAAATGTAACACTGTTATCATTACAGTTACCATTTTTAAAAAGTAACGAGTAACAGCACCGTTACTCATTGCCGTTGCTTTTAATGAAATGTAAATATATTATATGACTTATAAGGCATGGTATTTTTCAAAAAAGTGGAACAAAATTACTGCAAGATTTATTACTAGGAATTGCAATATAACAGAGGATGTAGCATACTACTGATACTAATTTACTAATGCTAGAATATACCAGCAAAGTTTAGTTTTGCAAAACAATAATATGAAATGCTAAAGAAATGAATCAAATGAGTTATTGTGCATGGCAATGATAATTGAAATTTATTAGCTAAATATACAAACTTAAGAGCTATTATTCAAAAGATCTTTATTGGCCTTTAAGAAAACAAGCTTCTCAAAAGTTGCATCTAAGAGCGAGCCTCGTTTCAGACGCAGTATATCCTTCCCTACTGAATAAAACCACTCAACAGCGGCACTAGATGGTATAGGAGTGTTAAGTTTAATAATTTTTAAAGTTAGTGGATGGGAAGGATGCAGAGCTAACATGCCGTGAAGGCCCAGATGAGAGGAATGATGAAACCTCTATTGAACTTAGGTCCTTCCATGCTCCAGGGTTCTTCGCCTTTTTACTTTGACAGTGCTGTTAGTGTAGGGGGAGAGGGGGGATGGGGGTAGGCTGCCAGCATGCCAATGGCCAACATGCACACCTCGCTCGTAGTGAAGGGACAAATTTTTAACGGTTAATGAATAATGAGTGAGGATCGAAAGAAACTAATTGTGAGCTACGATAAAAAAGTAGCAAGTAATGACTAACGAATGTATTTCCCTAAAAAAGTAACATCGTTACTGAAAGAGTTACTTGATTTGAAATGTAATGCTGTTACCACTACCATTACTAAAGAAGTACTGCGTTACGTAATGGCCATTACTTGTAACGTGTTATTGCCCAGCTCTGGAAATAAGCTAAATACCGGTAGTTTGATTAGGAAGAGTAAAAGGCATAGCAAAATAAATCTAGCTAGAGATAGCAATAAAGATCCAAAGAAATTCTTTAATTTTTATAAATATAAATAATAAAAAGCATGATAGGATGTTTGAAAAAGATCAGGATATTGTTGGTATTTTTTATGATTATTTTAGCTGTTTTTACTGAAGAAAATTTAAATAACTGATTTTCATCCTTTATATCCTGTAAATTCAAACATTCTTGATCATATTCATATAAGGAAGGATGATGTTAGGCAAGTGATTCATACATTGAAGTCAAATAAGGCTGCTGGACCAGATAATAGGTATATTTGTTAGGATTCTCAGAATGGGAAGAAAGCTTATCTGAGGCACTAACTACTTTGTTTGCTAGGTCAATTAATTATGCAGAAGTACCAGTACCAGATGAATGGAAAAAAGCTAATGTAGGTAGTACCCATTTACAAAAAGGATAGTAAGGAGGAGGTAGGAAATTATAGGCCTGTTAGTTTGACATCAGTGGTAGGAAAGATACTAGAAAGAATTATATAGAATAATATTCAAGATCATTTGGAGGATTTTAATCTTATTTCAAGTTCACAGCATGGATTTAGGTCAGGAAGGTCTTGTTTGTCATCTAATCTCTCAGACTTTTTAGAATTTGTAACTGATCAGGTAGATAATGGAAATGATGTAGATGTTATTTAACTGGATTTTAGTAAAGCATTTGACAAGGTTCCACACAGGAGACTTCTATATAAATTAAGAGCTCATGGTATATTAGGGTCAATTTTAAATTGGGTAGAAAAATGGTTAGAAACAGAGGGTATTCTAAATGGTCATGAATCTGGGTGGCAGAAAGTGAAAAGTGGGGTACCACAGGGATCAGTTTTGGGTCCATTACTCTTTATTTTATATCTAAATGATTTAGAGAAAGGAGTAGGTTGTAAAATTTCTAATTTGCAGATGATACAAAAGTAGTTGCTCCAGTTACAAATATAGAAAATTCTTATAAACTGCAAAAGAATCTTGATAGATTAGTTGCTTGGGCTAGTAAATGGCAGATGGCATTCATATACAAAAATGCAAAGTCATGCATTTTGGTAGAAATAATGAAAGCTTTAGTCATGAGATGCAAGGGAACTGGTTGGAGGATGTTAGAAAGGAAAGGGATCTTGGCATTATAGTTTGTAGTGATCTAAAATTTTCTAAGCAGTGCTTAGAGGCTAGAAATAAAGCAAATAAAATGTTAGGTATTATTAAGAGGAATGTTAGTTACAAGAGTAAGGAAGTTATCTGTAAATTATATAATTCTTATGTTAGACCTCACTTAGAATACTGCATTCAAGCTTGGTCCCCTCACCTTAGACAAGATATTGATATGCTTGAAGGTGTGCAACGTAGGGCACCCAAACTTATCCCTAACCTAAGAAGATTGGAATACAAGGATAGATTAAAGGAATTAGGTATGTTTAGTTTTGAGAGACGTATGAGGGGAGATATAATACAGATGTTCAAAATGTTTTCAGGTTTGGACAATTTAGATGTACATAACTTTTTCTCACTAGATACTGATGGGATAACTTGTGGGCATAAGAAAATTAGAAAGACTTGTACACTTGATCTACAAAAATACTTCAGTCATAGAGTGGTAGATTTTTGGATTTGGAATGACTTGCCATATGATGTGGTAAACAGTAGCTCATTAGTTAATTTTAAGAAAACTTTAGACACTTTCATGAGTGAAAGATAGTTTGTAGATTGTATATAGTATATACTCTTTGCTTCAGCTATATTGGCTACTAGGTATGGTGGTAGTAAATAGTTGTATATTAATTAGCTAACTTGAGTTTGACATCTTTTAAGATATTATTATTATTAAAAAATGTAGCTCATGGCTTGGATTACCTCAATAGGCCCTAGTGGCTTCATGTTTTCTGAATGTAATTTAATGTAACCACTGCATGATCTGTCAAGGAATGCACCTAGTGATATAGAAGTAGAATTTTGGCACGAGTTTCCATATATGGTAAATAGTAGCTCCTTAGTTTTAAGAAAAAAATGGATACTTTCATGTATGAGAGTTTGTAAGTTGTGTACATATTACCTAACATATATTTTAGCTGGTTATGTAGACTACTTTGATAGCTCTGTAATGTTCATGTTAATTAACTTATTTGAAACTGACATTTTGTAAAATTTTATTATAACCTTGATAGTCCAAAGTGGTTTCATGTTTTCCAAATGTAATATAATGTACCAATCTGTTATGTACTGTCTCTGAACTGTGTGTAGATTTTTTCCAAAAATGACCTTGTTCGAGAATCTTGTAGATTATGCAGTCTGGCTAGACTTGATCTCATCTAATCTATTATGCACTCCGAACTGCGTCTGGCTTCTGGAATTTTGGCGATTGCTTAAATTAATAGAATTAGGCCTAACAGGGGGCTTAAGTTTGTCTCATAACTAAACTACTATTAACTCTATCCAAGCCTTTCTTATACTACAGTAGTATGAGCGTTTTTCATAACAGGCCCTAATAAAAACAGACATGGCTGTTAATAACTGTTCTGTCTGTAGACACGACAGTCCTAGTTAGGCTTATAGCAGGCTATAGAAAATTTTTTAGTTTTTCAGTACATTAAAAAATTGCTGTTGAAGTACCTAGCACTTAATATACAAGTCTCATTTTAACAAAATATAATAATCTGATGTACTTACTGAAATTAATAGTTAGTCCTATTCCTCCATATTCCCCAACCTCCTTTCTCACTCCTCTTCAGCAGCATACCAGCTGCACGCGGCAATATACAGGACAGGTGACAGATGGAGGAATGAGTAGGGTTGCTAAATATTGTATTTTTAAACAATTTTTTTTAAATTTTCATGAACTGTAAATTTACATTAAATCAATATTTCATATAACCCAAACAATTAAGAACCATTTAATGCAATTATTATATATGCAAATCATTATTTAAGTTTCTTCAATGTACGATTTTTTCGTCGTAGCGTTTGCTTTCCTTGCACACCACAGGCTTATTATGCTTTTGTCTTCTCTACTGGTACGCTTATCGTTCTCAATAAGTTTTAAAAGGTTTAGTATTTTTACTTTTAAAAACGTGTCAACATTAAATTTATTACATAACGATTAATTGTGTAACGAATTAATTTTTCAATTCACAATTAATAGTTAATTAACAATATTATTTATTTGACAAATTCAAATACCATTCATATTATTAATACCCTTTAAAAAGAAAGTGGGCTTACAGTTAGTTTGCTCACACTACATACATTATTATTCTTCGCCCACTTTTTCAGTCGGATTTAGTCATAGTTTAAGAATATTAATTATATTAGACTGTTTTACTACTCAGATTAGGTTGTGGTCTGTACCGTCTGTTTATTTCGTCAAAGCTAATTCTGACAGATTGCTATGAACAAGCCTTGAAAATGTTAGGCAATAACTAGTTAGTTAGTGAGTCGCTGTGCTATCTTGGTCACGTCAGTAAACAATCTAATTTCGTGTCAGTAAGCTATTGAAGTTCAGGTGCCTTTAAAAACTGTAGATTGTGGATATTATAATAATTTTTTTTCACTAAAGCTATAATAATTTTCATATGATATTTGAAATGTTCTTAGTGATCTGCTAAAAAACAAAAGGTAAAGTATTTTTTCTTTTACATTAATTTACTGTTACATTCGGACGAAAAAAAAAATGAAATACTATTGATTTACTCGGTTAGCACGAAGAACTTATACCCATTTCACTGACAAGACTAAACAATCGACACTCTAAAAAACTAATTTAACCTAACTCAATCTAACCCAGGAGGAAAACGGAAACTAATTCCCTCCTCCGCCGAGTCCTGCAATGAGGCGAGATGCTGCAGAGGGGTTAATCGCAGGTCGATCCTGATCCGTCGTTCAAAACCATCTAAAGGTCATCTAAAGGTTAAATGTATATGTCACAGTCAAAAGCCGAAATCAGTCAATACGGATAATCACTGGTCAATACTCGTACTGACCAGTCATTACCCGTATAATCGTATTGACTGATCTAACTGACTAATCTATTGTTTGATCTAACCTAACCTAACCTACAATAACTCGTCGATTGTTTGGTCTTGTCGTTCAGATGTCGTTAGTCCGTGCATGAGTATAAAGAATAACTTTGAAGGTGCAAGCACTGTAACCACAACCTAACAATTTAATGTATTGCTGTTTTCTCTTATAGAAAAGTAAATTTGATATACAGTAAATCTTTATAATTTGGCACAACAAGGGTCTATCTTGCCTGTCAATTATAAAAAATTCTGAATTACGAGCAATACATTTTTAAAGTGCTTATAAATAGAAAACAAATGCAAAAAAGTGTACTCGCCATAAAAGGGCATCATCCGGGGGAAGTTTTACAGTGGTCAGCAGAGGTTTTGAGGAGGTACTATTTTCGGAATTATCTCTCAAACTAGCCGAAATAAGGCAAATTTCGAATTATAGAATTTTAATATATATATATATATACACACACACACACACAACACATATATAATATATATATATATATATATATATATATATAACCTTGGTTGGTCTTGGTTAACCTTGGTTTTGCTTCCGGCCGAATTGTTCATTCTGATGAAGGTCAAGCTTGTCAGTCAAGCTTGTCACTCCACCCTTTAGACCTTGGTGGGTCTTTTCGGTTTTAGGTCCGGCATTGGATTTTCCATGTTTCTGGTATAGATGTAGATTTTTACGCTGATTCCATTTCTGCAATCTGTTTCTTCGAGAAATAAACACGAAAAAAGTTATGGCCCAGCCCAAACCTTGTATTCAAATCCACCTATACTTAACCTAACCTAACCTAACCTATCAGTGGGCCAGAGCACACTGTAGAAATCGACGAAACTATGTTCGCGCTGCGAAAAAAACCACGCTGGAAGGCATTTTCATGAACAATGGGTGTTCGACGGAGTATGCCGCGAAACCAATGAAGTATTTATGTACGCTGTTCCGAATCGTTCGCGTCAAACGCTGGAGGCATGCATCAAAGCATGCATTTGACCGGGAACGACGATAATGAGCGACAAATGGAAAGCGTATGAACGCATCGAACAGCTCGAAGGGTACAGCTTCAGTCACAAAACAGTGAACCACAGCGAAAACTTCGTGGACCCTTCAACTGGAGCACACACGCAACGGATAGAGTCGACGTGGAACCAACTCAAACGCGGTAACAAGCGCTGGTGTGGTACGCACCATTCCATGATCGACTCGTTTCTCTGGCGTCGCCGATACGCAGGCAAAGATCTAGTGCGCCAAATGCTGAACGATATGCGCAGCTTGGCAAGTAGCAAACTTTGGTTTGTGTTCCGTTCTGTGTTCTGGAAACCTGTAAACGTAATAAACTTGCACATAACCTTTTTCGTGTTTATTTCTCCAAGAAACGGATTGCGGAAATGGAATCAGCGTAAAAATCTACGTCTATACAAAAAATATTAAAAAAATGCAATGCCGGACCTAAAACCGAAAAGATCCCCTACAGTTTAATGCGGAATCTGAACCACACCCCACCAGCATCCCAGCGTCTTAACCACTAGGCTACCCATTTATTTATCTACCAACCAGTTTCTTTATTGTGTGGAAGAATGAACAGCTGGGTTTTGCTACGCGTCGCCTGCCGTCACCTGGTCTCGATCCCGGGACCGATGGATTCGTAGTCAGCGACGCTAACCGATGTATTTGTAGTCAGCGACGCTAACCGATGTATTTGTAGTCAGCGACGCTAACCACTACACCATCGAGGCGTATATATCTATATGGACAACATGAAGCCAATAGGGCCTATGGAGCTTATTCAAATCAAATAAATGCATCCACAGGTACATCTTATGATAGTATTTTTGTAAAATATTCGTATAGGGTCTGCTCTATTATCATGGTTTAATATATACTGTATATAGCTACGAGGGCAGGAGGAGAGCGGAAAACAACTCCCTCTTTCACTAAATCCCGCAAATGAAGCGGGATGCTGCAGAGGGATCAACCGCAGGCTGATCATGAATCGTCGTTCCAAACCATCCAAAGGTCATATATATATGTACAATATGTACCTTGCATCCTTATAGAAGTTCCCCGCGTCGGGTCGGCTTCGCTTCACAAAGAGGTCAGGCTGGTGAACCCACCTCCAGATCTAACTTGATGTGAGAGAGAATTGCTTTCTTGAGCGCTCCATCTCACATAGCTAGATATACACAGCTCCTCTGGGACTGTTCTGAGCCATCTGGTCTTCTTTTGAAGACTTCCACATCGACGTCGGTGGTGTTTTTAATTTTGGGGGGTAACTAGCTAAGTAATCTTGGTCCTCTGACAACAAAACTATTTTCCTTCAGAGTTGAGGCTGTTCCTTGTTTGGTCTTTAGTTTGGGAACACTACACATTAGCATGTCGGCCAGCATGATAAGGAATAGGAATGGGGCTAATACACACACACACACACACATATATATATATATATATATATATATACAGGGCCATTCAAAAAAGACGCAACAGTTTAAATTGCTTATATTTCGTAATATTGTTAACATACAGGAGTGACTTTTGTATTAGTTTACAGCGTACAATTGGGAGTTTTTATTTAATGAAAAACATGTTCAATGTGTGAACCACCGGCATCGAAAACCATTTGCAGTCGACGTTGAAAGTTGCCAAGTACTGTGCGTAGAACGTCATGAGTGATTGTGCTGACAACAGGTGAAATTTCCTCTTGCAGCTCACTAATTGTGAGAGGATTGTTTCTGTAAACATTATCTTTCAGATATCCCCATAAAAAATAATCACATGGGTTGAGATCCGGAGAATATGGTGGCCAAGACCATCCACAGGCAAAACGTTCAAGGAAGCGATTCGAGATGACGCGATCGTCAAAATATTCATTTAAGGCTACAAGAGTCGTTCGCCTAGCCGCCCTAGCGCCTTAGGCTACTAGGCCTAAGCGGTAACAAAACTCCCAGGTGTACGGTGTAAACTAATACAAAAATCATTCCTGTACGTCAACAATATTACGAAATATAAGCAATTTAAACTGTTGCGTCGTTTTTTAATGGCCCTGTATATATATATATATATATATATATATATATATATTAGTGATGGATCGAGTGGTCGGTTTTTCACAACCGCGTGTTTGCGGTTGTCGAATTTTTTCCAACCGCGGTTGCGGTTGCGGTTATCATATACTAGGAAAAATGCGTAATTATTACCTGGATTTAGCCACTATAGTGCGATTTAGCCACACTTGGTACATAATATATACTAAATAGTATTTATTTAGTAAATACCTTATGTTGAACACAAGTTTTGCAACACACAAATAGCGGTAGCGGTGTATTGCAAAACTTGTGTTCAACATAAGGTATTTACTAAATAAATACTATTTAAATGAAGTATATTCTAAACTTATATAGCTATTATGAAAGAATAGGTCAAATTAATTAAAACCATATTTTGCACTAAGTGTGTTACCAGGATGAGGGACGAGGACCCATCGCACTGTTCATCCCACCTACCACTTTCCCCAGCCTCCACCCATTGGAAAGTTATGGATTATTATTCATTTGAAAAACTGATGTCAAACTTAATGACAGGCAGTGTGAATTTCAAGAATAATATTTTTGCTGCATTTTCACCTTTCAAGCGGCAACGCCTCTCATCGTACAACGTTCCCGCTCCACTGAAGAGCTGCTCGCTTGGAATGCTACTTGAAGGGCAAGCAAGATATGTTCTTGCAATACAGCCAAGTTCTTTGTATTTTAGTTCGTTATCTTTCCACCACTGAAGAGGATCATCGTCGGAGCATTCTTTTTTCTTTGTGATAGTTGTCTAGAAGAACTCGCATCTTCTTGTTGATCCTTGGTGAACTTTCTTCTTCTTCACTGCTTGAACTCAAAAATGCGTTCATCGAGTCCAGTAGTGACGACTTTGAAGAACTTGGCTCAGGAGAATGTCATTCGGGCTCTTTTTGGCTGCTTTTTGACTGGTTCAGGGTTTGTTCAGGGTTAAAATTAACTAAGCTTTTACAACCGCAACCGCACTTATGGAACGGCAGTTGCGGTTACGGTTGCGGTTGTGATTTTTTGTGCGGTTGTAGTGCGGTTGCGGTTGCGGTTATTCGATCCATCACTAAATTATATATATATATATATATATATATTATATATATATTACAGTGATGGGCATCGATACACGAAAATCCCCAAGGTGACACCGATACATCGATACTCATAAATCGTCTAACTCTAAAGCGATACCGATACAGCGATACTTTATAGATAGCAAAGCGACATGGATACCGATATATGTATATTATGTATCGCGATACGTTACTATAAGAATGAACAAATCTTACTAATATGTAAATAATTTTTACTTTGTATATTGGGTGTAAAAAACGGTCATTTCATTAAGAAAAAATTATTTTATACCAAGTTAGTTCACAGAAAATTTAAATGTTATAAACTTTTAACGAGAAACATAAGAAACTGTAAATAATCGTAAATACATTGATGTGTTGTATGCATGCATTACGTGTCGGGTGAAAATTGCGCAGAGCGTAGCGCGCTTCTGTATTGAAATTACGCATCTAAGGGGTTAATAGCTTTGGAAAGAGAAATATTTCTGTGGATGCGCGGGGCGAAAAATATTATTAACAGGGTATCATTGATATGTATGATATAATTGTAAATATCAGATCCCTTCAACATTATAACTTAAAACCATATTATTTGAAAAAAACAGAAGTTCAGAAAATTTGCGGATTATACAACTTTTCACAATTTTACTTCTGATTACTTTCAGTTATTTGCATGAATGTATCGGTGTATCGATGAATCGATTTTTTTCGATACATTTAAGGAAAATGACCTTAGCGATACCGATACCGATACATCGATCAAGTAGCTAAGGCGATACCATTACCGATACAAAAGTATCGCTCGATACGTAACGCTGATACATGTATCGCGATACTGCCCATCTCTGTGTATATATATATATATATATATATATATATACAGGGTGGGCGGAAAGTAGCTCCCTATTTTGGATTGGTAAAAAAATACGTATATTATCCATTTATTTCAGAAGAAATAATATGAAAAGGTAGGCATACATGGTAGGTTTCCTCTAAAATTCAAGTGGGCTCCAACTCTTTCCACCAGCTTCTGGAGCCGCCCAGGAATGGCGTCCACTGACTTTAGCAGGAACTCCGGCGGGATGGAGGACATGACTTCCCGAATTCGGTCCTCCAGTTCTTCCAATGTCCTCGGTTTGGTGCGGTAGACTTCTTCCTTTACCCACCCCCAAAGAAAGAAGTCGCACGGTGTCAAGTCGGGGCTCCTGGCTGGCCATTGATGTGGACCACGACGACCCATCCAACGCCCAGGGAAGTGGGCATCCAGCCACTCACGGACAACAAGAGCGAAGTGCGGAGGGGCGCCATCTTGCATAAATATCAGATCGTCGATGTTCTCCCATGTGCTGACAACCGGCCAGACCTCGTTTCGCAACATAGCAAGGTACCGCTCAGCATTCATGGTGTTGCGCAGAGGGGAACGGGCCCACAACCTGATCTGAGGTCATACCACACCACACCGTTACACTGAACCGATTCTGCCGTTTTTCAGCGGTAACCGTGCGACTTCTTTCTTTGGGGGTGGGTAAAGGAAGAAGTCTACCGCACCAAACCGAGGACATTGGAAGAACTGGAGGACCGAATTCGGGAAGTCATGTCCTCCATCCCGCCGGAGTTCCTGCTAAAGTCAGTGGACGCCATTCCTGGGCGGCTCCAGAAGCTGGTGGAAAGAGTTGGAGCCCACATTGAATTTTAGAGAAAACCTACCATGTATGCCTACCTTTTCATATTATTTCTTCTGAATAAATGGATAATATACGTATTTTTTTACCATCCAAAATAGGGAGCTACTTTCCGCCCACCCTGTATATATATATATATATATAACCGCGCATTTTTGCATATGCAAAATTTATCCCTTACCAGGATTCGAAGCTGGGCCCTTTGACTTCGAGGCACGGGCGTCGGCCACTTGGAAATGACAGGATATAATTTAAGAACAACCTGACGACATTTCATCACCCGAGGGAAACACCTAACATTTACGCGTCCAGAGATATTTTTACGTTATTAACCCCTGCACTCGAGTCAGTGGGCAATATTTAATTTACATCTATCTGGCAAACAGGAGGGTACCGTTCACTTCGTCACTGTCGGCATTCCTCGACCCATGAATATGTATATCAGCTCTCAATTCTAGTGAAATTCGAATCAATGCCTTCTTGGTTTTACTATTGAAATTAAACCTGGCTATCTACAGTGTAGCTCATAAAACCTATATACTGATTTTGATTTTATGTAGTAAAATATCACATGAATGTATGCAACTTAATATGAAGGCCCCCTACCACGATGTAGGGGGCCTTCAAATCTGTCCAAGGGGGCCAATGGCCCCCTGGACCCCCCCCTCTGGATCCGTCCATACGGGATCTATTACTGCGCTAACTGTATTTTTTCTCCATATCAGTGATCGTTCCGCCACTCGTAATTATATACACCCCTACTTTATTGATGATTCAACCATTCATAGAGCTTTCACTGTTAACCCACCTTCTCATCAGACTAAAATTATCGATTTTATAGCAACCCTAATACAGTCTCGAAACGCTGATCTTGCCCGAGTGGCGAAAAAGGATCTGAAAATGTGGTATCATTTAATGCCACAAAAAATGCGTTATATCATCATATTTAGCAATAGGACTTATCTTCCTTCTGACACAATTTTAATTAGTACAAACATTCTTCTCTCTACCAACATTGAAATTTTAGACCTCAATTTCACATTCAATCTCTAATGGACTTTATGTGTTACATCTCTGGCAAAAAGGGGTACAAACCGGGTTGCTCTACTCTTTTGGCCGAGGCACTATTTTACTGATAAACAGTTTGCAATCATCTACAAAAGCCATGTAATCGCCCAGATGAAGTATTGCTTTCAACTTTGGACTGGGTCTGGAGAAGTTACTATGAAACAACTGGATACTGTTCAGAGACGAGCTATAAAAACATCATTTGTGAAATTACTGATAAGTTTACTGCTTTAATTACTCGTCGAGACATCTTCACTTTCCTTCCTTTTATGGATAATAATATTTATCTTCGTTCCGTTGAACCACTTTGCACCTACTCTAGGGTTACGAGGAGCGCTGGAAGCGCGTATGCCTCTGGCGTGCAGTGCCACAATGCAAAACCCCGAGCTTCTCTTCTATGGGATACGCTGCCATGTATTACCTTTTCCATTACATACAACCAACAACAGTAAAAAAAGTTTGTTTTCTTCCCTTGGCAGAGGGCGTCGATAGATGAACAGACTATGTTGGGCGCTTCAGGCCTTTTCTGTCCCTTGCATAAGGTTGTTTAATATATATATATATATATATATATATACAAACTCAGAATGGTTCCCTGAGAACATTATATGTTAAACACAGACCGTGCATGGAACAAGGAACTCTTCTGGGAAAATTAAATCCACTATAGTCCGAATAAGTAAGTGGATTTAATTTTCCCAGAAGAGTTCCTTGTTCCATGCACGGTCTGTGTTTAACATATATATATATATATAGGGGCGTAGCCAGAATTTCTTTTGGGAGGGGTTATATATATATATATATATATATATATATATATATATATGGGGTGAATTTCACAATTAAACACGTGAAATGAATGAATGATGCAAACCCACAATTATTTTTCTTTTTCCTTGTGGGTTTACATTTTATATATATATATATACTTATATTAAAAGTATGTAAATGAGTAAAAACACATTCATAAATGTATTACAATAATTAAGCATGTGCTGGAGGTACTTGGCATGGCGTACTTATAATTTATTTATAATAAAAAAATGCATAGGAATATCAAACTTATGATTTTATTTCGGGCGGGGGGGGGGGCTTCGCTGAAGCCCCCGTAACCCCACTGTCTATATTCAGCAGTACATGTGATTCCCTGACGAGGTGTATTGCTGAATACACGAAAAGACTTGGAATCTTTTTTCTTTTTTCCTTGTGGGTATATATATATATATATATATATATATATATATATATATATATATATGATGAATAAAACCACGAAGGAAAGGAAACACAAAATGGTGCTCAAGCGCTTTCGTCTAATGACATCCTCAGGAACACTGAAGTATATAAAAAGGTTAAGCCTATATATAGGTTACAGAAAGAAAAAAAAAAAAATAAATAACATACATACACACAAACACACACACATATATATATATATATACATACATATCTATATATACAAATACATACATACATACATACATACATACATATATATAAAATAAACAGAGAAGTAAAAATAATAAAAAATAAAAAATTAAAACCTTAAAGGATTACCAATGAGGCGTACGCCTCATTGGTAATCCTTTAAGGTTTTAATTTTTAATTTTTTATTATTTTTACTTCTCTGTTTATTTTATATATATGTATGTATGTATGTATGTATGTATTTGTATATATAGATATGTATGTTATATATATATATATATGTGTGTTTGTGTGTATGTTATTTATTTTTTTCTTTTTTCTTTCTGTAACCTATATATAGGCTTAACCTTTTTATATACTTCAGTGTTCCTGAGGATGTCATTAGACGAAAGCGCTTGAGCACCATTTTGTGTTTCCTTTCCTTCGTGGTTTTATTCATCATAAATATTTTTCACGTGTTACCTTCGTGAAATAATTTTCATATATATATATATATATATATGCAAATAACTGCAATGACCGCGCAGTATATAAATGAATAGAAACGACATAAGTATTAAGGAACGTTTCCGCACACGAGGAGGAGAGATAACGAAATAATGAAAATGAGGCGGTTCGCCTCATTTTTCATTATTTCGTTATCTCTCCTCCTCGTGTGCGGAAACGTTCCTTAATACTTATGTCGTTTCTATTCATATATATATATATATAATGTTGGGAGGAGATTCTTCTCATAAGGGGTATTAGATTCGACTGGTGAGGAATCCGCCTCGTTCCTGCAAATATCCCCGTTTTGCGACAAGTGATGATGTTTTGGGTTTTTTAACTTCGTAATGGCAACAATCACGCGACGGAGGGAACCTATAGTTTTATATGAGATCCGAACCACGGGTCTCTACATAATCTGGAGGCGGAGGACCTCAATCTAAATAGTACCCAAACTTAACGTCGCTCAGCTTCGCCAATCTAACGGGAAGTGGCGTTGCGACACGGCCACGTTTTGTGACTAAATCTGTCAAAAGAATAATTTTTCATGAACGCAACAGAAATCTCAAACGTAAAGTAATTATTTTATTTTGTAATCTTTGTAACCTCCATTTTACTATTCAGTCTTTTTTCTACTTTTAATTGATTTTATCAAATATTAATTAATGTAAATAAGAAAAAGAAGCAATTAATATTATTAATTAAACCAGAATTAACCAGTTATTAAAACTTATCACCACAAGATTTAAGAAAGTTGCAATAAGTAAGCAATTCATTATTTAATATTTACTTTTACTTTTCATATTAATGGCAACAGAAGCTAGTTTAAAGTTGCAATGTTAAAATATATCCTTCCTTATATATATATATATAATAATATATATATATATATATATATATATAGTTTATATACACTTATACAGGGCCGGCGAGAGCTGCCCCGGGCCCTGGGGAAGGATTGGTATTTCCGTATATGCGCCCCGCACCCCCTGTTTACTCAGTATTTTATTATGAATGTTTTTTGCGTACAAACAAGCAAACTGATTATATGTCCAAGCCACTATTCAAAACATACAGTATGAATAACAACTCAGAAGAAAATGACCATTTTATTTTTCGAATCAGTTATATTAACTCTATCACCATACAATTTACAAATGCAGTACCAGTCCATGCAGGCAAGACAATTGTTTACTGCAAGATTTTCATAATTAGAAGTGTACTTTCTTTGCCTTCTCTCTAGCAAAGTGGTAAATGATTCTGATTAAATTTAAAGTACGGGTTAGCTGGCTTTCAATTACAATGGTTTAATCTGTCAGTCGGTCTTGGGCATTGGTGGACCGCAGATAATATTTTATTTGTTTCAGTTTGACTATGATAATCTTTATAAAATGTATGTTCATTAATTATATTTCCTTTCTGTTATTTAATCAATTGCTTTATTAATATTTTTAGATTTTATCCCCCCTCTTTCCGGGCCCCGGCTCCATCTCGCATAGTCAGGTGTCTAGTTTTCTTTTAAAGACCACTTCTACCTCGACAGCGGTGGCTTTCCTAATTTCTTTGGGTAACTGACAACAGAACTATTTTCCTTTAGTGTTGAGGGTGTCCCTTCTCGAGACTTTAGTTTCGGAATACAACACATTGTTCCTTTCCTATTTTCCAGTGCTGTTTAGATGGTTTTAGGTTCTTGAGGTTAGCCACCACTAGTTTATTATATTATATATATATATATATTTATTTTTTTTTTTTAGTTCAGGAAGAACCGATTCGCCTCTATTTAAAGGGCATATCTCAGCGGAAAAACAAAGAAAAGTGAGAGGAAAGACAGAGGAAAAAGAAAGGGTGGAGGGGACAGTCGAAGTGGAAAAAGACCAAGGACTGCAGGGTCGAGCCTCATCATCCTTGGGTGCTAGGGCCGGGAGGGCGCACGTGAAACCTCCAGGAACAAGCACGTACAAACGAGCACAAAGAGCACTCAAGAGCACGAGCTTAGAACCCCCTTGCGGGGGATATATATATATATATATATATATATATATATATATATATATATATATATATATATGGGAATGAACTCAGAATATATATATATATATATACACACACACACTTAATTACAAATATATATAATTTAACGTGACAGATCTCTTACTCACAAGTAATAATCAGATATGTTGCAAGGCTATGTCGTAAAATGTGAATGATTTCAACAGAGTAAAATGCTTAATGAAGATTCTGTGATAAAAATAAACTGATTCACAATTTAAAAAGTTAACTTGGGAAATACCAAATATATTACATAAATTCAACTACTGAATTAATTAATAATTATAGGCCATACATACATCATGTGTATATGCGGATAGATGCATGTATAAGTATACAGAGAGGGTATGACGGTATATACACATGCGCGTATATGTATATTAGGGTGGAGTGAAAATATTAAACCCTCTTGCCTCACTCATGATTTGGTGCATTGACCCTCTAGAAGTTCTAAAAAGATAATATTTTCTTTTTAGGACCCTCCACCCGCCGCATTTTTGCCGAAAACAAAATGGCGGAAATTCATATTTTGAAAGACCCCTGTATAATATCTATCGGTTTTAGAGAGAAGATATCGCGTTATATTGTGCGTTATTTGGTTATAACTATGATAACGCGTAAATATATTCACACAACACGAGCGATACTTACTAATCACTAACTACTTAAGAACACACAGACGCTTATCTAAACATCAGTCTCACTCGAGGTCAGTGGCGGTTCCTCATATGGGCAATATGGGCAGCCGCACAGGGCGGCATTTGTGGAGGGGCGGCATGAGCGCCTGCAAAAAAATAAAAATAAAAATAAGAATAAATAAATAAAGAAATAAATAAAAATAAAAAATAAAATAAAATAAATAATAAAAGATCAATAAATATATTTTTATTAATAAAAAACCATCTATTGCATTTTCCATAAACCTTCCCATAAAAGACCTAAACAATGCAAAATGCTTCCAGATTAATATTATTGGGAATAAAGGCCCATACTTTAACATATGTAATGTTATTTTTCTGGGTTTGGTTAAATAGTGAAATGTATATTATTTATTACAGAACGAATCTTCACACTAAGCCACTAAGGTCTGTCAAATAACCGCAATGGATAAGAAGAGGTCAAAGCTATCAGGTGCTCAGTTTAGAAAAAAGAGGAAAGAAGAAGAGGAGAAACGAGCAAAAGATAAAGGTATAGAGCTATGTCATCTACTCTTCACTGCTATATTGCACTGCTATTTTGTGATATAGCTTTCTGAGTCATTTGAAGTGTACTATTATGTATATAATTAGCCATTAACCAAGGAGGTTATATTATTCATTTGTTTCCTATTCTAAAAGTTTAATAAATTGTGCTTAATAACATGTTAAATTAATTGTACTAGCCTATTCATGCATTGGTCTGTTATGTTCTATTTTACTATTTGCAGGGGCACTTTTGAAATATTTTGGAACACCCTCTGCCACTAGCCAGGATGAGAAGCCGTCTACTTCTGCCATTATTGAGGCTGAGGAGCCATCTACCTCCTCAGCCTCACATATGTCTCCACAAATGCAGTCTGATCCTGAGGATGAAGACCCATTTGCTTCTACTTCTCCCCGGCAGGACTCTTCAGGTGAGTTTGTGTGCACATATGTCTGTGAGTGTGTGCGTGTGTGTATGTGTATGTGTGTGCATCCCTGCAAAGCATTTTGCAACAGCAGTTATAAATTATAATGTTATTATCACTGGGTCTGGGTTACTGGGTAGTGTGGTGTTTCACCACCATAATTCCATAACACCACCACCCAGGGCCGGATTAAGACCTTTAGAGGCCCTAAGCACTTAAAAGATTTTGGTGCCCCATATATATGTAATTCAAAATATAAACAAAAATAAACCATAAAATAAAATTTTATTTTTGAAATGAAAAAAACTTACAGTAAGATGGAAAATAATGTTTATTTTTGTATACTTCCACTTCATTTATATTTGAAAAGTTTTCTCCTACTTTTTTTAATTGCAAAGTCTTTGATCAGATCCTCAAAACTAATCTTACGTAACACATCTGCTTCTATACTTAGTAGAGATAAGGCATCCAGCCTGCCTTGTTGCATAGTTGTTCTGTTGGTATTTTTAATATACTTCAACTGAGAAAATGAACGCTCAGCTGAGCAATTTGTGACCATTAATGTTAAAAATATACGAAAGGCAATTTCTACATTTGGGAAGGCACACTCAATATTGTCTTCTACAATTATTTTATAAAGTTCAGCATGACTGAATCTTGTTTTTACATTTTTTTTTGCACTGAAAATTTCTGTGGTGCCCCCCTTCCCTTGATGCCCTAAGCACGGGCTTATTTTGCTTAATGGTTAATCCGGCCCTGCCACCACCATAACAAAGTGCTGTGAATAATGTGTTATCTAACTTAGGTGTGTATACTAATGAGTAATGCTCTTGTTCTTTCTATTAGAAATGCCTGGAGCAGAATCGCCTCCTGAGGATGAGTCTCTGTCCACCGACCCTGCTAACTGGCCTTCAGTTCTGACTGAGAGAATTCGGACACAACTGGTTTCCAGGGGACCAAGTCAAGTACCATCTGACTTTGTATTCCCTAGAAACGACAGTGACGGAAGAAGTTTCCACCATCAATACTTCAGGAAGTCATTGGTTAGTGGGGAAAATATAACCAGAAGTTGGTTGGTCTATTCCTTAAAAAACAACAGCCTTTTCTGTTTCTGTTGTACATTATTTTCCAAGAGGAAAATAAATTTAACAAGTTTGGACTCTCGGACTGGAAGCATGCAAGCTCATTGCTCACATCACATGACAACAGTTTCAGAACACCTAAATTCTATGAAAATCTGGAAAGAACTGGCAGTGAGGATGAGAAAGGGGGAGACCATTGACAAGCAGGAGATGGCACTTCTGGAGGCTGAGAAGTTGAGATGGAGAGCGGTGCTGACACGTCTCACTGCTATTGTGCATTCTCTGGCAGTTAGGAATTTGGCACTAAGGGGACATACAGAAAAATTGTTCTCACCATCAAATGGCAATTTTCTGAAAGAAGTTGAACTGATGGCACAATTTGATCCTATAATGCAAGAGCACATTAACCGTGTCCAAAAAGGGACCTCCAGTCACACCAGCTACCTCGGCCACCACATACAAAACGAACTCATTGATTTCTCGAGCAGCAAGACCATTTCAGCAATGGTGAGCGACATCAAACAATCAAAGTTTTTTTTCAATAATTCTAGATTGCACTCCAGATATCAGCCACACTGAACAGTTGTCAGTTGTGATTCGGGTTGTGTCACTGGAGGGGAAGCCCCATATAAAGGAACATTTCATGGGGTTTTTGGAGGCAGAGGAGTCCACTGGTCAACATTTGGCATCTCTGATTCTGAAGAGACTGGAGGAGCTAAAAGTTCCTTTCATGGACTGTAGAGGACAATCATACGACAACGGGGCCAACATGAGGGGAAAAAACAAGGGTGTTCAATCCAGGCTCCTAGAAATTAATCCCAGAGCTCTGTTTGTTCCATGTGGGGCTCATTCTCTGAATTTGCTTGTGGCCGATGCTGCTAAGGGATCTATTGATGCCACAAGTTACTTTGGCATCTTGCAGAAGCTTTACAACTTGTTTTCAGCCTCCACACAACGATGGGCCATTTGAAAAAAACATGTGAACATCACATTGAAG